>CAVLJG010000005.1:105760781-106182355 GCA_963669975.1 Acanthoscelides obtectus | reverse complement strand
TCTTACTTGATGGATATCTGGTTTTCAGAATCGTATCGTCAGTCGTTCCTACAATTGTAGGACGACTTATGGCCTCCTTGATATTAATAGTTTTGTACTTTTCATGTCATCGCTCTTATTTGAGGTTATATTACACATATCTATTTGCATCAAATAGTTCATGCTTTTGATTCGTATCATATGTTATATTAGCCTGAAATGAATCATAATGCAAAAAGAAAACATAACCTCACAATACGAAAGCGCTGACGCTGTCACGGAACAATAGAAATCTAGAAATATTCCAGCCTTTCTGAAGGAGAGAAAAGACTGTTAGAATCAAGGAGGAACGTCTGTCGATACGCCCATCCATAGGATATTTAATATCTGTATTGCACATATTAGACAACAGCTTTGCTTCTTCCATTGAAAAATATTGAATATCAAGGTTATTCAGCCAATTCAGCTGAAAACCGATCCAAACTAGTTCTTGCATTCCGGCCTGCATCTGAGGTATAAAAATGCCATAAATACAAATACCCCTGGCCTATTTCATACTTGATAGAAGGAACTGTTTTGATGGTGGTATTTTTGGTACATACCTAATATACTATAATAGTGATGCAGAGGTCAGAACAACTGATTCGGCGCTAGGAAATGTCACTGGTAACGACCGTCGAGAGATATACTCCCTTTAAAATACATACAATATTGTTTGTTTGTTTGTTTGTTTAAGATTTATTTAGCGTGATTGCTACAATTACATTCTTTTAAATAACTAAACAGTTACATAACATACAGATATTCATAAAAAAAAACAAAACTTGCATCTCTAAGAATTTTCATTGTTCATGAAATATTCCTTTAATTTTTTTTTAGATATCTTTAAATTACAAGTGGACTTTATATAATTATTTAGTTTATCAAGTTAAAGTAATCCTTTCTGAAATATTGATCTGCGAGTTATATTACTATTGCAATTCTGTAAATGAGATTTTATATTTCCTCTTGTATAATAATTGTGGTAATGATTATTCAATTCTATGTGGTATTCTAAATGTTCTAGCAGAAGATTATTTTTTATTTTAAATATAAAAATATGATAAGAAATTCTTTATATTCAACCAGTGCAATTCTTGTAACATAGATTTTATTTTGGTGTAGGTACTTATTTTTATTCAATTTTATTATCAGAGCTTTATTTTGCAAGGCCTGTAATTTTGAGAATACAGCTTCATTGGCAGTGAACAAGATAGTTGAACAATATAGTAAATGCCGTAGAATAATTGAATTATAAACTATTTTCATGGAATAGGCACCAAGACTAGGAGAAGCCCTATAAAAGTAATTTGTTTTTTTGGCAATTTTTGAAATAATGTATTCATAGTGATCCTCAAACTTTAGTTTACTATCAATATTTATACCTAAATATTTAATTGATTCAACATTTTCAATTATTTCTCCATTTATCCTAACTGTGATAGTATTGTCATTTAGGTATTTCCCTATTAGCATTCATTTTGTTTTAGAAGTATTCAATTTTAGTTTATTCACATTTAACCAATTTACGATTTTTGGCAAGTCAGAACTTAGCATTTTTGAAGCAGTGTCTATATTTTCACCTGATATGTATATTAATTTATCATCTGCAAATATCTAAAGTTTACAATAATCTAAAATATTACAAATATCCTTAATGTATAAAATAAATAGTAGTGGACCTAGTTTACTACCTTGTGGTATACCAACAGAAATATTATTGATGTTGATAATGTAGATCCAATTTTGGTTTTTTGACTTCTGTCAATTAAATAGTTTTGTAGAATTTTGAATACAGATCCTTTAAATCCGTAGTGATGTAGTTTTGTAAGTAATTTACCCTCTCAATAGTCTCAAGCGTAATTTATCAGGATTAATATTCTTGCTCCAATAGTATCAAAACATTCATTAAGCACACTTTTAGACATAATCTCACACTTATTTTGATTGATCTTCTTGAGACGATTAATGTTGATTGTTCTAAACTCACTGAATGATGCATTATAATCTGAGCTAATGGGACATTAGTTGGGATTCCCGTCAATAATTGATTTTACAATGTCGTTGACACTTTCTATGAAATAGGTATTCGTTCTTTCTGCTATTATTTTTTCATTTGTTATTACAATCGTCGAATTTCATTTTAGTAATATAATACAATACAAGCTTTTAAAATTATGTTATTGTATCTTTAAAAAAACACTCATGCTTCATATATTCACTATTCTGTCAGACTAATCAGTAAAAATTACAAAAATCGACAATTTTGCTACATTTTTGTTGTTTCTTTACTTTTCTTTCCCGCTATAAGCAGACTAGCCCAAATACAAGCCTAACAACAAGCATCTACTCACGTAATATCATTGCAGCAACACAGAAAGCGACGTTGATGTCTTTGTTGGTCCACATTTCCAGTAAAAAAATATCACTACAGTTCCTAAGCACTAACTAAATGAGGGGAAATCGAGATAAGCTTCACAGTCCACAGCTGATTGCCGCCATCTTGGAGGGAGACTGGGAGCGCATGTCCGCCCCAGCCTCCCGCCGTTTCTGTACCGATCGAAGAAAATGAATCGGGATGCTGACCTGATGTACAACATAGGCGCTGTTAGTGGGAACTTGCATTCAGGAGGCATACACAATAGACCTGGCTACAGAACAAAAAATAGGTCTTTCGTGTAAAAAAGTTTAGCAGATATCTGAAAGTTTTAAATGACAAATGCATTAAAAGATAGTCAGATATGCGTTGTTTGTTATAAACAATGGGAAAAGCTCAAAATTCAGTATTTTGCTTGTATAATTTTCAAATTAAGTTATATAAATAATCAGTAAACTTAGAGCATATAAAGACCTTCATCTCTATATCTTAAGAATTAAAATCGACAAGCAAGTAAGCTAAATACGGGGCCTTTTAGCAATATTGAACAAGCGTTTATAACTATTGCAATAACTGTTGTAACTGACAAAACATTTGTTAATATGTTGATGAGATGTGTGCTGAATTTCAGCCGGATCAATTTGATCGTTTATGTAAGAAGCTAATTCTTTATCCTAGAGACGAATTACGAGTATTTAAATAACTGTTCTTGTACAAGATATGGTCCTAGAACATTTTACAAAAGTGAAATGGAGTCCTGAAGGTTCCAACTTCAAGAATGTATGCAAAAATTAATTATTATATCCAAATTGGTGTTAAAAGTGATATTAAATAGTTATTTTTGTAGTTATAAACATTTACAATAACATCATTATTTTGCAATATAATTTGTTTCAACAAGTCAATCTGAATAGGTAGTTAGAAAACGCATATTTCAAGAAATCTTCTACGACCAATAAGAGCAAGGATATTTTTTTAAATTCATATCTTTTTTGTTTAGTAAGATTAAGACTCGAAACTTTCACGAATTTTAATCAAGGATCTTAATTTTACGATCCAATTTATCATTTTATTATTAGTTCAAAGTTCTTTAAGAAATAGCTACCTAAAGTGAAGGTAGTCGCGTAATCATTTCCGGGTGAGGTGTTGGGGGAATCAGCTCTTGCTCGATTTATTTTTTGAAATTGAGTCTTCAAATCGAAGCGCGCTGTGAATTTTTGTATTATGTCGGCTTCTGAGCAACATAGAACCTTCCTTTTTAGATTTGGTGTAACTCGTCGAAATAGTGACATCTGGCACATTTTCATTTTTTTGGAAAATCGGAAAATCCCGGAGAATTTGACACTTTGTATTCTTTGAAATTAAATTACAGTAAAATAATAATAAATTAACAATAAATCATTTACTTTTACTCTCACTCTAATAAAATGATTTATATTTATGTATTTTACAATAAAATTGTACAACAATTCATGATTCAGTTAATTGGTATACTCTTAGCATTATACACTCTAATAAATTGTAAAAATGTTGATTCACGTTTGTCTTTTATTTATATTTATATTTATTTTATTTGCATTCTTTGTGTTATTATACGAGCCCCTTCCCACTTCAGTTGGCCCACTTCAAGATTTGTACCAAAATATGCCTTTATAAACTAAACATGACGAAATTATTGACTTCTAAAACAATTTATTTTCTCAAAAACATTTTAGATACACTC
Organism: Acanthoscelides obtectus; assembly: GCA_963669975.1. Classification (NCBI taxonomy): domain Eukaryota; kingdom Metazoa; phylum Arthropoda; class Insecta; order Coleoptera; family Chrysomelidae; genus Acanthoscelides; species Acanthoscelides obtectus. The sequence continues at coordinate 106,178,237 of CAVLJG010000005.1, read as the reverse complement.
TAGTCGTAAAAAATACATATTTGAAATCACTTAGACCTATTACTAATAGAACATCTGAACAAATAAACAATGCGCGAATAAATGCGCGAAGTTAACAAAGCAACAATTGAAAGATTACCATTGGGTAACATCACCTTCATGTTTTATTACGGCTGAAATTCTTTGGGGCATAGTGTTGAACAAGTTTTGGCAAAAATTTGGTCTAAAACAATAATATATTTCTTGAAGCTTTTGTCTCAGTTCGGTGATTGTACGAGTAGGATGTTGTCGTAGAACCTTTTTCATCTCGTGCCACAAAGTTTCAATAGGTAACAAATCTGGACTGCTAGAAACCCATTTCAAAAGTGGTACATTATTTTCTTCCATCCATTTTATAGCCTTTTTTGAGGTATGGCACGCTGCACCATCTTGCTGAAACACAAAATCTTGGCCGGATGTCATACATTCTTCAATCACTGGTAAAAGCGATTCTTCTAAAATTGTCAAATATTTGTTTTCCATCAATAAAATGAATTTTTCATACTCCTGTTGATGTCATATTACCCCAGACCATAATGGATGATGGAAATTTCACTTTCCTCTTCAGACAGTCAACATGGAATGCTTCATTTTTTTGCGAATAACTCTACTGCGACTGTCAGCAACACAAACTTCGAATCAGGCCTCATCATTCCATTGTATTGCACACCATTGTTGAGGTGTCCATTGTCTGTCTTCTTTAGACCATCTAAGCCGATTTTTCTTTTGCAGTGGAGTTAATAGTGGCTTTTCTTTGGCCTATAAACAAGTTGTGCAACTTTAGGTTTTTTTTTCACTTTTTTTTATAAGAAAACTTAACTTGCAAGTGCTTAATCCCAGTTTGTGGGCATCTCTATGAGTTGTGAACCTCGAAAATCTCCTTCCAACAGCATCACTCCACAGAGCACTAAATTGTAAATAATAGGCACGCCTGTTTTTCACGATTATTCTTCTGAATGATCTTCGGTCGGCATTTATGATATTACTTTTTTTCACATATCGTGGCTTAATATTGACTGAACCAGTTACGTTATATCTTCTAACAATATTTCTCACACTGTACCGCGATAAGTCTAACAAAGTTGCAATCTCTGAGTTTGATTTCCCAGAATTAAAAAAATTATTTATCAGTTACCGAATTTTCTCACTAATAACCTTTCTTGTAACCAGTTTGAAAAGCTCAACTACCCAAAACTATTTTAAACGTATTCTGATAGCTGTGATTAATAAAAACAATTGTCATGGCTTTTATTTTTCACAGTCACCTATGCGTTATAGACTTATTTTGCATTGAAATGAAAATAGGTTGATATGCTGTAATTGCAACAAGTGTTATTTTTATGCTGTAAATTTGATTAGGGAGTGATAAAGTTGGTGTTTTCTACTATACAGGGTGTTTCAGTTTATTGTTGCATAACTTTAAGATTAGATAGAGCTTTTAAAATTAATGCATAAAGTCTATATAAACATGGGTCGAAAAATGCATGGCTTCCGAAATTAAATTTACTTTCTAAAATAGTTTTTTTTTAAATATTTAGAATGTCACCATGTCATAGTAGACAGTAGACATGGTGAGAGAGTAGACGTGCTGTGTGTTGCTCTGCAGAAAATCTGAAAAACCTCCAGTAATAAGTGGAATTAAATAATTTGGTTCTTCTGCTCTGAAAGGTTAGTGGACACTAAATCAATATGCCATTGACACGAGATCAAATGGCCGATGTTAAATTAATTATAAAGCAAACCATTGAAGAATTGCTCAGTGATGATAAATTCTTAACGCTTATTTCTGATAAAATCGAACAGAAACTGGGTATAAAGGAATCTCAACAAAAAATGGTCGAGCTAGAAAAACAAATAGTGGACCTGAGACATGCTAAGAATAAGCTAGAGTGTGATTTGGAAAAATTTCAACAACATGCACGTCGGAAATCTATTAGAATAGTTGGCATGAAGGAATCACATGGTAAAAGTGTCCTGGAGCAGGTGCTTACCTTATGCGAAGATAACCTAAAAACTCGAGTTTTGGAAGAGAATATTGAAAATTGTTTTTGGTTAGGAAGAAAGAAGAACGAACAGCGTTCTGTCTTGTTTACTGTAAATTCTCATAACCTGAAAATGAAGCTTCTGAGAAACAGGAAGTTGCTGAAAGGTTCAGGAATAACTCTTGCTGAAGATATGTCGCCTGCTCGATATAACCTGTATCAAAAGGCCGTGCAGAAATGGGGTAAGCAGAAGACCTGGTTTTATAACGGAGAAATATGGGTGAAACTGCGAGAAAACAAGTTACAGATAAAAACGGAAGAGAACTTGAATAACATGGCGCAGTAATGATCCCATGTACTGTTCAGGTTGCTGCAGAGTGGACGTGAGCTTTTCATTTTGGTTTAGTGCTTTTTTTTCTTTTCTTTTTTTTTCTCCTTCCTTTTCTGCGAGTTGTAATTTGTTACATAACTGAGCCATTGTTTAGTTGTAGCAGTTTAGTTAGTTTCAGTTTTTTTCTGCATTCATATTGAGTTTAGCTTGATTTGTATATGACTGATATTGATACAGCTTTGAATATTTTAGAGGATTATAACAATATCACGACCATCAGTTGTTGTAATTTTGATGAATTAAATAGTGTTCTGTTTGAGAGAAGAGATAAGTTAAACTTCACTATACTTCATTACAATATCAGGAGCTTGCAAGCTCACTATGATGAGCTTTGTATAAACATAGCGGTGTTAGATAAGAATAAAAATATAGGTATAATTGTTTTGAGTGAGACGTGAAATATCAGTAATATCGACAGTTATAAAATAAATGGCTTCCAAATTTACTATAATGAAGCCAAGTATAATAAATGCGATGGGGTTTGTATGTATGTAAGAGATGACATTTCGGCAAATGTTTCCATAAAAATGATAGATGTAGTGACGGCATTGAATTGTAGCTTTATTTTCAACAATAACAGTTTCAGTATTACTGGTATCTACAGGCCTAATCCCACGAATGTGCAGGATCTTGTAAACAATTTGGATTCGTATTTGAGAAGTACTGCAAACTGTGACATTTCGTTGTTGGTGGGTGATATAAATATAGACTTATTGAGATAACATGAATACAGTAATTTAAGATACGTGAATATGTTGCAACAGAACGGGTACATATCTCAGATTAATACACCTACTAGGGTAGATTCTAACTCATCTACGATTATCGACCACATATTTTTGAAGGCAAACAGATTTAAGGTCTCTGAAACAGCAATTGAGTGTAAACCAATACTTTGGGAAAATTGTATGACCGATCATTATCCTGTTTTGTTCAATTTTGGGTATTTGAAAGGAAGTAATTGTATCATTAATGAAAACAGCTATGAATTTAAGAAAATTGATTAGAAAAAGTTGACAGATTATTTACAAGTGGTGACTTGGGACAGTGTTTTTTCAGAGAGTGATGTCCAAAAACCAACTGATAACTTCTATAATGAATTATATAAAGGCATAGATCATTCAACTTATTATTTAAAAATAAATAGTAAGACCAGAAAACGCAAGCCGTGGATGACTGAAGGTATTCTTACTTCGATCAAGACGAGAGATGAGTTGAAACAGATTTTGACGAAAGATAATGATAATTTGATATTGAGACAGTCCTATATCTCCTACAGAAACAGAGTAACTGATCTTATTAAGATCTCTAAAAATCAATATTATAGACAAAAAGTCATTTTAGCTGGTAATAACTATAGGAAGAGCTGGGATGTTATTAATGAGGTAACTAATGCTGGCAAAATAAAAAAAAATGACGTAAAATCAATTAATCACAATAATCAGCAGCTGGACGCTCCCACTGATATAGCCTGTGTTTTTAATAAATATTTTGTTGATATAGGTGAGCAAATAACAAGTCAGATTGATCAAAACTCAATTCTTGATACATCAGATCCTCATGCCGTCAACATTGCTCTCTCTATGTTTCTAACTCCAGTGGATAACATAGAGTTACAACAAGTAGTTTGTAATCTGAAAAATAATAGCGCACCCGGAAAGGATGGCTTACACATTAAAACTATCAAGATGATCATGAAGTATATCAGTCACCCTATAACTCACATTATCAACCTCTGTTTCAAATCCTCAGTAATTCCTCGCCAATTTAAAGAAAGCATAGTGACACCAATATTTAAATCTGGAAGTAAAGACAATATTTTCAATTATTGACATATTTTAGTTATCAATGTATTTGGGAAGATTTTTGAGAAGTGTTTGAATAACAGACTTTGTTCTTTTCTTGAGAAATATGACATAATATCGAACTGTCAATTTGGGTTCCGCAAAAATTGCAATACAGAGCAATCTCTACAAGAACTTACAGGACAAGTGCTTGAAAATTTTCAAGATGGAAATAAGACTGATGCAGTTTTCCTAGATCTTCAAAAGGCTTTCGATTCAGTATCTCATACAATTTTATTAAAGAAACTAGAATGTGTTGGAGTGCGTAGTGGAGTTCTGAACTTATTTCAGAACTATTTGGCTGATCGATTACAACAAGTTAAGGTAGGGTCAGATTTAAGCAACATTCAAAAGATCAAAATAGGTGTGCCTCAGGGGACAGTTTTGGGACCAACACTGTTCCTCATATACATAAATGAACTACTTCGATGTAATTTCAACTGTAAGAGGATATCATATGCAGACGATACTGTTTTAGTTTGCACTGGTCATTCATGGGATGACGCAATACGGAATGCCGAGTTGTCATTAAATAAAGTCAAATGCTGGTTGGATAACAATTTACTTAAACTTAATATCTCTAAAACTAAGTATGTAACATTGTCTCCAACCAAAGCAGGCATGCCAATACACCACCGAACATTAATTATAAATGATAGTGCTGACACTGTCGAAAGAGTTGAAGTTATTAGATACTTAGGAATCATTGTTGACAGTAATTTAAAATGGCAGAGTCATGCCGAGCTTTTGGCATCGAAATTAAGGAGAATTATTCATAAGTTTTTCATTCTTAGGAAAGCAGAAAGAGTCTTCTCTCAATATATAACTCGTTTGTGGGGTTTCTACTAACTTACGGGATAAGTATTTGGGGAGCCGCATACACTAGTACTTTAAAAATACTACAAACCACGCAAAATTATATTGTCAGGACTATATTTCGTATCCCATGTAGGTCAAGTTGCAGATTTGTTTACATTGGAAATGATCTTTTGAATGTTAGAGGTTATATATTTTTGCTGCTCTAAAATTTGTTCACTCCCGAAACAATGTTCCAACCAGCCACGCTTATGAAACAAGAACTAAAATAAATATAAGTTACACCTATACCAGAGTAAATAAATCTGTTTGCCAAAAATGCATAAAGTTTGATGGTATTAGGTTGTATAATAAATTACCCCTAGAATATAAAATCCTCTCGAAGTATAGTTTCAAAAAAAGAATTAAGAAGTTCATCTTAAATAACTTTGACATGCTTGCATCGACGGTAGCTTGACTCAACTCAGTAATTTCGTTTCTATCTAATGTTTTTTTTATTTTCTTTTTTTATATACATTTGCTCATAATATACCTTATGACCATTAGCCATGCATTGAGTTTGTATATTGTATGACACACACAAGCTTATAGCTTAGGTGTCTATTATTTTGTAGTAAATTCTTTTGTAGTAAATTGTAGTACTCTTGTTTCTCTGCTTAACCTTTACGCAAAATTTTTATTATTTAAACAACATAGTTTGACCTTACTCGAAATATCCCTCTATTATCATATTTCAGATATTCATATTTTATGTACTCTACAGGGTTATCCAAATTAAGTGTCCACCATTAGTAACTTTGTTATTAGTGAAAATACAAAGTTGTTTGAATTAGCAAACTAGTAGCATTTTTAACGCTGGTAAAAATGAGAAATAAAAAAAAACAATTGAGAGTCGTTATTTTGATTTTTTTCAGTAAAATAACATTTTTTTAAATGGAAACCCCTGTATATTATATTTTTTTCTGTTAAAGCATCAAATTTTAAACAAAAAAGCTTACAATAACTTTTCTCCTAGGTTACAAATTGTTGAAGTTATGGCCTCCAATCTGAAACAATTAAATTGTATCGACAAACTTTATTTTCAACATCAACTTATAATCTTACAAAATACAATAACATTTTTTTTTAAAGAAGATGCTCGAAAACACCACCTTGTTCTTCAATACATTTTTGGGCACGTTTTTCAACTGCTCGAACTGTCTTAAGTATGGTCCTACCTTCTATCTGGGTTATCTTTTCCCTAACTGCAGTCTTTAACGCGTCAAGGTTATGGTACCTTCGCTTGTAAATTTGGTTCTTTAAGTAACCCCACAAGAAGTAATCAAGTGGGTTTAGATCTGGTGATCTGGGAGGCCACTGTATTGGGCCATTTGTTCCTATCCACTGATCATTAAAAGTAGTACTTAGAAAATGATAAGTACCTCTGGAGTTGTGGGCAGGTGCGCCATCTTGCTGAAAATGCAGATGATGTCTACTTATAAGATCCAATTCGTCTAAGAAATTAGTCAGAATTTCTGACATAAATTCCACATATCTTTCACCAGTTAGGGTTCCCTCATAAAAGAACGGGCCAACAATTTTTGAACCAATTATACCGCACCAAACGTTGAAACTGAAACGGACTTGTGGGCCTCTTGGATGTACTAACAAAAGATTTTCTCTTGACCAATAATGGTGGTTTTTTCTATTAAACATTCCAGAATTTGAAAAATTTGATTCATCTGTCCATAAAAGGTAACGAAAGTTATTTACATTTTGGCGACAGAAGCTAAGATACCAATGGCAAAAAACAAGTCTTCTCTCTGGATCCACTGCCAAAAGCGTTTGAACTGGTCGGTACTTATACGGAATAAATTTGTATTTTTTTAAAATCCTTTGAACAGTACCATAACTGAAATTAGAGTCCTTGAGAATATCTGCTATTGAATTCTCACGATAAGCTTCAAAATATCCAATAACTGCAATTTCCGTGGCCTCGCTTATTATGAATTCTTTTTTTGCCCTTGTTTTAGCAAAAACATTTTCGTTGCCCCTAAATTTTCGATAAAGTCTCAGAAAATATCGTTCATACGGTTGAATGCGAGCGGGATATTATTCACTGTAGTATTCTCTTGCTCTCAAGGAGGATTTTCTGCACACTAAATAGCATTCTAACATATCACACTTTTCTTCATGGGAGAACATTTTTCTTTAAATTAATGACACAATAAAGCTTATAAACAAGTATTTACACTAATGTTTGACATTATTTGATTTTATCATTGTTTTCCAAAGCCTTCTAGTTGCGAGTATGTCCAGTTTAACAATTTGTCGCTTATCTTAATGCTGTCAAATCGCGAACGCCATGTTGTTTTCATAGCCGTCTTAATATTATAATACCGCAAATAATTAAAAATATTTATCGTTATTTTGACTTTATTTTTGACTTTAGCGGAAAAGTCATTATGAACTTTTTTGTTTAAAATTTGATGCTTTAACAGAAAAAAATATAATATACAGGGGTTTCCATTTAAAAAAATGTTATTTTACTGAAAAAAATCAAAATAACCACTCTCAATTGTTTTTTTTTATTTCTCATTTTTACCAGCGTTAAAAATGCTACTAGTTTGCTAATTCAAACAACTTTGTATTTTCACTAATAACAAAGTTACTAATGGTGGACACTTAATTTGGATAACCCTGTATATTTATACTTCTGAGTGTTTTTAGTATGTTTCTGTACTATTGTTATGAATTTTAGATTTGTTTATGCAGAAACGTAATTCAGAATTTGTGACGACAAGATCCAGACATTTACCCTTTACGAAAGTATACAGAATTTTCACAATTCATATACCGTTACTTGCTGGTTCTAGATCTGATGCTAGTATCTTTGCTCAGATTTCTGTTGCAATCTTGGTTATTCAGGGTAGCAAGAGCATACAAGCTCTTGTATTTTTTAAGCTTTTTTTTATTTAAATTGTACTGAAGGTTGTTTTTAATTTGTAAGTTATATTGGTTTTTGAATTTGAATAAACTTTGAATAAATTTAAAAAAAAAATATTTGATGTATAACAATGAAAATTGGTATACAAGGGTTTTTTGGTACGACAAAATGAACCATGGGCATAGTTTACTGTAGCCGCTAGAGGGCGCTCTCTATTGTACCTGTATTGTATTAAAATGACCGAAAATTTTTTCTTAGTGCAATTTTCTGCTTTTTGAATAAAAAAAACTGAGTCTTCGTGCTTTTCTGAATAAAAAAGCTCTCCTGTGGGTTTTCGTTATAGTTAGCCGTTTTTGAGATGTCTCGATTTTTAGGGTTCGATGCATTTTTAATTATTTATGGGCATTACAAGTAATTAAGATGATCGTTTAGATTGTGTTTTTAAACACAGCAATAATTCCTAACTCCAAATAAACACAAAAAAATAAAATATTAATTTGTTTAATTTTCCAACATTATTTTTAACAAATTAAATTAATTATTTACAACTAAAATGCTATTGGATAGTTAGGACAAACATACAAAATCTAAAGTAGTTGCTCGAAATGTAAACCCAATTGTTCAATACACAATTCACATCTACGAATGATCGAACGTGGTATAGCATTATTCAAATAAGGCCTTATTTCATCGCATGCATTCCTGATTCTGTCTATTAGCATATCTCTTGTGGTTACGGGAGTCTGGTACACTTTTTCTTTTAGAAATCCCCACACAATGAAATCTAATGGATTTAGGTCAGGGGATCGTGGAGGCCAGGCGACTGGTCCTCCACGGCCGATCCATCTTTCTTTATAATTTTCGTCCAGCCAGCTTCTAACTATTCTCATTTAATGAGCTGGACAACCATCAAGCTAGAACCAGGCCAATCTTCTTAAATCTAACATAACATCATCCCACATATTTGCATGTTCAGCCTTTAAAAATTCCAAGAAGGTCTCAGCATTTGCAGGCAAAAGGTAGGGTCCAAATAGTCGATTACGGTAGATACCAATCCACACGTTCACACTAAATTCATGCTGAAAATTTCTTTCCCGAACTGCATGCGGATTTTCATGCGACCAAATATGTTGATTATGAAAATTTATCACTCCACGTCTAGTGAAGCATGACTCATCGATCCATAAAACGTTACTTAAAAGCTCCCTATTATTATCAGTTCTATCAAGAATCCACTGACAAAATGTGATTCTTCGTTCCCCGTCTCCTGGCTGTACTCCTTGCACAGATTGCAAATGGTAAGGACGTCTATGGTCATTTCTAAGAACACGGTGAACATGGCTTGCTGAAATTCCCAAGGCACCAAAAACTCTCCTAACACTTGTGGTCGGATCTCTATCAAACTCACGCAGAATCATACTGGTAAGTCTGCGCTGACGAACATTTATGTTTTGATTCCTTTGGAGATTTCCAAAACCATTTTCAATTATTTGGCGATGCACTCTTACAAATATTGAGCGAGTTGGATGTCGTCTGTTTGGAAATCTTCGTGCGTATTCTCTGGCTGCTTCTGCTGCGTTTCCATTTACAAATCCATACACAAAATGAATATTCGCTAACTCTTGATTGGAGAATAAAAATGGCATTTTTATAAAACTTACAAAAAAAACAGGTAAAAGAAACTAAATTTCGTGCATTCACAATTGCAAAAAAACGGTTCAGGTTTCAACAGACAACAAAACTAACTGTCAACTAATTGACGTTTAACCTTATTCTGCTTTCGATTTCAAAAAGCCTTCTTCTAAAAATTATCGAGATACTGACTTTTTAACGTTATTTTATCATAAATAATTAAAAATGCATCGAACATTAAAAATTCACAAGAGAAGTTTGTTCTGTTGAAATGTGCGAAGAATCAGTTTTTTTTTGTTCAAAAAGCAAAAAATTGCACTAAGAAAAAATTGTCGGTCATTTTAATACACTACAGGTACAGTAGAGAGCGCCCTCTGCCGGCTCCAGTAAAACTATGCCCATGGTTCGTTTTGTCGTATCAAAAAACCCTTGTACACCAATTTTCATTGTTATACATCAAATATTGTTCGAAATATTTAAAAAAAAACTATTTTAGAAAGTAAATTTAAACACCCTGTATTTCGGAAGCCTCGCATTTTTCGACCCATGTTTATATAGACTTTATGCATTAGTTTTAAAAGTTCTATCGAATCTTAAAGTTATGCAACAATAAACTGAAACACCCTGTATATTATCAAAATTTTCATTGTTAATATTTTAAACACCCTGCTACATTTTTATTATTTGTGTTTGATAGAAAAAAAAAACTAAGATTTCAACAGTTGGTGTAATCAGAATGGTCGATACATATTTTACTGAAGATTATTTGAAAAGGGAAATTGTATCATTTAGTAAAGTGTTGGAAGTTAGGAGAATGAAAAGAAAAGCCTTGAATGCAGATTCTAATCAGTACGAATTTAGTGATAGACAAATAGTCCTCGTAACATTGAAATTAATTGCCAAATGAAGTAATAATTAATCTTTTTAGATTTAGGGTGGAATCTTACATCCATCCAGTAGTAATACAGTGTTTCCGCTGTTTACGGTATGGGCATACGGCACCGATGTTCTTAGCTTAAATTTGCGGTTTCCGGGCCACATATCACCTCCTCCTCATCAAACTTCTCTTTTTTGTAGATCTTTCTCATACAACATTTACCGGCTTTACAATCAAATTCCTAATGCTGCATCCAAACCAGTTCAAAATCAAACATAAAAAATTTATTTTTGAAAAACACTTCAGCACACATTAATGTAAATGAGGCACAAGCGACCAAACTAATGAAAAGGATTTTTTTTGTACTGTAACTCTATTATTCTAAATCTGTTATTCGAGGCTTTCTAATGTTGATCTTACTTTTTATATATGTATGTATATACGTTATATATATATATATATATATATGTGTGTGTGTGTATGTGTGTATGTATGTATGTGTGTGTATATGTATATATCTGTGCGTTAGAAGTAAACGACCGTAACTCCATTTTTGCAGTTTTTGTGATTATCTGCGTATAATTAGTATCCCTGGTTAATCTTAACGTGGAGTAAATGATCGTAGCGCCTAACCACGATAATCATGAAATATTTATGAAACAGTACAAGCAGCTAGTGATTTTTTGTTAGAGGTAAACAGTCGCTTCTCCATACATACGCGCAATACTGGCATACGCAGCGGTAAACAGTCGTGTCTCCGTCGCGCACCGCTTGCTTAACAAACTGTGCTGTTTAATCATTCTTCAAAGTTGATCAAAGTGCTTAAGTAACCAAAAAACGGTAATAATGTCCTCAAGGGCTCAAAAATTAGTGCAGCTTGCACTGGAGGAGGAAATCGATTCTCGAGAATCTAGTACAACATAATTGATATTATATGTGTCCGAGCCAAAACAGGATCATTATGATGATCGTAAACTACTTTCACATATTACGAGTACAAATAATAATGTGTACACAACTTCATACGTGAATGCCTTGTATCTAAAATCTGTCTAGTAAAGAAAATGTGTTTTTTCTTTGAATTGTTCTGCTGATGTTTTCATTAAATATATCCTAAACAAATGTTTAAGCTTATTTGAAGTTGCCAAGGCCACCTTATCTTTGCAATCTTGCAAATCCTTTGTACAGAGCAAACAATCAGAGCATCCTTGCGCTTGCTTCAAGAATGTGAATAATTCATAGGCGAACCGTATCTCGTTATTTCATTAGCACAATCAGACAAACATTACTAATCTTCCAGAGCTTGACGGAGGTAAGGTAATTACGTTAAACAGCTTTGTGTATAACTTAGTGCTGCAATTAAGCAGACAGCGATGCAAAGCGACAGGTACAGCTCTGTGCTGAAAATACCTTTTGCTGAATCAAGTTTCTCTACGACTAATTGGATTGAAATGATGTAACTGCTCAGTAATAGTAAGGAAAGGTTGTAATTTGAATAGTTCGGAGCTTACTAAGACGCTTAAGGTAATTAGAAACTTCTGAGTCCTATGCATGTTAGTCGACGCGAAAGTAAAGCTGACCCTGATGTCGTAGAGCCTCACTTATACTACTCTTTGCCTGATCAGCCAAGGCAGCAGTCTCAGTGTAGGTACCAAAATTCTGCCGATGCTGTGAGAACATATATATAAATATATAGGTGAAAAATTAAAGCTTCCGCCTTTTGTTGGGTACTTCGACAAAATTTAAGCAAAGAGGACTCTTTATACTTTTTTAATTCTCTATAGCTTTCAATGGACTTTGCCATCATCATCAGGAGCTGCAATTACAATGATAACAGTAGCAACAATAGTGTGAAATGAATTTAAATTGACTCAACTTACAGTAGTATGTAAGGATTAATTGTTGTTTACGTATAGGATGAGGGAAACGTCCAGTAACATGGTGAGAGCTGGATAGATGGTACAATGGACAAAATTATATAAAATGTGACAAGAACAAGTTAAAAACAGATTAAAAATTATTTAAAAACATTAAAGCATTACGTCGTGAAGCCACTTGATGATTGCACAAAATGGTGGTCATGGAATAATGAGTGAGATGAACCCTTTGACAGAAGGCCGAAGGTTGTCAATGTCTGTGTAGAAGGATGGAACGAATTGTGGGCGTGTGCCAACGTTGTCAAATCACTTCAGATGATGTGATTTTCAGAATGTTATGTAAGAAATTGTTAAACCGACCAGAGGCAGTTGAATAAACTATATTTTAATTAATGGGAATTTGAATTAACAATTATTAATAAATCGTGAGAAGAGAATTATTAGAATATGAGTGGAATGAAATTTACTGGTGGAATCGACCAAGATACAGATTCTATTTATGGTTGTGAAGAGTCAAAATTTTTCGCAGTTTAGCAAATATGAGTAAATGACACTCAGTTGTTTAACATCTGTCTTTTTGTTGATACAGTTGTTATTCATGAAAATGTGGGACATTTCCAGGAATAACCGTTTGGAAAGGTGTTTTTCTTTATCAAGAACTTTGATACTTGTGTAATTCATAGAATGCCCTATTGTGTTAACATGAGATGCTAGAGCGCATCTTTCAGGATGAAGCCTAGAATCACTTTTGTGTGATGTAATCCTTCCTTTAAGAGATCTGGAGGTCTGACCTATGTATATTTGGTTGCAGTTGTTGCAATTGATGGAGTAGACTGTGTTGGTTAAGCCAAGCAGCGGGACTTTGTCTTTCACTTTTGAAAAAATGCAGTTTATAGTGAGGACGGATTTGCAAGCAATTCGAAAGTTCAAAGGACTAAGCTGATCAGATTGTTGAATTATGTATCTAATAACAATTTTTGTTACAGGCCTTTTATTGAGAGAAGCAGTAATTCTTAAACTATCAAATTACATACAGTAATATCAGAATGCCTTCGGCTTCGTGTCGCTAATTTAACTGCTTTACTATTGTACTACTCATTAAGCAGTGTGGCGCTGTATATTCCGTTTGCGGCTTGAACTTTGTTTTAATATGTTTTGCCTAAATTAATATTATGCTTTATTGGGAGCATATTCGCATGGTAAAAATAATTTAATGAAAAAGTTCCGAGTATAAGCATGTTTTAAACATTACACGATGACAGGACACAGATAACTTTTCGAGCTTTATTTGTGAAACTTTGTATGCAATTAGTGGCGTGCGTCTATGCGAATAATTCTCCATTTTGTGTAGATGTTTTCAGACATATAATGAATATATAACTACTAGAATATTTTAATAATGAATAGCAATAATAATAACGATAAAAGGCATTCATTTACCTGGCGGATATTCAGCTTATCAACTGCTCTATATATACATATACAGGGTGGCCCATCCATGTGTGGACATAATATTACTCATAAACAAATACATTTTGGGAAAATCTATTTATGGTATGCTATACATGACATTTGAGGGCATATTTCTAAAATATTGGCAATTATACAGGATGTCCCAATTTTGACCTACTTATCAAAGTTTTGATTTTTTAAATGGAATGCCTCAAATTTTATTGCATATTTGGATAAATCAATTCAGAAGAAAAAGATTGATATAACATACTATGGGGTTTTGTTAATTAGCTACTGAGATGTAAGCTGATTTGTCCAGAAACACCGTTCACTTCGGCAACCCATCAATCCGCCATTTTGAAATTTGGAGTTCTGAATTCTGCATCAAAAAACTTACACACCTCAGCTTTTATCTTATTTGTTACTTTTTCGAATTTTCATTTTTGCTCATACAGGGTGGTCAAAAACGCGAATTGTACTTTTTCTCAAAAATTCCATATGCATCACACTGTATATTTGTGCATGTTTGGATTCAATTTTTGAGAAAGGTTTAATTCCCTAAAGTATCGCATCATCCTTGGAAACAAATAAATTGTTGATTAGTTACAAACTGTCAAAATTAGCTTTGTGGGCATTATATTTTTTTTTTTATACTCCAACTACCACGAAGGCCTAAGGCCTAAGCACCCATTGGGTACCGTGGGGCTATGGGGGATACATGGGAAAGGGGGGACGCCACACGGACTCTGGCGAGGGAACACGTGTGCATGCAACATGCACACATTCTGGCTCCGCCTACGAGAACCGCCGGGTGGTACCTCCGCGTTCGACAGTCAGAGACCATCTACCACCTACGGACAATCACAACATCCATGGCCAAGAGAAAGATTTCTCCTGGGACGGGACTCGAACCCGCACAGCGCGCGGCGGCTGATCAGGAGACCGAAGAGTCTACTACTGCGGCCACCGCTGCTGCCTAAAACAAACACACAACAACCATGGCGAAGGCGAGATTCGAACTCGCGGCCCGGCCCGGGATCAGTAGCACGACACTCTGACCCACGCGGCCAACCGAGGTCCCAAATAATAAAAACGTGTTTACAAAATGAATTTTTCTAAAGAAGATATGGTGAATCTGGTGTATGTTTCAGGCGAAGCCCAAAGAAATGGTTTCCTAGCATCTCGCATTTATAAGCAACGGTACCCTAATATCCGACATCCAAGGTGGGAAACATTTTCCACACTACGAGAACGTTTTGAATCAAGTGAAGCAGTGGAATATAGTAAAAAATGTATAAATAATAAAGAGTCACCAATGAGGCGAATCGGTTGGAGGTTCTATTAAAGTTGCAGGAAAATCCCCATTTAAGTGCACGGCAAATTGGAGCAGAAACTGATATATGCAGAAGTTCTGTCCAAAGGATTATTCACAAGCATAGGTACCATCCACATCACCTATGCTTGCATCAGGGCCTCCGTCCTCAGGATTTCGCAGCTCCAATGGAGTTTAGTAGAATAATGCTAAATAAAGTGAGTGAAGACACTTCTTTCCTGGTAAGGTTTTTTTTTTAGCGATGAGGCAACTTTTAACAGCATAGGTGTTGTCAACAGGCACATGCACTATTATGCGACGGAAAACCCTTACTGGGTTAGGCAAATAGTTTTCCAAAATAAATGGAGCTTGAATATTGGGGGAGAAGTTATTGGCAGACAAGTTATCGGGCCTTTCTTCTTCGACAACAGATTAACAGGTACAGAATACTTGACTTTTTTGATGGAGCATTTGCCTTTGCTTTTGGAGGATGTCAACCTGCAAACTCGGATGCATATGTACTTACAACATGACGGCACACCTGCGCATTATCATAATCATGTGCGTAACTATTTATCTTGGCCTCCTAGATCACCAGATATGACACCGATGGACTTCTTTCTATGGGGCTACGTTAAGCAAGAGGTTTATAGATATCTACCATCTACCCCAACGATTAAGGGTGCTTTTCTGAATATAAGGGAACACATGCTGAGGGATGTGCAACGGTCAAGGACTACGGCTGTGTATTCAACATGGTGGAGATATTTTCGAGCAGTTTTTGTAGATTAGGTCTTGAGTAGTGATAGTTGTTTGTTTATGTTGTTGTTATAGTTGTTTCTCTATTACACCTGAAGCTGATTTATACTGTTCTGATTGTTATTAGTTTTTACGTCAAATCTGTACTCATAGTGGCAAGATGGAACTAGCCCACTGTTTCCGTGGATGATGTGATTTTTTTTCTTAATTTTGGTGTGTTGTTCTATTGAAAGCTTAATAACTCAAAATCTAGTGATTTTATCTAAATCAAACCTTATACCAAGAAAAGGCTTATAAAAAATTGAATCCAAACTTGCACAAATATATAGGGTGATGCATTTGAAATTTTTGAGAAAAAGTACAATTCATGTTTTTGACCACCCTGTATGAGCAAAAATGAAAATTCGAAAAAGGAACAAATAAAATTGAAGCTGAGGTGTGTAAGTTTTTTTTGATAACAAAATTCAGCACTCCAAATTTCAAAACGGCAGATTCAGGTGTTACCGAAGTGGACGGTTTTTCTGGACAAAACACCTTACATGTCAGTAGCTAATTACTAAAACCCCATAGTGATTTATATCAATCTTCTTCTGTTGAATTGGTTTATCCAAATATGCAATGAAATTTGAGGCATTCCACTTAAAAAATCACAACTTTGATATTTAGGTCAAAATTGGGACACCTTGTATATTTGCCAACATTTTAGAAATGTGCCCTCAAATGTAATGTAGAACATGCCATAAATAGATTTGCCCAAAATGTATTTGTTTAAGAGTAATATTCCGTCCACACATGGATAGGCCACCCTATATATATATAAAACCTAAAACACGTCAGACAGACCGACGAAATGTCACTTTTCAAAATACGTAATACCCGTTCCGAGCAGTACTTTCCAACTTATAGGCTGTTCAGCGACAAGTTAACAGATCTACAGACGGACCCGCCAACGGAAATGAGTGACATGGTTTCTCGTGTCAAATGTTGGCGCCAATTTTTTTATACTGTTTTGGTTGTTCAATGTGCTATCGATTTGCCTTCAACATTCTTTAAAATGGGTGTGCATCCACCATAACTCGAAAGTAAATCGGCACGGTTACGATGTATATTGAAAAGTGATATTTCGTCGTTTTTTTTTATTTTCGTAAGCTTTTTGTGACATAACGTACTTTCCTTACATAATAGCCTTGCCGACCAATTCAAAAATTAATGTGCCAGTCAGATTGTTTCGATCCCTATCACACATTCATTTGAGCTCATTTTCAAATATATTTTTGGAGTAACAGCACTGATATGTATGGTATATAATTCAATATATAAGCATCGACAATTTTAAAAATCTTCAGCTCTAAACAATTTCTGACTACGCCATGAAGTGACCAAAAACATAGGACAAAAGAGAACCGACTCTCAAAGTTATGAAAAATATTTCACTGTGCCAAATAATTTGTAGGCCCGCTCGAGAATGATCTAAAACTGTTCGTGTTTGACTTATTATACAGGGTGTTACGCAACTTACTGACAAATTTTAACCACATATGCACAGTTGCGAAAGAAGTTGATTTCTCAAAAAGAAAGATGTTAATAAGTCCTACAGAAATTAAGTTATAAACGTGAGTTTCAATAATAAATTGAAAAATAAATATCCGTATTTTGCGTTCATCGTCGTAATTTTGGAACACGCATTTAAGCTTCCCACAAACCGGCGCGACATATTCGCTTTGGCTGCGAAAATTTCGCGGCGATGAATTCGCGATCAGATTAAAACGCGGCGGTTTACGGACAGGCTCAGACTTGTGCGAAGCGAATGCGATTGTTCCAGCGTTTTTATCGCGGCGTATTTCAGTTCGCCTTTGACCGCTTTTTTTACGCCGTTCTTCAAAAATTCGCAATGGCAAAAACGGAATTATTGATAGAAATAGTGAAAAAGTATCCTTGTTTGTATGATTTGTCGAACGATGAATACAGGAATGTGAGAAAGAAAGACAAGATTTGGATGGAAATAGGAAAAGAATTAAATACAAATGGTATGTACCTAATATTTTTTATTAACTTGTTAAATAATTTACAGTCTACACAAATGTGAAAACGAACATTCTATATATTGGGCATAGGCATATCAGAATTAAAATAATTTACGAATTTGTCATGAGTAGAAAATGATAGCCTTGGTGCCCGCCGAGGATCATTTGCTATATCAGTAAAAGCTCCAAGCACGGGTTCTGGGGGATCTAAGAATTGAAAATATTTGTCATCGCCACTTTTACTTCGTAAAAAATTGTGTAAAACACATGCCGTACGTACAGTTAGAATAGTAGTATATACTTTAGTTTCTAATGGCCTGTAAAATATTCGCCATTTTTGAGACAAAATACCAAACACATTTTCCACGACCCTTCTAGATCGACAAAGTCTTACATTGTATTTCTCTTTTCTGACGTCTGTTAAAGTCTGCTTATAAGGAAATGGTCTCATAAGGTATGGTTTTAAAGCAAATGCTACATCACCAATTAAGAGGTACGAGCAGATTTCATTTTGCCCAGGAAGAAATCTAGGTGCAGGGACACTCATTAAATTTTGTTCAAATCGTTTTCCCATGTTTGAGGTTTCGAAAATACCCCCATCACTATTTTTTCCGTAACCACCAATATCAACACATATAAATTTATAGTCCGGGCCAACAATGGCCATAAGTACTATTGAATATTTATGTAAATAGCACCAGTAATTGGAGCCACTGTTGTTAGGTCTCTTGATTGTTACATGTTTACCGTCCACGCTGCCAATGCAATTGGGAAATCCCCATCTATTTTCAAATTCTTCAGCACATTTTTTCCATATATTCTCTGTTGGTTCTGGTAAATATATATGCTCCATATGTCTGCATATCGCTTCACAGACTTCGGTTACGATTGCACTCACTGTTGTAAAGCCAACTCGAAAGCTATGCCCAATGGTATAGAAGGTGTGACCAGTGGCAAGGAATCTATAAAGAAAATCGTTTTTAGGTGATGAAGTAAAAAAAAGGTGGAAGAATATCAGAGACACATTTGCAAAATATATAAAATCTACCAAACCAAATACTGGCCAAGCAGTGGGCAACATAAAAAAATGGCAGTAGGCTGACTACATGGAATTTTTCCGTCCTTTTGACGTCATACATTATGAGACTGCCGAATTTAACTCAAATATACGTATATATCAGGAAAGAGCTGGAAATGTAGAAACCGAAAATTTGGAAGACCGCGGCCATGGAGAAGATGAAAATGCTGATGTAGATGCAGAAGATGCACAGAACGCCTCGGCAACACAGACAGCACCACCTTCTTCATTGAACACTACAGCAGTGACTACTCCAGGGCACACCTTTCCGCAGACTGCAACTACATCAAAATATAAAACGAGCAGAAAACGCTATGAACCACCATCTTCGTCTGTACAACAGCTCATTAATTATTTTGAAGGTAAAAAACCCAAAAAAGAGAACGAGGCCATTGATTCACTTTTCTTGGCACATGCACAGACTGTGAAAACACTTACCTTAAAGCGTCAAGCCCGAATAAAACTAAAAATAGCCGAATTAATAGCGCACGAAGAATTTGAACATATTGAAGAAATGTCTTCAGCGTCTACCCAGAATTCTGCAAGTATGTATGATAGTAGTACGTCGTCCTTCCCAAGTGGCACTGGGTTTACTCCAATAATATACCCAACAGAGGAGGCAAATTCTGCCTCGAATTATTTAGCAACATTTAATCCTAGTGGCAACATGTAGTCCAATTATTACAATAAAATATTTATTTCACGATCCCTGAAGTTTTCGTATTCGATAAGCCTACTAATTTTAATACATATAATTTTTTTACCTGAGTGTAATAGCAAGTCGTTCTTCTGGCGAAATAGCTTCACGATAATTTGTGTCAGATTTTCGTATTTCATCTTTCACCAAGTTCAATATTTCATCGAAACACTCTGGAGTCATTCTAAAATATACGTAAAAGCGCTGTCCATCCAGCCGAAGTTGTGGCATCAAGGTATGGTATTCCCCAAATTTATTTCGTTCCAAGTTAATATCATGTACCCACTTCCTTCGTTTCCTAAACAAAATTGAAAATATTTGTTTTATGTACTTATACTTACTTTATGTTAAACTTAATACATACCCAACTATCAAATGGCGTTAAATAAACGTAACTTACCGTGCATTTTGTTCCTCTTCTAAAGCAAGAAATAGAAGTGCCTCCTCTTCTTCTGAAGACGAGCTCATTGCAAAAGGCAAAAATAAAATGTACGCAACCTGTCGAAACCTTCAAGTTCGCGGAGCGAATAAGACGCTTTGGTATGAATAAACAGGCGAAACAGATTGCGAATTTCGCTCTGAATTTCGTTGCGAATACTTCGCCGCGATTATTTCGCGCCGGTTTGTGGGATGCTTTATACTTTATTGCAGCAAGTGCTGTACTAAACAACTGACGATAACAAAATACCAGGAATTTCTTGTCTTTTCATACTGATAAGAACGTGTAGATAAGGTTTCATCTGTATCGTGAGTGATCTGAATGAAGAATGGTCGATTTTTGTGAAGTTAGATAAGAAAGTATTTTGCGAGTTCATGTTTTTAGTTATTTATTAATCAAAATGGCACATGCGTACACTAATGAAGAGAAGAAGAAGTGCAAAATTCGCGAGCGGCTTCTCGTTTGTATGCACACCGATTTCCGAATAGGCACATACCACATCACGAAGCATTTAGTTCAAATGTCTTACGTGCCCGTGCTAGCAGAGATTTGCTCCTCAGACGTCGAGTAGATGGGGGTAGGGTTTGCTCACAATGCATTTTAAATGCAGCAGACGAAATTTTGGACATTGTGGACGAAAATCCGGGGGTAAGCACAAGGCAGTTAGCCCCACAGGTCCCAGAAATGTCACATGCAACAGTGTGATGCATATTACATGAGGTCCAACTGTACCCTTATCATGTCCAGAGAGTCCAATCTTCATAATACACACGTTTGGTCCTTTGAGAATCCTCAAGCAGTGGTCCAGACCCACCTCCAATATCGTTTTCCTTTAAACGTGAGGACAGGTATTGTCGATCAACGTTTAATTGGACAGTTCATATTGCCAGATCGGATAGATGGTCAACAGTGTTTGGAATTTCTTCGTAATGATTTGCCAGTCCTTCTTGAAGATATGCAATTGGCGGTCCGAGCACGGATGTGCTTTCTGCACGATGGGGCACCTCCGCATATTCGTTTAAAAGTTCGCGATTCTTTGAATCAGGTATACCAGAAACGCTGGATCGGACGTGGTGGACCAATTGCTTGGCCTCCGCGGTCTCCCGATCTAAATCCTCTGGATTTATCTTTATGAGGATACTTGGAAAACGAGGTATACCGTACTCCAGTATAGAATATTGAAGGTATGCGTGACTGATTCACAGTGTTTGCCGATAATATGAGCCTTCAGGCACAGCAGGAAGGAGGTGTATTTGAATTAGTGCGCCGAAATTGGATTAGACGCGCCCAAGCTTGCATGGCAGTCAATGGAGACAATTTTGAACATCTTTTATAAGTAAGTGAACTGTTAAACTGTATTATTTTATTATCTTGATTTCTGTAGGGCTTTTATTAATTTTTTTTTGAGATATCAACTTCTCTCGTAACAGTGCATATGTGGTTAAAATTTGTTGGTTAAGGCCCGTATCGTCAGTCGTCCCTATAATTGTAGGGCGCGTTTATAGCCTCCTGGATCATAGTTTTCTACTTCTCCGTGTCAGCGCTCTATCTTGAGGTTATGTCACAAACATCTATTTGCATCAAATTGTGCTTGCTTTTGAGTTTTATCATGTTTTATCAGCCTGAAATTTCCTACAATTTACATATCTTAACAATAGGAGAGCGCTGGCGCTGACACGGGACGAGTGTAATCTAGAAATTTTTTAAGGAGAGAAAAGAGTATGACAATCAAGGAGGCCATAAACGCGCCCTACAATTGTAGGGACGACTGACGATACCGGCCTTAGTTGTGGAATACCCTGTATATTCCTCCTCCATATTCCCCTCCAATTTTCATCAAAATCTGCATAAACATGCCAATTTTCCAGTCGAGAAAGCGCCAACAGACAGACAAAGCGAAGGAAATAAATAACATGGATTTTCATGAGGTAGAAGCTAAAAAACATCAAGCACTTTTCATCTCAAATTTTCCGATTACTACAAATGTCTCGCTTGTAAGTAGGAAGTAAAAGTAAGTTTGAAAACTCGTCAATGCAATACGTTGGTAATAAAGTAGTACTGTTACAGTTTCTTTTTATGGTCGACTCAAAATTAACTACACCGCGATAAAGTAAATTATTACGACGTTTTTCTAATTTAGAATAATAATTTTATAGCCATTCTTAAACATATTGAATTTTATTTTTAGTAATAAAACACTTCTCCTGGCCTAATAATTTTGTGGTAGAAAATCGTACTCTCCATCTCGCTGGAGGTCATTTCCGGTGCTCTGGTGTAGGAATCCCCAGTATCTCCGCCACTGGTGTACGTTAATTCTAAGTAAATACTTTTGAATGTGGACAATACTTAGGTGAATCCACATACCAAGTTTTAGTTCATTCCAGTTTTTATTTTTGAACACGACTTGTGAGTCGCCCTGCCCTGTATTCATTTAAAATTTTCGCATTTTCGGTAATTTTGGGCAGGCTGTATTTCGATGAAAAATGGTCGTATCGAGTCTCTAGAAAATGCATTTTAAAGCAGCTGCAACCTGTATGGCTATTATACACCAATCATGTGAAAACCGGTTTAGAGCATTTAAAATGTTTTTCGACAGAATTACTTTCCATTTGTGTAAGAACGTCCTGTATGTAGCAGCAGTATCAGTGGCGGCACGTGGCAAAATAAAACACGTGTTCTGCAAATCCGAACTTACCTATTTTTTATATACTAAGTGACATAAATCCGAACAGCCAGTTTAAATGGTTTTATTTTAATAAAAGTTGGTGAATGTATTTATCTTACTGTAAATAACAAGTGAAACAATTGTTAGCCTTATCAGTTGGACATTCCGGTTTTTATACTGCTTTTTTTTAATTCACTAACGCTCTAAAAATGAATATTTCAGCCGCAGTAAAGAATCAACGTTGGCGGATTTTGGTTCTTGACATCCTTTACGATCGGTTACGATGCCTAGAGTACGGAGACCTGTACGATTTCGTCAACTTAGTGAGTTTGATAGGGACCGTATAGTGGGACTTCGGAAAGCTGGACTGTCTTTTCGGGCAATTGCAGTTAGAGTGCAAAGAAGTGTAGACACTGTGGTTAGGTGTTGTCAGGCATGGCTTCGAGAAGGCCGTACGCAAAGAGCAAGGGGCACTGGACGCCGCCGCAGAACAACAGACCGTAAAGATCGCCGCCTAAGATTATTGGCCTTAAGGGACCGCTTCTCCACTACCAGGTCCATTGCAAATGAATGGTTTGCAGAACACGGAAGTGTTTACCGACGGTTTTGGCTTGTTTTCATACCAGCCACACTGGGTCCTCCCTTTAACTCGAGAACACCGACGTAATCGCCTTGAGTGGTGCAGACAACGGTCACTCTGGGATCAGGAATGGAACAGTATTGTCTTTAGTGACGAGTCTCGATTTTATTTAGGCATGCACGATGGTCGTGCCAGGGTTAGAAGGCGACGTGGTGAAAGGAGGAATCCACAGTTTTTTGTTGAAAGACATGTTCATCACACTGTTGGAGTTATGGTTTGGGGTGCTATAGCTTATGGTTCCAGGTCACCTTTAATCTTCATCAGAGGTAACATGAACGCGCAGCGTTATATCCACGAAGTTCTAGAACCCCATCTTTTACCCTATCTTGACACCCTGGCAGATTCAACTTTCCAACAAGATAATGCCCGACCACATGTTGCAAGAGTCACAATAGACTTCTTTCAACATAATGGATATGATGGGTAGGAGATTGCTCAATTTGCAACGTCCTCCTCAGACTCTAGAAGCACTTCGAGAGGAGTTGGTGGTTGCCTGGAATGAGATACCACAGAAGGACATTGACCACCTGATCAGAAGCATGCCTAGGCGCGTTGGAGAATGCGTAGCACATCAGGGTGCATCCACACATTATTAAAGGTCAAAGGGCTTTAAAGCAGTGCAATCATTTTGAAATTTTTATCATTTACTTATTATGCTTCATTAAGTTCGGATTTATACGTCACTTAGTATATGTCAGTTCGATCCTGCGCTGCCTTGCGAATTGTTTCATTAGTGAAACTTTCTTCTATTTCTTCCATGCATTCAATGAGTGATTCTCTGTTCTCAAACACTACATTTATTGCTCGAATATTAAAATTTCAACGAGTTCTTGCTCCTTGGGGAATTTTTGCGCCTAGCAATGCACATAGTGAGCAAATGGATGTCTTTGTTTAATTTTTGCCTGTACATTATGTCCGCTCATTACCGCGGCTCCATCATAGCTTTGTCAAATCAGTTTGTTAGGGAAATTTCCTATTAATGGTTTGTCACATTTTTCGGGATTCATATAATTCCGAAAACGTTCTATTGGTTCGCCGTTAAATACGTTCTGAAAATTGTTACCAGTTGAGTCTTCCCCGAAATGTCTTAAGAACTTAAGGGCCAGCCGCTCCTGAGCAGTATCACTTCACAATTGAATCTATTGAGAAAGTGCCCTGAACCCATTACTGCGTCAGAGACAGTTACTTCTTTGTACCAACACCGTATTAAATTTCGATATCGAGACGTGCGAAAGCTTTCTTAACAGAGTTTGCAAAAAAAACAGCCCTTTGAAGTGTGACCTAACACAGTGTTTCTCCAAAACAACCATATCGAATCACCCAATTAATATGTCGCTATATGGATTTGGTAGACATATCGCTGTCGCGTACAAAATTAATAGCGCGATATTAACTAACACAATTTCAGTTAACTATATACGTAATTACATAGGCAGCAATGACGTCACCAGGATTAGTGATAATTGCTTGAGAGCGGCACAAATCCAGGGGCGTCGCTATTTTGCCGATACAAAAATATACATACGTGAACAGTATATACCGTCATGCCATGCTTTTCTTGGCGGAGACGAAAATGTCAGATTAACTATTAGTCTAATCATATTAGCAAATTTCCCCGAAATAATTGTAAAGTCTCGTTTCATTGGTGCAAGTTGTTCAAGGGGGTATTCAAAACATATACGCATAAAATGGGTACACCAATTTTTATGAGAAAACTTTTTATTTGACAACAAAGAAAACGTATTTTTTGGGATTCAATCTAAAGTGTTGACAGGAACGAAAAAGCTTTTCATATAAGCTAATAGCAAAAATGTTATGGCCGCAAAACCAGGCAAAATGCAAGTTTTGGCACTTGGTAATGCGATGATAATTTCACGCAACTACTCGAAATTCTTTAAATCCGTAGGATTTATATTTCTAAATAAAAACAACAAAATTGGAGTGTATAGATAAATTAGTTTTTCGAGAATTTCTAATTGTTTATCCTAAAACACCTGTTTTCCGGCCATCACTACTAGTTTATTGAAAAATATACAGGGTTCGTTCCAGGAGCATTCATTAGCAAAATACACGTATCTACCTTGTCGATATAAATCACCAACCATTCCGAAAGATAAATGTTATTTTTATGCGAAAAACAAAGGTTACGTTTTTTTCTTCTGAACAAATTCAATCATTTCGTATTTGTGAGTAATTGAACAATATACGATATACGAAAAACATGTTACTATACACATCTTTTGTTGCGAATTACTCACTAATACGAAATGTTTGAATTTGTTTAGAAGAAAAAGCGTAACCCATCCTTTTTGCATAAAAATAACATGTATCTTCCAGAATGGCTTGCGATTCATATCGGCAAGGTAAACTAGTGTATTTTGCTATAAAATGACTTTTGAACTAACCCTGTATATTGCTCAGTAAGCTGGTAGAGATGGCCGGATGATAGATACAATTAGAAATTCTCAGCTTGAAAGCAGCATCTTACAGAGTAGGACTCCACCACACACGTGCCAGGATGGAACGATTGGCTAAAGCTTGCCAAGATTTTTGCTGCCAACTCCACTGTAGATGTTCGTCTGACACCGACCTTATGACCAAGTGCCGGCGATTTAAAGGTTTCCCTTCACTATGCGGAAAGTTACATTCAGGCATAAGTCCGCGACTTTTTCAATTATCTTACAAATCCGGCACCTTCCCACAAAACTGGGAATTTCCAAAAATGGATCTAAGATCACCCTCATAGCTCTTTTCTGGATTACAAATATCCTGTTTATACAGAGTGTAAAGTTAGTAGTGGATCAACGGAAGTCAGGTGATAGAAGGCTTCAAAACATATGGAATGAACCCCTATAGGTGTGGTCCGAAATTTTATAGCCCAGGAGATATTTGCAATTTTGTGAAATTTCGAAAAAAAAACGGGCTAATGAACCTTCAATCGCAATTACAACTAAACCATTAGCCAGTCATAGGGCTGTGATTTTTTTTTTGATGAGCTAAATGGTTGGTTTTAGCAATGGTTCTGTCACTTTTAACAGAGATAATTAGAAATCAACGCAATAAATCTTAAATTAATTTTTTTGCGAAAAATCTTTTCCATCATTCAACTTTCGAGAGCTGAAAAACTGAGGTTCTATTTCATTGTTCATTTTATTGTAAAAACTAATTCAACCTATGTAGAATAAATCCTGAAAATTTTGAGCTTGCTACGATAAGTGCCTCACCTTAAAAAATCTGTATGTTTGACGCAGGTAAACAAGAAATTTTATTTTACGACCTACAGTCCAAACGACTTAATGAATTTTGACATATGAGGTACTGTTAGATTCGCCCTAGCAGTGCGAGTGATATTGTGTGTATTAACATATTGTAAAATCAAAATGGCGGATTTTTTACGCAAATAGCCAAATCAGCTTAATGAATTCCAGGTACGGGAGCGTTCAATCTTCGGTCCGACCGAAATTACTAAGTTAGACAATGGTCCAGCGCAGAAATTGTATCTAACGTTTGGCATCCGAGTAGAATCATGTCATATTCTCCACGAGATTATGCAGAAATGCATTACTATTATGGTGCTGTCCTACGAAATGCTCGAGCAGCTACTCGCATGTATCGGCAGTATGTGGTTAGAAGAGGTGGACCACAACCGCCGGTATATCCCGACAACCGCGTTTTTCTACGCGTCCATAATGCGTATATGGATGGCCGCATACTAGGCACTCAGCTAGGAGCGCCGACGATACGCCCAGAAGAAATAGAAGATATAATAGAAGTAGCCGAGAGAGATCCCTCTACAGGGTTATCCAAATTAAGTGTCCACCATTAGTAACTTTGTTATTAGTGAAAATACAAAGTTGTTTGAATTAGCAAACTAGTAGCATTTTTAACGCTGGTAAAAATAAGAAATAAAAAAAAACAATTGAGAGTCGTTATTTTGATTTTTTTCAGTAATATAGCATTTTTTTAAATGGAAACCCCTGTATATTATATTTTTTTCTGTTAAAGCATCAAATTTTAAACAAAAAAGTTCATAATGACTTTTCCGCGAAAGTCAAAAATAAAGTCAAAATAACGATAAATATTTTTAATTATTTGCAGTATTATAATATTAAGACGGCTATGAAAACAACATGGCGTTCGCGATTTGACAGCATTAAGATAAGCGACAAATTGTTAAACTGGACATACTCGCTGGCTTTGGAAAACAATGATAAAATCAAATAATGTCAAACATTAGTGTAAATACTTGTTTATAAGCTTTATTGTGTCATTAATTTAAAGAAAAATATTCTCCCATGAAGAAAAGTGTGATATGTTAGAATGCTATTTAGTGTGCAGAAAATCCTCCTTGAGAGCAAGAGAATACTACAGTGAATTATATCCCGCTCGCATTCAACCGTATGAACGATATTTTCTGAGACTTTATCGAAAATTTAGGGGCAACGAAAATGTTTTTGCTAAAACAAGGGCAAAAAAAGAATTCATAATAAGCGAGGCCACGGAAATTGCAGTTATTGGATATTTTGAAGCTTATCGTGAGAATTCAATAGCAGATATTCTCAAGGACTCTAATTTCAGTTATGGTACTGTTCAAAGGATTTTAAAAAAATACAAATTTATTCCGTATAAGTACCGACCAGTTCAAACGCTTTTGGCAGGGGATCCAGAGAGAAGACTTGTTTTTTGCCATTGGTATCTTAGCTTCTGTCGCCAAAATGTAAATAACTTTCGTTACCTTTTATGGACAGATGAATAAAATTTTTCAAATTCTGGAATGTTTAATAGAAAAAACCACCATTATTGGTCAAGAGAAAATCTTTTGTTAGTACATCCAAGAGGCCCACAAGTCCGTTTCAGTTTCAACGTTTGGTGCGGTATAATTGGTTCAAAAATTGTTGGCCCGTTCTTTTATGAGGGAACCCTAACTGGTGAAAGATATGTGGAATTTATGTCAGAAATTCTGACTAATTTCTTAGACGAATTGGATCTTATAAGTAGACATCATCTGCATTTTCAGCAAGATGGCGCACCTGCCCACAACTCCAGAGGTACTTATTATTTTCTAAGTACTACTTTTAATGATCAGTGGATAGGAACAAATGGCCCAATACAGTAGCCTCCCAGATCACCAGATCTAAACCCACTTGATTACTTCTTGTGGGGTTACTTAAAGAACCAAATTTACAAGCGAAGGTACGATAACCTTGACGCGTTAAAGACTGCAGTTAGGGAAAAGATAACCCAGATAGATGGTAGGACCATACTTAAGACAGTTCGAGCAGTTGAAAAACGTGCCCAAAAATGTATTGAAGAACAAGGTGGTGTTTTCGAGCATCTTCTTTAAAAAAAATTGTTATTGTATTTTGTAAGATTATAAGCTGATGTTGAAAATAAAGTTTGTCGATACAACTTAATTGTTTCAGATTGGAGGCCATAACTTCAACAATTTGTAACCTAGGAGAAAAGTTATTGTAAGCTTTTTTGTTTAAAATTTGATGCTTTAACAGAAAAAAATATAATATACAGGGGTTTCCATTTAAAAAAATGTTATTTTACTGAAAAAATCAAAATAACGACTCTCAATTGTTTTTTTTATTTCTCATTTTTACCAGCGTTAAAAATGCTACTAGTTTGCTAATTCAAACAACTTTGTATTTTCACTAATAACAAAGTTACTAATGGTGGACACTTAATTTGGATAACCCTGTATATGCACCAGAGCCATTGCCCGAAGCAGAAACATATCCCATACTTCAGTGCACACAATACTACGCTAGGAGAACATGCATCCTTACCATGTACAACAAGTACAAGAATTGCTTCCAAGCGACTATGCACAACGGGTTGAATTTTGCGAGAATATGTTGAGAGAGTGCGGAGAGGATGAAACATTTTTCGACAGCACCTTATGGACAGATAAATCCAACTTTAACCGAAACCGAATATTCAACATGCACAATTTCCATTCAAGGAGCGTAGAAAATCCACACGCTATTCGCTGACACAGCTTTTAAAGTCAGTTCGGCGTTAATTTATGGGCTGGAGTACTCAATAAAAAATTAATTGGACCATATGAATTGCACGCCAGGTGGAATGGTCAGTCATATCTTGCTTTTCTACAAAGCAGATGGACTTTTGGACATTCGAAGCTGCATGTATTTGCAATACGATGGTGCCACATGCCACTTTGCAAGGGATGTACAGGATTACTTAGACAGTTCCTTTCCTGGGCGTTGGATAGGTAGAGGTGGACACATACGATGGCGTCCAAGGTTACCCGATTTGAATCCTCTAGATTTTTCTATATGGGGGTTTTATATCTATATATCTGAATATATAAATGTGAACCAATTGCGCCAGAAAATTGATGAAGCAAAAATAAAAATTATGGAAAACGCAAATTCATTTCAAATACTAAAGGACAATTTTATTAGAAGGTGTCGCTTGTGTATAGTAAAATAATGGAGGGTTTTTCGAACATGTTCTTTAAAAGCTAGTTAAATTAAATTAAATTAATTTAAGTTTTGCATATAGAAACATAGTAGGCCGCGTGGTTCGAACGTCAGTACTGAATCTTAACCTCACTCTTTAGTAAACTTAAATTCAAAGATTCACAACAATACGTACAGTGTTCTCACTACAGTGAATTTTTAAGTGTGACCAAGTCATTATAAAAATGGAACTCAACCGAGGGGAGAGCATGCCGGTGCTCCAAGACCGCACGATCAAATACAGGTCCTCATTGAAATACTTGTCGGGAGATACTATATAAAACAAGGTAACATTTTTTTTTATTTTTACACATATTTTGGTTTATCTTCCTTCTACAATCATTATCTGAAAATTAATAACTCAACTTCAAAGTCACCCTGTAGTTAAAAGCAGGCTGCGTGCTCAAAGGTTCCAGTCACCAGAAGAAGCAGTTGACGTATTCAAAAATGCAGTTCTGGATCTGCCGGCAAACGAGTGGAATCAGTGCTTCGAAAATTGGTTCGAGCGCATGCAGATGTGTATAAATCTTCGTGGAGAATACATCGAAAAACAATAAAGTCATTTAAAACTACATACCGTGTTGTTTTATTTCCATATGCAAAACTTAAAAGACATCCCTCGTATTAGGTAAATCGCCATAAAGAGCGGGTAAACACAATAAGTTCTGTACTTGTAGGTGGTAAGGATTATATCGCGTTTCTTGCGTTTATCGCATCACAACAACGAATGTGACATGATACACTCATCGTAGCAAGCTGAAATTTTCAGGGTTTATTCTGCATGGACTGAAATAGTTTTTACAATAAAACGAATCATGAATACAACCTCCAGTTTTTTTACCGTCCTCCAAAGTTCATGAATGGAAGAGATTTTTCACAAAAAAATTAATTTAAGATTTTTTGCGTTGATTTCTAATAAGCTCTGTTAAAAAGAGACAACCGTTGCTAAACCTAACTATTTAGCTCAACTCAAAAACAAAATCGCAGCTCTAAGCCTAATGGTTTATTTGTAATTGCGATTGAAAGTTGATTATCCCGTTTTTTCCGAAATTTCACAAAATTGCATATATCTCCTACAATACTGTGCGGAACTATTCCGAAGAGTCAATATTGCTGTTCCAGCCGGCGGGCGAATGCCTTTTGGGAGCGCCCGCCGCTCTGACCGTGTGGCAGGCAGGATGGATCTCCCCTCTGTTCCCCTCCAGCAACTCCGCAACTCCTGACTCTCCCACCGCCCAACTCCGATAACGCTGCGGCTGATGACGCGGTGCCGCCGCGATGCTGCTGTTGCTCCTGGACCAACCAGTCAGTATTCGGCTAACTTCCCAACGGCTGCAATCCGTATCGGCGGTCGATAGCTCTTGGCGCAGATTCCGCGCGATCTCCGTCAAAATTTAGTTTCTGTCCTCGGTATATATACGACTTAAATATTGTTACGCGCTGTGTCCCTACTATTGGAAACTTCGGTGAGTAATGTCCTGATACAGTTTAAGTGAGACTTTTTGCAAGTGAATTCTACCAGCGCCTTGACTTTTCAAATTATTGAAATATGTTTTTCAATACGTATTACAGGGTTTGTCCGGAAAGTAATAGGACTCATTTTCTTCCGCCATGACTGTACTTTGGAGCGTGCACGCACCGGCTGGATTCGGTAGAGGGCGTTCCTAGCTAACGAATGAGCGAGTCAGGACAGGCATTTTCGCGCGACGTGTTTCTGTGAGTGGTGCAAGCCGAAAATGTAGCATTCGTTGAAGCAGAGGTACGCGATTAAATTCTGTGTGAAACTCGGTAAATTTGCGACAGAGACGTTTGATATGATCAAGCAGGCTTACTCAGGTGTTGCTTTAGCAAGAAGTGGTGTGTTTCGTTTGCACCAGGCCTTTTTGGAGGACCGGGATGACCGCTGATGAAGACCGTTGTGAAAGACCTTCGACTTCGACAAACACCGATAATGTGACTCGTGTGCGCAAAGTTTTAAACTCAGACCGTCGACTAAGTATTCGTTTAATTGCCCAGAAGTTAAGTTTACGAAAATCTGTGGTTCATGACATTGTGACACAGCATTTGAACATGCGCAAGGTGTGCGCGAAGATGGTCCTAAAAGTGCTCACTGACGACCAGAAATTGCGGCGAGTGGAAGTGTGCCAAGATAATTTGAATATGTGTGAAAGTGACCCCCAATTTTTGCATAATGTAATCACAGGTGACGAGTCGTGGATCTTTGAGTATGATCCCGAGACAAAGAGGCAATCTTCCGAGTAGCACACGACGGCGTCTCCTCGACCAAAAAAGGGAAGAATGAGGAAATACAAAGTGAAAACGATGCTCATTGTCTTTTTTGACATCAAAGGCATCGTCCACCATGAATTTATTCCTCCTGGACAAACCGTCAACGCCAAGTTTTACGTGGAAGTGCTCAGGAGACTCAAACGAAGGGTCAGTCCGATCCGACAAGACATCGCAGCCGACTGGAAGTTGCACCACGACAAGGCCCCGGCTCACACCGCCTTTTTTGTGAACAGCTATCTGACCAAGGCCGGCATCCCAACGCTTCCGCAGCCGCCCTACAGCCCATATGTGCCCCCCCCCCCGGACTTTTTTTTGTTCCCTCGCTTGAAAAGGCCGATGAAAGGCAAGCATTTTGAGACGACAGGGGGGATCCAAGCAACATGCACCGCGGCTCTCAAGGCTATTCCGGAGAATGCCTTCCGTGCCGCCTTCAATGCTTGGAAATCGCATTTGCAGCGCTGAATCGACGCAGAAGGAGCCTATTTTGAAAGTTTTAAAGGAATTGTCACGATTGGCTCAATAAATTTTTTTAAATCGACTTAGTAATATTACTTTCCGGACAAACCCTGTATACTCGTATAGTATCAATTTGTTATTGACATTTGCTATTCATACTTTTTTACTACGTACCCCTACGAAACAAAATTCAGCTACCACCTCCCTACTTCGGTTTCAGTTAAGAATTGACTTTCAAAGGGTTTTGGAAAAATCTGAAATGCATGCAGATCACCCTAGTGAATAAATTCTTGGAGCTATCTTGTAGCTCAGTGTTACAATCTCCTTCTACAAGACCTGGAACTCCGAATACTCATTTAGAAGGAAAGTGAAGACTGGAAAATATATGTACATATATGCACAGGAAGAGAGCTCATGAAAAGGTCGATATAAAAAAGTCACTATTAATATGAAAAGCCAGCAACTAAAATACGAACCCCGAATACAGACTCAATATGTAACAATAAATAAAAAATGCAATTTATGATCAACTGAAATTGTTTCTACTCTTACTGTCAGATAATACGTTTTCTGAAATTTTATGTAATATCTTAAGTTAAATACAGGGTGACCTGTAATGTCACGTATTCCTGTTAAGGGGTGATAGATTAGGTCAAAAGCAACCGATTTTGTCCTATAATGTCCTATCCAGAAGTTAACCGTTTTTGAGTTATTTGAATTTTATTTTTTTAATTTTTTATTCCGATTTCAGGCGGTTAAATTTGAAATACAAAAAAACTACATGTTTGATTTTGAGTTTTTTATTATCGTCGCATAGCGGACATTCCAATAGTTCATAATAAGTAATAAAATGTTGAAAACTTAAAATTACGCTTTTGAAATGTATGATTTTCGTATTTTTTTACTAACTTATTCGATAAAAAATGCAATTTTCTGTAAAAAATCTCCTAGTAATGAAATGTGCAAATTATGTAAATCATATCTCTATCTAACAAGATTTCATTTGAGGTATAAAAGTTACAACTAACTCAAGTACAAAGACATAAAAATAAAAAAGATGAGTAAAGTTGTACGAACGATAATTACGTAGGATAAAAAAAAGGCTTTTATTTTAATTACAGTTTTATTTAATTACATTTCCTTTAGTATTTTACAGATTCTGCTCAAATTGTAATCGCCTGTTACGAATACACGCCCGCATTCGCTTACGTAATTCGCTTTTAGTAACTCTAGTTGTTAAGCGGCTTTTTATTTGGTCAGCTGCACTGATTATCCTTGTAAGTAATTCATCGCAGGTTGGTACGGGCGAAACATCGTACACCAGGCTTTTCATATATTCCCACACATACTAATCCATCGGTGTGCGATCTGGGCTTCTTGCTGGCCAGGCAATGGGCCGACCTCTGCCAATCCATTGATTTGGAAATGTAGAGTCTAAATACGCCCGTACTAATCTACTGTAGTGTGCGGAACAGCCGTCGTGCTGGAACCGCATATCTTGTCTCATCGTTAATGGGACGTCTTCCATTAATGGAAACAAGTGATTTGTCAAGAACTCTTCATACACTTCTCCATTTAAAGTGGCAGGCAGAAAATGAGGTCCAATCAAATATCCATCTATACTAAGTGACATATAAATCCGAACACCCAGTTTAAATGGTTTTATTTTAATAAAATTTTGTATAAGTACTTAATGAAGCATAATAAGTAAATGATAAAAATTTCAAAATGATTGCACTGCTTTAAAGCCCTTTGACCTTTAATAATGTGTGGATGCACCCTAATGTGATATGCATTCTCCAACGCGCCTAGGCATGCTTCTGATCAGGTGGTCAATGTCCTCCTGTGGTATCTCATTCCAGGCAACCACCAACTCCTCTCGAAGTGCTTCTAGAGTCTGAGGAGGACGTTGCAAATTGAGCAATCTCCTACCCATCATATCCCACACGTGCTCAATTGGGGATAAGTCGGGAGATCTTGGTGGCCATGGTAACAATGTGACATCATTATGTTGAAAGAAGTCTATTGTGATTCTTGCAACATGTGGTCGGGCATTATCTTGTTGGAAAGTTGGATCTGCCAGGGTGTCAAGATAGTGTGAAAGATGGGGTTCTAGAACTTCGTGGATATAACGCTGCGCGTTCATGTTACCTCTGATGAAGATTAAGGGTGACCTGGAACCATAAGCTATAGCACCCCAAACCATAACTCCAACAGTGTGATGAACATGTCTTTCAACAAAAAACTGTGGATTCCTCCTTTCACCACGTCGCCTTCTAACCCTGGCACGACCCTCGTGCATGCCTAAACAAAATCGAGACTCGTCACTAAAGACAATACTGTTCCATTCCTGATCCCAGAGTGACCGTTGTCTGCACCACTCAAGGCGATTACGTCGGTGTTCTCAAGTTAAAGGGAGGGCCCAGTGTGGCCGGTATGAAAACAAGCCAAAACTTCTCATTCGTCGGTAAACACTTCGCATGCCAATAGGTCTTCCGTGTTCTGCAAACTATTCATTTGCAATGGACCTGGTAGTGGAGAAACGGTCCTTTAAGGCCAATAATCTTAGGCGGCGATCTTGATGGTCTGTTGTTCTACGGCGGCGTCCAGTGCCCCTTGCTCTTTGCATACGGCCTTCTCGAAGCCATGCCTGACAACACCTAACCACAGTGTCTACACTTCTTTGCACTCTAACTGCAATTGCCCGAAAAGAAAGTCCAGCTTCCCGAATTCTCACTATACGGCCCCTATCAAACTCACTAAGTTGACGAAATCGTACAGGTCTCCGTACCCTAGGCATCTTATCGGATCGTAAAGGATGTCAAGAACCGAAATCCGCCAACGTTGATTCTTTACTGCGGCTGAAATATTCATTTTTAGAGCGTTAGTGAATTAAAAAAAAAGCAGTATAAAAACCGGAATGTCCAGCTAATAAGGCTGAAAATTTTTTCACTTGTTACTTACAGTAAGATAAATACATTCACCAACTTTTAATAAAATAAAACCATTTAAACTGGGTGTTCGAATTTATATGTCACTTAGTACATGATGCCCATCCACACATTGACTGAAAACCGGCTCTGAGACCCCGTCGGTCTTATTTTTCGGGGGTTTAAAGCCCAGTAATGAGCATTATGGTAGTTAGTGATCCCGTCCTTATCAAACTTGGATTCATCGGTCCACAGAATTTTCTTAAAATAGTCTGGATCTTCTGTATCTGCATGTAACATGTACCTGCAGAAATCTAATCTTCTTGCAGGATCGCCCTCTTCAATCACATGTACAGGCGCGTAGTGATAAGGGTATAATCTTGCAGTATGCACAGTAAACCATACTTTGTATTGTGATATACCCAACTGAGCAGCCACAATGCGTGTAGACGTAGTAGGGTCTTCCTGAAACACACGAAGGATTTCCTCTTCATATTCAGGAGGATAGACTCGGGGTCGACCAGCATCACTATGTTGCCTTTGAACACGTCCGGTTTGGCGGATGCGTCGATACACAGAGTCAAACACAGTAACATGAGGTGTTCGGCGATTCGGGAAACGTTGCCGATATTCACGGCGGGCAGCTGCAGAATCTCGTTACAAAGTGCATAACAGAACATTATGTCTGCGTATTCTTCATTTCTAAAAGTTTGCCCGTGCTAGCTATGGCGAGGTCCTGGCGGATCTTCTGCGTCTGCCATGATGATAAAGAAACCACTCGAAATGAACTGGGAAATTCGAAAATAATAATCGTGCGTAAAACGTGTGCGCGTACGCAGTAGTTGATACCAACTAAACCTAATTCTCACTCGGTGTGCGGCGATGGCGTAACTACAATGATGAATAATAACAGCTCTCTCACTCCTCCACTAAATCAGCTCTTCACGCTCGCTTCCTCGTTGAGCCGATGCCATAAAACAATGATGGCATGCGAGTCCTTTGAAGACAGTAACGACTTGTTCAAACAGGTAATATAAATTCCTTAAAAATCCAGCCTCTGTGGGTGTCATTGTAGTTTCTCTGCATGTACTTCAGATAATTTAATGCTTAATACCTCAAATGAAAGCTTGTTAGATAGAGATATTATTTACATAGTTTGCACATTTCATTACTAGGAGATTTTTTATAGAAAATTGCCTTTTTTCTCGAATATATTAGTAAAAAAAAGAAAATGATACATTTAAAAAGCGTAATTTTAAAACGTTTGTAGCTTTTCAACATTTTATTACTTATTATGAACTGTTGGAATGTCTGCTATGCGACGATAACGAAAAACTCAAAATCAAGCATGCAGTTTTTTTGTATTTCAATTTTAACCGTCTGAAATCGGAATAAAAAATAAAAAACTTAAAATTCAGATAACTCAAAAATGGTAAACTTTTGGATAAGACATGATAGGACAAAATCGTTTGCTTTTGACCTAATCTATCACCCCTTAACAGGAATACGTGACATTACAAGTCACGCTGTATATTATGTAAAAACCTTAAGCCATTCTGAATATTTTTCTTCTTACACATTATTTTTTATACAGTCAGTCATACCCGCATACAAGGCCAGCCTTCTGCGTGTCATTCTGTCATGTTTATTAGTCTAAAAGATTTTCTTTATAATAATCTATTTCTATTTTACACAAACATTATTATTATATTATCAACTAAAGAGTTCCTGCAATGCTATCACCAGTTTGATTACTACATTGTTAGTAAGTGTATTTAGCATATTTCCAGCTAACAGTTTATCTATAATTTCTGTTGGTCATAGATTTTTTATATTCAACCAGTGACAAAAGCGAAGAACTGGATTGCAGCCGCTGCAACAGGGTTCTAAGGACAATTTGTTGAAATAAGAATAATAATAATAATAATAAATGTCTTTATTAATACACATACATCAATGTGGCGAAGTTTAGCCAAATGGTTACTCTTAAACTTAACATCACTGTGTGCGAAAGAGTAACATAGTTAAACTCGATACACAAACAATAGTAATAATAAGAAGAAGAAAAAGAAATGTAAGTAAATGAATTGTATAGATAACGCGTTGACAACACGCACACACGAGCCAACAGAGCAATATGAAAAAATATGAAAAAAAAATTAATAAATGCACACTTGAACTATTAATATCCCATCAGCTGTTTCTTAACGAGTCTCCCGAAAGGTACTATATTTTATCTGTAGAGTTGTATAACTTGACAGCATGAAATGTGAAGCTTTTCTGGAAAAGGGCTATGTTGTGGACTGTTATCGCAAAATTTAGGTTGTGTCTGAGATTTCTCTGATTAATGTTACCTCTCGGTACTAGCTTTTCTAAAATGTACGGTGGCTTTTTTGTGCGAACTACTTTATGGACAAACACCTTCATAACATAAACAAACTGTGATTCCATCTTTAACCAATTTAAATCTCTAATCTTCGAATAGACATGACTATATTTACGAAGTCCAAACACAAACCTGCAGCAGCCGTTTTGAATTTTTTGTACCCTATAGCGATCCGACGAATTCAAATAATAATAGAATAAAGTCAGAGGATGTTGCAAAGATGACAGGATCAAGCTTTCAACTAAATTTTTCCTAGTTTTAAAGTTTAAGACGAACCGGTTGGAGTATAAAAGTTTTAATTTGGCATACGTTTCTTGAGACAGGTAACCGATGTTTCTATCAAACTTCAAGTTGGAGTTTAAGATAACACCCAGGTTTTTAGAATGTGGCGATCCGCTCGTTATTCATAATGAGTACAATTGCGTCCTTTATGTTATTATATATACATGTCTTTCGGAGAAAAAAGCATACTTGAACTCTTTTCAGGATTGATCCTGAGACAGTGCTTTTTACAAAAATCCGTAATATTGATTAGGACAGTATTAATTTTAAACGACACTTCATTTAACTGAGCATATTTGAAGTGAAATGATAATTGTGTGTCATCAGCATACGTTTGTTTAGAACAAAATTCCACACATGAGTCTAAGTCTATAGTGTAAATTAAATATAGCAGAGGTCCCAGGACTGACCTCTGCGGAACGCCATATTGTTTTTGGAAAAATATGTGATGAGTCAGCTTCAGTTGACAAGAACGTTACCAATGACTGGATTTCTCAAGTTTGGCCCGCACTATCCAGTGATTATTCAGATGATATCATATTCAATGCAGATGAAACCGGGATATTTTATAGAATGCTACCAGATAAAACTCATAAATTAAAAGTTGAAACTTGCAATGGAGGGAAACTATCAAAAGAGCGAATAACTGTTATGATTTGTGTTAATGCTTCTGGTACTAAAAAATGGAAACTATTGATAATAGGTAAGTGAATGAATAGAAGTTCATGTTCCAATTTTTTGATATTCAATGGCGGTGGTGCAAAGAATTTATGATATTTTTTTATTTCAGAGAAATTTAAGAATCCCAGGTGTTTCAAGATTGTTAAAACAATTCCCGTCGATTATGTTGGAGATAATAAAGCTTGGATGACTTCATCAATTTTTGAAGAATATTTAAAAAAGTGGGACGCTGAACTTGTTAAGTAAAATCGTAAAATTTGGCTCTTGGTCGATAACTGCCCCGCTCATCCAAATACTGCCTTGGCCAGAAGTATTGAGCACCCCGAAAATATTTCACGTACGCTATAATGATAGACGAAAAGAAAAACTAATGGTTATACAAATATTTGTAGGTATCAAAACCGGTTTGTAAATAATTTCTTATCTCCTTACTTTCGTTAAAACACGTAGTTTTTTGGAGACTAGTCAGTTTTACCTTTTTAGTGCGTGTTCATCAGTTTGATGCTATCGCTCATTGTGAACAGTCAAGTGATTTAGTGCAATATTGATGATTTTATTTCGAGAATCTGAGTTCAACTCTTGTAATATGGCAAAAACGAATGAACTGAGCATTGAAAAACGTGCGAAAATACAGGTTCTCCATGAACAAGGGAAGCCCCAAGTAGACATTGCAAAAACAGTGAAGTGCTCGCGTCGATGTGTACAATGCACTATCCAGCGATTCTCTCAGACCAGTTCACATAAAGATAGGCCTAGATCTGGCCGCAAACGGATCACTACAGATCGCGAAGACCGAATATTGACGAGAGAATCTTTGAAAAATCGGAAAAAACTTCTTTGGTCCTCGCTGCCGAACTATCAGAGCAAATTAATAGACCGATTTCTACTCGAACTGTTCGCCGAAGGCTTCAAGAAGTTGGTCTAAATGGCCGCAAAGCTAGAAAGAAGCCATGGCTCTCAGACAAAAACAAAAAGGCTCGATATAAATGGGCTTTAAAATACAAAAGCTTCACTGAAGAGGATTGCTCAAATATTGTATGGTCAGACGAATCAAACTTTGAGGTACGTTGGTTAATTTGATGCAGTAACGAGGTGTAACAATAATTTTTGAAACAAAATGACAAGAAGAAAATATTCAACTAAGCAACTACTTAATGACATTTCTTCATTTTTCAGATTTTTGGTACACCTGGTGTAAAATTTATTCGTCGTCGAGTAGGAGAAGAATTCAATCAGGAGTGTGTGGTGCCTACTTTGAAACATGGTGGCGGTAGCGTAATGGTCTGGGGCTTCAGGAGTGGGAGAAATGTTCGTGTGTGAGGGTCGCATGGATGCCACAAAGTACATAAACGTACTCGAAAATGCTCTTTTGCCGTCGTTTACTGCACTTTATGGCGATACCAACATGAATGGCGTCAAATTTCAGCAGGACAATGCGCCTTGCCATAAAGCTGCACGGACAATGGCTTGGTTCAGAGAAAACTGCATCGAGCTTCTGGATTGGCCAGCCCAGTCACCAGACTTGAACCCGATTGAACATTTGTGGGGCTTATTGAAGCGCAAGATCAGGCGTCATACATTCAAGAATAAAGAAGACCTGAAGCGCCGTCTACGTGAGGAATGGAACGCTTTAACTTACGAAGAATGTAATAAACTTGTACGATCTTTACCTAAAAGAATTTCTGCCGTGATTAAGGCGAAGGGTGGTACCACAATATATTGATTTTCTTTCAATACTAAGCCATATAAAGCTAGAAAAAATTGTGTGAATTTCTCCCAACTTAATGGTCCCCTAGAATTTAAAGATATCGAGCGTGCTCAATACTTTTGGCCAAGGCATGTATTTCACCTAATAACATCAACCTTCAGTTTTTTCCACCCAATGGACAGGGTGTCATTTGGAGTCTTAAACAAATGTATCGGAAACATACATATGTTGATGAAAATTATGGAGCTTCAAGAAGATGTCAACATTACCAAAGCTGTCACCAGATGCTATAAATTTGCTTACTATTGCATGGGAATTGGTTACTCTAGACACGATTCGTAATTGTTTTCGCCATGCTGGTTTAGTGAAAAACATAACTGAAATAGTCAACGATTTTAATCCCGCAGATGAAATTCCATTAAGTGATTTACTGAAAATAGACAAATTTAATGAGTATGTAAATGTTGACAATAATTTAATAGCAATACAGACTCCAATTCGGTTAATGAAGGATCCGTTGATAACGAACAGGAAGACGAACTAGAAAACAACGATGAAGAATAGCTTCCAGTGACAACTAAGGCATTAGACAACGCTATTTTCAGCAAGAAGAAGACAGTACAGCCACACTTCAATCTGTTCAAATGAAGATTACTAGCTTTTTTACCAAATAATTTACGGTTTTTACACATACCTACACAGTACGTATACCTGTAATATGTGTACCAGATTCTGAAAAAATGCAAATTTCAAAATTACGTATAAGTGTTTTGTATGTATCTTTATTTTATGTAATACATGTTAAACACATTTTAAGGTTTTAATATGTTATTTCTGCTGCTTTTTTCATTAAAAAAAGTGTTCCTTTTAAGACTATTTGTCACAGTCCCGCTGTATCCATTATAAGCGGGTCGCACTGTATATAACTAAACAAATCATGTGCCACCTTCAGGGGTTTGGTCGCAGATGAATTCTTCTGTAATTATAGAAGGTAAATTTGCTTGGATTATGTTGTTCTCCATTGCATCGTTATAGAATATTAGATTTTGCCAAGATTTCCAACCAGGACCAAAATGCTTGGTTAACAAACTGTCAATGGATTGTTTCTTGTCGTTATTAACAGTACGCCCAGAGACTAGTTTGTTTGGTGCGATGAACAATATTTATTTGCCATTTTTGCAGACACTTCTAGCCATTCCTAAATTTGAAATGGCACGAAACCTTGTGAATCGATCAAAATACGACTTTCCGATTGGTCACACGCAGCTGGCGGTTTTTGCAAACAAACAAATCTGCAATCGGCGGTTTTTGATGCTCGATAGTAATGTAAATGTCGGGTTTTGAGAAATAATATCTTGACAGAATGCAGATATCAACATTTCCTGTCGAATGACAGTGCTATCTCAATTTTCATCATTTTTGCATTTGGCGATGTATGCAGTTAGACGGCTCACATGGTGGTAGACTTAGCCTCAGGTCAGGACAACGAACGAAAGCATAGCAACTTTCCTCTATTGCATGTATGAAGGTACGTCCACACTGGAGCAACAGTTGGCCACTTGTATCAATATTATGTTACAACAAGTTGCTAAATGTTTAAAGTCATTAACGATGGACATAAAACAAACTGTCCTTACAATGTTAATGAATGTTTGCACTTGTCGAATCTCAAATTTAGTTGAGTACAACATTCGGTCAACACTGCTGTAGTTTTGTGACAATGGAGAAAGACTTATTAACTGCTACCGCGTGCTTTCTAGTTTTGTGTGGTGATTCACGAAAACGGAAGCGTAAATGTTGGGTCCGTCCAAGTTTGAAGAAAAGGGAAGAATATGGTGGACAGGAAATATTATCGGATTTAAGGAAAGATGACGTTTTATTAGAACTTCGAACCGATGGGTGCTTCAAAAATTTTTGGCGCATGAGTAGTTCAGATATGGAATTTTTGCTGAAAAGAATTGCATCAGTGATTAGAAAAGCAGATACAAACTGTAGAAAGGCTATACCTCCACAAGAACGATTAGCTGTAACATTGCGTTTTCTGGCAATTGGAGATTCCTACACCAGCTTGATGTATTTATTAAAGATTTCGAAACAAGTTAGTACCAGAAGTATGTGCTGCGCTAGTAAGCGCAATTAAAGACCAAGTTATGGTAAGTAAACTTTATTGTACTTTTTTTATTGATAAATTTACAACTTTTACACGTTACTTAATTGAAATGCCTCTGCGATAATGTTTGAAGAACCAAAAGCAGTAGAGGAGTCTGAAGAGTTTTGTATGTATGTCTCCGCTGGTGATGTAGCTGGTATGCTGCAATACGATGGATGTGATTGTGGTCTCGTGAAAGGTTGCATTGATAAAATTGGCGCATGTGTGTCAGTTATAAATATTACTTATAAGATGTTCTACAATGTTTTGTGCGCAGGTGGTATTCAAATCCCTAATTTTACACGCCATATGTTCTCCAAATACATCGAATTTGTCTCGTTGTCGTTTATTGTGTATGTCTTTCATTATTTTATACGCCTCTTCTTTTCGAGCGTTATCATCGATTGTTCTATTTTTGAGTGTTTGTGTGACACGTCTAGTTTTATTAGGGTGTTTAAATTTATCAAGATTTGTGCTGTTCGGATTTTCCACGATTTCCTTACAAGGCTCTTGAGAGGCTTCGTTAGATGCCAAAGGCTCCTGACAAGCAGCGTTAGAAGTTCATGGCTTTTGAGAACCATCGTTAGACAAGTCTTCCATGCCTTGGTTGCCATTTTCTACATCTTGAAATTCTTGGGTCTCACTTCCACATTCATCACAGTCTGTTACCTGTGAATAATCCAAGTCAGTTTCGCAGGAAGAGCCATTAAGGTCATCCTGAAAAGAAAAATACATTGTTTTAAATGTAATTACAGTGATCTACATTTTTAGCCTAAGTAATGTATATCTTTGTATTTCAGATGCCAAAAACTGCTCAAGAATGGGAAACAATTGGTAATGGTTTCAGTGTTGTTTGGAATTTTCCAAAATGTGTAGGCATCATGGATGGCAAGCATATTGCAATACAAGCACCAAAAAACAGTGGAAGTGATTTCTTCAATTACAAATCGTTTTTTAGCATCGTTCTCTTCGGCGTAATGGATGCTAATTACCGATTTTTGTATGTTCATGTAGGCTCCCAAGGGAGAATATCTGATGGAGGAGTTTTCCAAAACACATTATTCAAAAAACTATTAACTCGCTGCAAACTCAACCTTCCAGAATATAGCGCTTAACAGGCCGTGAGAAATTAGTCCCCCCACCTATTTTTAGGGGATGATACCTTCAAATTATCGCCAAATTTACAGAAACCCTACCCTGGGCCTCAGGACAAAGGGTCTCCCAAGAGGATATTTAATTACCGTCTCAGTACAGCGAGAAGAATATCAGAAAATGTTTTTGGAATGTTATCTCCGATTTTTTGAATATTTGGAAAACCATTACTTTTAGAACCAGAAACTGCAGTTGTTGTTATGGCCTGCATTTACTTGCATATTTTTTTACGGAATAGTTCAGGATGTAAAGCTTCCTACAATCCCGCAGGTACATATAACGGTGAAGATAAAGATACAGGAGGTTTTAGAAGGATCGTGGAGAAGAGAACCTCAGAGTAATACGTTTACTACAAAAAAGTTGCACGAAATGCGTCAACTGAAGCAAAATATATTAGGCAAGAGTTTGCTGATTTTTTCGTTACACCTTTGGGGATGGTGCCGTGGCAGAATAATTTTTGAATTATAATTCATGTATAAATTGAAATTGCCTATTTATTTGTTTGAATAATCAATAATAGAAAACTTAATATGTAAAAACATGGTGTGTTTACTTACCACGTTCTCGGCTTCACTTTCCTTGAATGGGCGGACTTTGTTTTTGTCTCGAAGAAATAGTAATGCATTATAGACAAACCACTTGGAATGAAAGTGAGCGCCTGCTCCAAATTTTTTCATGGTGCGATATTTTTTTCGCTCT
Source organism: Acanthoscelides obtectus (assembly GCA_963669975.1). Lineage (NCBI taxonomy): Eukaryota > Metazoa > Arthropoda > Insecta > Coleoptera > Chrysomelidae > Acanthoscelides > Acanthoscelides obtectus. The sequence continues at coordinate 106,133,585 of CAVLJG010000005.1, read as the reverse complement.
CTATAAAACTGAGCCACCAAGTTACGGATTTTTCTTTTTGCCTCTTCCTGAGATAAGCACCCTACAGCTGAACAAACTGCATTCCATGCATTATTTTTTGATTCTCTGCGTTTATATTTAACATTTTTAGGATTCCAAATACATGGGTTTATAGACAAAATGCATTGTCAGTTAAATTTAAGCAAGTCTCCGAAGTCCACTTAAACGCCATCACGAAAACCTAAAAATTCACGCAAAGCCATTCTGTATAATAAAATACAAAACAGAACACTGAGATGCGGCGGTGTCTATACTCTAGGCGCTGAAGAAAGAAACTAAACCCAAACAAATACACGCATATTGCTCGTGAGTGAGTGTTTAGGCGCAGGAGACATTACAGGACCGCATCAAGATATTATGGGTAGTCATCAAAAATTTCATACAAGATAATTATTATCTTTTACAGTAAATTTCAGTTAGAGATTCACAAATGAGTTAACTACACTTTTTGGTTATTAGTAAGTAAGCTGCGCGCACTCATTCAGAAGAGGAACTTGAATTTTCTGAATCGTTTAAATGAATTATTAGAGGTTCAATTTGGGTATCGATGACATTGTCCAAATCCCACATTTTGACCTCAACCTTCTCCCGAACGTGGCGGATACAGTTTTTCCATTCCTCTGCCGTAACTCTATTGACTGCGATGTGAAAGAGATTTTTAACATCAGAAAATTTATAAGTATTATTATTCGACGCCACGTATTGCTTTATGTTGGCCCAAATCAGCTCAATAGGGTTCAGCTCACAATGGTAGGGTGGCAGTCTCAAGACAGTTTTATTTTGTTTTTTGGCCATTTCGTCGATCATTTTAAAATCGTATTTGTATTTATGTCTATTGACTATACTTATCAATTCACCCTTGACCATTGTTTCATCAAAATCGATCTGTTTTGAGGCCAGCCATTGTTGTATGTTTGCTTTTTTAGTTGCCATTCTGAGAATTTTTTCTATTTTTCTAGAATGGTACGGGGCATTATCCAGTACAATAACAGCGTTATTCTCCAGCTTTAGTAACATTTTGGAGAACCAATTTTCAAAGGAATTGCCGTCCATCTCCTCATGATAGTCCCCTGTCTTTTTTGATTCAAAGGCCCACAGTGCTTCGGGAACAAAGCCGTCTTCACTACCTACGTGTCAAATGATCAGCCGTTTGCCTTTTCCTGGAAATAAATTATTCCTTACACTATGGATTGATTAAATTTGAAGGAATGAGGCAATTGAGTTCATTTAGCTGAATTTAAGAGTCACGGAATGCTGATCAAAAACTGAAAAACGTAGAAAATTGAAGTTTGCAACTTCTCAAAACCCATTCAAAGCAAATTGACTGCACCCAAAAATGATAATAAATTTCAAAATAACGCTTAAAAGAGGGTCGAAGTTTTTTTCCTAATGACTACACTGCGAATGCACCATTTTTGGAGAATATCACACATTATCTGCTATCACAGCATATTATTTGCCCGAATTTATCAAAATTAAATTGCCGGATAGATGAAGGAGCTTACCTGCAGGATTTTTCAATCCAGCCGAAAGACCGTCTAGAAAAGCCTGCCTTGATGATGTTACTGATTTGTCGACCCAAACTTTCGCTTGAGTATGTCCAGCATTCACCCACGTTTCGTCCAAATAGTAAATTTTTCTTTTTTCATCGCGAAACTTCCGAATCTTCCTAAGGCATTCCCTTCTCCACACAACAATTTCTTCTTTCTCTATTAACATACTGTTTCTTCCCCGTTTCAAGAATCGAAAATTAAGTTCCTTCAAAAGTTTTCGGAATGTGGTTCTTTTAAATGATGGAAGATCCTCATCAGCATTAACTAATCTTAATATCTTATCTACTGTAGGTATCTTATTTCGGAAGAAAAAATTATGCACTTTCCTCCTGATGGCAGTTCTGTCAAAGTCATCTACTCCGTCCGTTATCCTTTTTCTTGCAGGATACGGTTTTGGCTCAGAAAGTGAGTGAGTGCTCCTATATTCCTTAATGATCCTATAAACACTGGACCGACATACTCCAGAAATATGTGCTACCTTACATATAACTTCGTCCACGACCAAATCGGGTTTTTCTTGAATTTGGTTTTTGTATATATTTAATATTATTTGTTTTTCATTTGCACTTAAATGTAGCTTCTTAGCCCTTTTTTGGGTGGGGTTGCGCTGATGTCAACCACTTCGTCGGCTGTATCTGTGTCAGACATCGTATCTTAGGCAATATATAAACAAAACGTTCCACTCGCGAAAAACGAGTATACGCTACTGAATGCGTAATGCGTATGCAATGCAATCCTGTGCGTGAATTAACTGTTAGATGCCTGTCGTGTTATCTACAATCACGTTTACAAGTCCAAACCTGTGCAGATTCGTAGAGCGCCGACGACTGCTAGTGACCTTGAATTTGTCTGTAGATCGATGTTACTCCAGTCAATTTAGGTTCAAAGTGGATGTTTTCTAAACCAATTTGTTGTTCCTACATCAAAAATATATCGATGATGTTTTGTACTGGGAGCTCATGAAAGATCAAGGTAACTTATTTTAACAGTCATCCTTTTTCTAGTCTCAAGATGACACGAAAAAGGGTCTGTGGATTCACTAGAAATACACTGCCGAGGATGTTTAGACCTAAAGTGACTGGAGTATATCCGTGGATGCTTTCGAGGGATCTGTTCACGTGCTGATCACTGTTTACGTTTAATGTCTTTCTTCAGCGCCCAGAGTTTAGTCACTGAATTTGCAACAGGTCTCAGCTCGCAACAATCCGTCCATATCGAAGCAATGTTGACAAATGGTTCACTTTGTTTCATATTATCCTTTGATCTTTACCGCTAAAAACGGATTTATGCAAAATACTACAATTTATGTTGAATCGCAACACCAACTTTATGCAACGCAACACAACATATTCCAACAAATATAAACATTTTATGTTGTAACAAGTTTTTGTTGTATTATGTTGGAAAATGTTGCTCCAGTGTGGACGCGCCTTCAGATCTATCGAAACAAGACAGTATAAGGTGCCATCTATTGCCAGAATCGCAGTTTATGCTGGCTTACTTTAACAGCTAGCATACTGTATCGAAGCAGTAAAAGAAGACAAAGGTAAATATATTCATCAGACTTACCATAAAGTGGGCCAGAAAGTTCTCCTTTCGATGGGATATAGGGTTTACCATGGGCTAATGGACTTTCTTTGGCTAAATTAGCAACACTTTTCACTTTAGATTACAAACCTCATCTGTCAAATACTATTAACGTTGGCAGAACTTTTGTAAAGCTGCTTTCGACATGGTTTTGTCAGATCTTTCGTAAGCCTTCATTGCCCTTGAAAAGCAAAAATCCTGGTTAGGGGCTACTACCGTTAAAGTGCATTGCAATCACGGTTTCACGTATGTAGCCACGATGAACAGGCAGGTATCTAACAGAGCTGCCTTATCACTATTATAAAGTTCGAGCTGGGAACTTAGTACCGCTACTTTTAATGAATAATGCATGGCGCCTGGCGGTCTAATATTAAATTTTTTCTCTGTATCTCGGTCAAGGCATATTATTGAAAGTTCTATTAATTCTCGATAGCCGCCTCAACCAACTTCTTTGGTCAATTCTTCTCCACCTCCATTGGAATGTCAGGAATTGTAGTCACTTGGTCGATCTTTGATTTTAACACCAGATCGTAGACGTAATGGCGGCAAGCAAAAATAAGAATTTCTTTATTAAATTTCTGTTCAAGAAGCACACAGGGACCATTTTTGAAGCAGTAGTATCACAACAGAGAATCTGAACTTTATCTTCAAGATTTAAGTCAATAATAATAATAATAATAATAATAAATGGCCTTTATTCGTCACACGATTACAAAATAATTGGTTTAAAAGGAACAGTGACGAAAAGGTGGAGTGTCAGCTTATGCTGTTTTTCAACCCGACCTGGAAAACATTGACACAAACTATAGAGAGAGAGAAAAAAAAAACTTATAATATAACACTTATCAGAAAAAGGAAACAATCAATTACCTGTGGATATGCATAAAGTAAAATTTTAGCCATCCGACTGCTTTAAACTCATCTTTAACCTTTTTTTAAAATTGCTTAGGCTATATTCTTTATACAGTAATACCCCGACTTACGCTACCCCGTTTTACGCGAATTCGGAGATACGCGGTTTTTCATTTTGATTGCCGCGCGCAGCGCGCATCGGCTCTCTCGCTCCGCGCGCGCATCGGCTCTCTCGCTCCGCGCGCGCATCGGCTCTCTCGCTCCGCCCACTCAGTGTTCAATTTGCATCAGGTTTAAACGTGTTTCGCGTGCAATTGTTTTACGTGCGCAGTGCGTTTTACTTATAATCTCTAATTATGTCGTCTAAAAGAACAAAAAATGAGTCATTTGAGCCTAACAAGAAAAGAAAAACACTGTCTTTGGAGTGTAAACTGAATATAATTAAAGACTTTGAAGCAAAAATGAAAATTTGTGAATTGGCGAAGAAATTTGACCTTCCGGAATCAACAGTCCGAACGGTTGTAAAAGGTAAAGAAAAAATTATGAACGCTGTGAAAGACTCTCAATCTTTGAATTCAAGTATCATCCGTAAGCGTCACGGTATTATCGCACAGATGGAAACATTGCTACAGTCATGGTGTGATAATCAAGTAAGAGTGAAAAATTGTCCTGTTGATCAAAATACAGTGTGCTTTCAAGCAAAGCAGATTTTTGAAAAACTAAAAGAAGAAGCTGGGGAGGCGGCTGAAAATGAAGTGTTTAAAGCTAGTAACGGCTGGTTCAGCCGATTTAAGAGTCGTTGTAATTGGCATAGCATCGCAGAGAGTGGAGAAGCGGCAAGCGCTGATAAAGAAGCTGCATCTCTCTATCCAGAAAAACTCAAAACAATGATAGATGAAGGTGGCTACACTAGCCAAACTATTTTCAACGTAGATGAAACAGGTCTTTTTTGGAAGAAAATGCCTAAAAGAACTTTTATTGCGCGTGAAGAGAAAACTTTTCCAGGTTTTAAAGCCGCCAAGGATCGATTAACAGTGATGGTTGGTGCGAATGCAGCTGGAGATTGTAAATTAAAACCTCTCTTAGTTTATCGCTCAGAAAATCCAAGGGCCTTAAAAAATAAATCCAAAGCTGGTTTGCCTGTCATTTGGAAGTCTAATGCGAAAGCTTGGGTGACAGCTTCTCTTTTTGAAGACTGGTTTGGCCATCATTTTATTCCTGAAGTCGAACGTTACTGCCGATTAAAAGAAATCCCATTTAAAGTGATGCTACTAATTGACAATGCACCAGGTCATCCTCCCGCAACTCTAATTAATTTCGATCCACGTGTGGAAGTTGTATTTTTGCCACCAAACACTACCAGCTTGCTTCAACCAATGGACCAGGGAGTCATTAAAACATTTAAAGCTTACTACACAAGGCGGTCATTTGCACATCTACATGAAGCTATGAGACAAAACAATGAGCTTTCTGTTAAAGACTTTTGGAAGCAATTCAATGTTTTAGATGCTGTAAGAATTATTGGACAATCTTGGAATGAGGTTTCACAAAAAACTCTCAATGGTGTCTGGAAAAAACTGTGTCCATTTTTTTTCACCTCTGAAACTCAAGGAGAAACCATTTCAGATCCTGAACAAATCGATAGCATAATAGAAGAAGTGGTCGATATCGCCAAGCAATTAAATTTAGAGGTCGATAATGATGACGTTCAAGAATTGCTAGATTCACACAATCAAGAGCTAACAATTGACGAGGTTATAGAAATGCGTAAGTATGAGCAAGACATTGAACAAACTGATTCGCTAGACCCAGTTGAATCGGTAAATCAAATGACAATTGCAAACTTAACAGAAGGACTCAATTCAATTGAAAAGGGGTTACAAATTTTAGAAAAAATTGATTCTAATGAAGAACGCGTGTCTACTACAAAACGAGGGATAAAAAAATTACTGGTATGCTACGAGGAAATTTTACGTGAAAAGAAGAAAAATTTAACTCGTCAGGCAACATTGTTAGAATATATAAAGCCTTCGACATCAAAATAACTTCGGTTTAGCTTACTTTATTCATAACAATGTAATTTTTTTTATTATCCTACACTTTATTAAACATTTTTCTTCTAAATTATTGTTTTCTTTAAACTCTGGTCCCGATTAAACAAACTTTATATGTATTTATATGCAACATTGAACCCCGACTTACGCGAATTCGACTTACACGGCAACCGTTCGGACCCACCTATCGCGTAAGTCCGGGGTATTACTGTACTCACTTGATAAGCAGTTATATAGTTTGGGTGCCCAGTACGAGAAACTGCGTGTGAACAATGCTGTCGAATGCCACGGGATAAGTAAGATGAGTTTATTCCTAGAGGATCTTTGATCGTACTGGCAGAGGAGGCTTAGTTTTGTATAAAGATAATATGGCGCTTTAAGGATAAGGGTCTTATGTACCAGAGATAGGCAATGCAGTTTCCTCAATTTGTTCATCTTAAACCATCCCGATTGGTCAAAAGCGCTACTAATATGATCAAATTTACGGATTCCATAAGAAAATCTGATGCATGAGTTTTGTATCATCTGAATCCGCTCGGCATCACGTTGTAAAAGAGCAGGTCCATAAACAGAGTCACCGTAAGATAATTTTGACAGGATAAGGGACTCGCAGAGTTTAAGCTTGAGCTGTGTCGACAGGACACTTCGACTCGGGTATAACTGACGAAGCACATTGTAGGAGCGTAGCTTGCAGTCAAACCAGATACCAAGGTTTTTGCATTCGTTTACGAAGGATATGTCTTCATTATTCACCATAATATTAATGCGATATTGATTTATTTCACGATTCTTTTTGGGCCCAAATAAAATGCAGCATGATTTGCCAGGATTTAGTTTTAGATTGTGAGCACTAGATATGTCAAAAATAGACTGCAGGTCTTGATTTATTTGATGTTGGCCAAGCATATATTCATCAGGATCGGAGCAGTTATAAAGTTGGGTATCATCGGCGTAATGATGAACGATTGAGTTGCTGGCGGTTTCATGAAAATCACATATATAAAGAGCAAATAAAAGGGGATTCAAAATAGATCCTTGAGGGACACCAAAATTTCTGAATAAAGAAGTTGATATATTGTTTTCATATATGACAGACTGTGAGCGATCAGTTAAAAAGCTCTTAATCAGCGTGCAAGCCGATGATGACAGGCCAAAGTATCTAAGCTTTTTACAGAGAATATTTGGGTCAACCGTATCGAAGGCCTTGCTAAAATCAAGAAGAACTAAGCAGGACAGCTTTCCTTGATCAGCCGCGCTATAAATATTATCCGATATAGACAGGAGCGCAGTGGTGGTGCTATGTAATGGTCTGAAGCCAGATTGGGAGGTGGTCAGTAAATTATTTTGACAAACAAATGTGTGCAGCTGCTCATGTAGAGCCATTTCCAAAAGCTTAGATAAACTTGGTAAGATGCTTATAGGACGAAGATCAGAAAAACTTGAAGGATAATTAGATTTAGGCAGAGGGAGAACAAGAGCATTCTTCCAGGAAGAGGGATAAAGATTATTTGTTATACAAAAGTTAATAATGAAGGTAATATACTTGAGCAAATACTTATGTATTATACGGATCATATCAATTGTGATGCCATCTGAGCCTTTAGCATGACTTTTGATGCGATTGATAAATTTCTCTACAGTGGCAGGGGAAACTGTCGTGAACAGAAAAGTACCACTATTCTTGACGTTTTCGTATTTGTCTAAAAGGTTCAATTGAGTTAATGATTTGGTTGTTTGAGGTACGTTTAAAAAAGCACCATTTAATGAATCGAGATCCTGAAGATGTGGAGGTAGACTTATGGAGTTATGTTTAACGATATTCAAAGATCTAAGTATATTCCATGTAGTCTTCGAATTTTTATGTCTCATAACATAATCGAGGTAGGCTTTTTTCTCTCGCCTAATAGCACTAGAAACATAATTTCTGATTTTCTTATAGAATTCCCAGGCAGCAATCGTTCCTGTACGTTTAAATTTTTTATATGCGTCACTTTTTGTTCGCATCATGAGTTTTATGTTGAATGTTCGCCAAGGAGCTGGTGGCTTGGTAACTCGAATGTTTCTGACAGGAGCATGCAAGTTGAAGGTGCACAAGATATTAGAGCTCAGGAAGTCAATCATTCGATCCACATCTCTCAACGTATATATAAAATCCCAGTTTATTAAAAGTAAATCATGGTAGAAATTGTCTAGGCTAAAGGTAGAGTAATCACGATATGTCCTCAGTTTACATAGGTTGCTTATCTCCGATGCATCTACATAAAATATTAGGGCTATATGGTCAGATATTCCATCTACGTCAACAACTTCATAACCACTTATTATATCAGCAGAGCTAACCATGAGCAAGTCTATAGCTGTCTGGCTATTGGAAGTTATACGTGTGGGCTCTTTCACTAACTGAGACAGATCAAAAGACTCAAGAAAACAGTTCAGCATCTCGGATCGGCCGTCGTTCAATAAAACATTAATATTAAAATCGCCCATGACAATTGCGTAATCATTATCGAGTGAAAGATTGGTTAAAGACTCAGTTAATTGCTGAAAACAGTCAAGCACGTTTGCCGATGGTGGACGGTAGACTATAGCTAGACAATATTTGCGTTGATTAACCTTTACAGAGATCCAAAGTTCTTCCAATACTGCGGTGATATTAGAGTGCAATATTTTGAAGGCAATAAATACCATTTCTCACATAAAACGCGACGCCCCCGCCTCTGATAGTTCGATCTGCTCTAACGACATTGAAGTCGTTGATAAATACTGAGGAGGAATCAATATCTGGGGTTAGCCAAGTCTCACTGAGACCCAGGACATCGACAGCACAGTCAACAACATACTCCTTCAAAGTTAGAAAACCAGACTGAATTGACCTTACGTTGAAGCTCATGAATTTTAGACGTCTAGACATATTGAAAACATCTGGCGAAGGCTTATTCTTAAAGAGCACCCAACGTATTTTGCCAGTAAAATGAGTATAACCACATGATAAATATATTAGATCTATACAGAATAAAGACAACGCAACAATTATATGCAATACTAATAAAAACACCCGGATAAACAGAACAGAATAATAAATCAATAAAACTAGGTATAGGAAGGCGATGAGATGAGAATAGTACCATAAAAACTTACTTGTTTAGATTTAACAGTCACACACTGGTAATAAGGACAAAATTGAGATCAACGGTTAATGCTTACATTTGGGAATGGATGAGAAGTAAATAAATACCATATATTCTATAAGTAGTATAAATAATCGGTACATGCTGAAAGTGTCAAAAATATACCAAAATGACAAAATTGAAACATTCAAAAGATTGGGCTATCAATGAGCTGAAGAACAACCGGTATTAGTAAAATATACTCGTGATGGATAAAAATAATATTTCTTTATTTACTGGTGCTCTTGATTCTGGTGGATCTCTTGGGTCTTTCCTCGACAATGTTTTTTCTTTTCAAAGAGTTTCTTGAATCCTCTCCTGTATTTTGAGGTTCAACATTCAGCTTCAGAATTGCCGCCGTTAAAACATCGGGAGTCCCCTGTGATAAATCGTCAGAAGTAAAGATGTCCTCTCCTATGTGAAGTGTATGGTTGTGTATTTTCGCTTCCAGTCCAGCACTTTTGGCCAACTTCAAGTTTGTATACAATATTTTTCTTTGTTGATAATCTTGTTTTGTGTAATCCAAACTTAAATATATTCCAGTATCTTTCAGCTTCTTCGAATTCTCCAGGCTTACTTTCTTTAGTTGATAATTTATTACTTCGGCGACAACCGGTCTGATTTTGTTTTCTTGCTTCCTCCCTATTCTGTGTATATCCCGGAAATCAGCAAGGCTACATTTAACTTCCAGCTTTTCATTGAATATTTTCAAAATACTGTCCAAGTCAGTAACTGTATCTCCAGCTTCTTTCACTCCATAAAATATTACGTTATACTTTTTCACTTGGCGTTCTGTACTATTCAGTTCTTCTTCTAACTTGTCGATTTTTTCTTTTAACTTTTTGTTTTCTCTTTCTAGTTTATATAGCTCTGTCGTGATGTCTTGTCTTAAAATTTGGATTTCCTTCTCGATCTCTTCTTTATTGTTTTGGATATCTTGCTCTATTTGAGTATTTTTTGCTAATATACTGTGCAGTAGGTCGTAGATTTGTTTATTTGAGATATCATTAACTTCTTCAATCATAACGCTCCTCGAAATTGTGCGTGAGTCTACTGGTCTATTACAGTTTCTTTTTGCGATATTGTTGTGCACGTGCGTTTGCATCTACTATTTTGTTCTTACATGCTAAAATACCTGGTTTTTTGTAGGTAGTGTAGTTGGTAGTGTCTGCTATGGATTTGATGCAAGATTGGTAATTTTCAATGCTGTTGTACCTCACAAACAGAGTAATACAACACACACGTTCGACTCGACTCTATACCGAATATAATAGTATCCCAAACTTCCTGAGCCTGCTCGATGCCTGAAGAGTTATCCAATTTGGGCACAGCTCTTTATTTTCATATGTTATCACAGTCGGTAGACGTTCTTTTTTAGACTTGCACTTAGATGTGGCAACAATTTGCCATCCCAGTGGACAGTTGGAAATAAAGCTTTATAGCTTCTGCGCGCTCCTTTCGCTTTTCGGTGCGAATATTTTGAATGGAGGTCTTGCTTATAGGAAACTCGTCAGTGTTATGTCAAAGTGCCTCAATGATAGCTTCAATTATAATCATACTTAACTGACTGTTGCCACTAATTTTGGAGTTATGAAACTTTTTCTCACTTTGACTTTGATCAATATCATCAGGCTATGTGCTCTGAAGATGAATTTTCTTGCACTGCTTGGTAAGATGATGTCGAAGGAATTGAGTAAACAACATGTTCAGCTCGCTGCCTTTGTTCTTTGGTGTTCCTAAGACGCGTTCTCTCTCTGCCGCTCCAAGAAGATCCTATCTTCATTTTTTTTTTCATCAAATGCAAGGCATCTGCATTCGCAACATCAAACGGATTGTACAAGTTCGTCGCTAACACTTTTCGACGTTGCTTAACACCTTCTTGTGTTTTGCTTGCATTTTTATGCAAATCTCTCCAAACTTGGAATAATTTAACAAGTTTCTTAACACAGTTAGGTAGATAGTTGCATTCACGAATAGCAAGTTTGGTGCTCTCACTAACACTTAATTTCACTTCCCGGATATTATAGAACAAAACCGCTAGAACTTGTCCATTAGAGGGAAGTTTTGAACCAGTAATTTGACGCGCTACGTCCCCATTTAAAAATATTCCCCTTTTAGAGCTACGTGATTCCTTCAACATATTGACTGAAAGAAAACACCGTTTACTAATAGAACCAAGGAACACTGCAATACGTTACTTAGCGAGCACCTATATGCAAGTTTTGACATGTTCCAACGCAACTCGGCACGGGTTGCCCTAGTTTTAGGTACATAAAACTTCATTTACAGTTGTTTTGACATTGTTAAAGCAAAATTACAGTATATTCAGATAAGAGATAGACCGGACATAAACAAGACCACGTGATCATCGAACGCTGTAACATTCGGCAGGGACGTATTAAGAGTCACGCAGTACATATTTTAGATAGTAGATGCTGCTTTGCGTAACTTTGTAGTAAATTAGCACAATTCGATGTGTATACGATTGGTGATGGATATAGGATCATGTGGGGGTGGGGTAAGAAATATATAATGATGTAAATATACATAAGGGTTTCAAAATTCTCGCTTCGATTTCCAGCTTCGGATGCCGCCTGATGTTTGGTGAAATACAGTCGAATACAATCTCAAAATGGCGTTTAAATTAGCCTAAATTAAAAATAATCGTATATCTCTTAAAATTGCTTTTAGAATATTTATTAGTATATTTTTTGATTTCTAGGTAAATATGTAACCAAATTAAAACGTTCAAAACGTAAAAAAATGTGCATGGTTGAACATTGTCAGAAAGTAGATTCTTGAATAGGTTTTGCCAAAATGGGTTCAAAAATGTCAATAATTAATTAAAAAATACAGTAGCTTTATAATTACTTATAACTTACCGAATTTGATGAACGACATCTTTTATTGGAAAGATGAGCTTGATGAGCTTTCATCATCGCTACTGCCTGAAGCACCAACGTCAATAATGAATGGCTCGACTTGTTCCTCTGAAATATTGTCCAGTTCCCACATTCTCTTTTCAACTTTGTCTTTCACGTGCTTAATACAGTTTTCCATTTTTGCGCTGTTATTAATTCTAGTGCTAATTTGAAAAGTCCTTTGAGGATCTGCCCATATGAGCTCAATGGGATTGAGCTCGCAATGGTATGGAGGTAAACGGAGCACAGTTTTATTTCGACTTGCTGCCATTTCGTCAATGGCGTATTTTTGATATTCCGCCTTGTGATCCTTGACAATTCTTAATAATTGTACTTTCAGCATTGCATATTTTTCGAGCGGAGCCAATTTTGAACATCAACTTTCCTTGAAGCCGTTGTTGGGACCTTCTCCATTCTTCGAGAATGATAAGGCGCATTATCCAACACAATTACTGCGTTTTCCTCTAAGTTCGGTAAAATTTTTGAAAACCACTGTTCAAACGATTCGCCATTCATTTCCTCGTGGTAATTTCCAGTTTTATTAGACTCAAAGCACCACAGACCGTCAACAACAAATCCAGCTTCACTGCCAATATGGCAGATAATGAGCCTTTTCCCTTTACCTGGAAATCGAAGTACTAACTGGTGTAGATTTATTTCAATAAGCGAACCTTTTTCAAATGTTTTCATCACATTCAGCGAAAAAACATTGAGACATGAGTATCAGATTGCTATAATTGGGATTATTTAGTCATATTGAAAGAAAGAATATTGAACGTCGTATGATTACTCAGCGCTTCACAATTCAATTTAAAGTTATAAACCTTTAAAAAATGAATGATCAGGAACCTGAAATACGCGCAAATATTAATATTAACAAATTATAACTTTATAAAGCTTAGAGTATGAATTAAAATGATTAGAAATATTAGGAACGGTACACAATATAAAACTTAGTAACTTTTTTTAAGTTTATAATAATATTTTAAGATTATATTAAAAAATTATTGAAATATCGAAAACACATAAAAACATGGCTTAAAAAAGTTCTAACAAATGAAAATGACAATAAAACATCCACGCATTTTGTCGAAAGTTATAAAAGTTTTGTTACTTGTAATATGTTTTATCTGCCCCCTGGAATTAATGTTTAGAACCTTGTTCCCAAGGTTTGAAAAACATCCGATTGTTGTCTATTACTCGTATTTACCTGCTGGATTTTTTAATCCGGTGGACAGTCCATCTAGAAAGGCCCTCTTGGATGAAGTTACAGAATCATCAACCCATACTTTACTTGTAGTGTGTCCTGCGTTTACCCACGTTTCATCAAGGTAATAAATCTTCCTGTTTTGATTTCTATATTTCCCAATTTTTGTTAAATAATCCCTCCTCCATAGCACACTTTCTTCTCTATCCAGTAGTAAACTATTACGACCCCGTTTTTTCCATTTGAAATTTAAATGCTTTAGTAACGCATGGAAAGTTGATCGTTTAAAATTTGGCAACGTTGTATCTCCATTTACCTCCTGCAGTACTTTATCTATAGTAGGTATTTCATTCCTAAAGAATAATTCATGCACTTTCCTCCTAATCGCATGCTTATCAGCTTCATCCAATGATTTAACAATACTTTTGCGATGTTTACTGGTCATTGGCTCAGAAAAGGTGTGATTTTTTTTATTGTCTTAACACATTAAACACTGATGCGCGACACACCCCAACTTTGTGAGAAACCTTCACAACAATTTCTTTGATGGTTGATGCCTCGTTCTCCTCGCGCTCGATCTTATATATATTCAAAATGACCTCTTTCATTTCTGCACTCAGGTGTCTTTTTTTAGAGCGTTTCCTAGGTGGACTACAGGAGTTTACAACTTCATCGGCAGTATCTGTACTACTGGGCATTTTGCGCAAGCAGTTGATAACAATAACAATCAATATCAAGGTATAACAATAACAACGACAAACTCAACAACTTAATAAGATAACAAACGAAAACGTCCAAAGAAATATCAAATTGCAATGATGCACACGACATACGTAACACGTCTGAACCTGAATGTGACTCTGCCTTGATACGACTGCTCTGCCGCTCGGCATAGACATTTAATTGCGAATTGACCAATGAGGGCTCCTGTTTTACGTCGAGACGGCGGCGTTAGCGTGAAAATCACCCGAGCCTTTTGTTTACATCCGGTCTATCTCTTATCTGAATATACTGTAGAGGGTATGTGTTTGAAAAAAAAGAACATTAATTTTCTTGGGACACCCTAATGTATATCACAACCGCTAACAACGCAGGTGTCAAGCCCCAAAAGCTTATTGCAATAACTATTCTGATGCTGTCACTAATTTCATTTTTGTATGCAATGATCCATATCGTGTTTCAAACCATCAATTGAATATTGCCTCTTAATATTGACAACTTATCATAAACTGCTATAAGATCTAGCCCGGAGGTAGCTGCCGCCTCCTGAATTCTTTTTCACCTACAAGTTGTTTCAGGCTTTTCTCACTTTTATCAATAAAAATACATTCAGAGGTTTAAAATGCACGTTCCAAAAAGCCCATTTCGTTTAGAAAAACCTCAGACAAGCTTCTCTACTTTCCAGAACAGTTACAGTGTAGTTCGCTCCAAAGCAATCAACGTGATGAATAACTCCTTAAAGTTGTGTCAAACTTTCGTGCAATTTTATGACCTTCTAGACTGAACGCGCGACTTCGCTCGCGTGGAAGTGGTGTAAAGTGTAGGTCGCTTTGCATTAGTGTGAAGGAAATTGGTTACGAAAAAAGAAATGCAATGTTCAAGGTTATGCAGTGGCATTGTACAGTAAATTAATTCCAATGCTTTGCTTTTTACTTAAAACTGTATCTGATCTTAAAATTACCTGAAGGTCATTGTCAGGTTTATTGGCAAGGATATGCTTGAACTGAAAATTGTTCGCAATTTGCATTCCAGGAATTAAAAGTAGATATTTTCCGATAAGAATTCATTCAATGTTGACGACCAGCAGGGGTATTACGTATCTTGAAAAGTGGCATATTCTCGTTTTTGACATATAGGTTTTTTTGTGACATTATGTAGATTCTTCTACAGTATGTCAACTGTCGTTCACCTGATGTGCAATCGTTCTGTAGCTGTACGTCTTGCCTAAGCGTCATGACGCTTTAGCTATGATGGTTTGTCTCTGATATGATGTAACATCTGCTTCAGAGATGTCATTATTGGAGATCTAAACTGTAAGTTCTATACTACAGCTGGAAGGGAAGGGCAGTGGGTAGGTGCATAGTGAGGATTTGTTTGCTAATAGTCTGTGTTGTTTATAATTTTTAGAGATTTATATCGTCTCCTCTATGACATACCGACGTATCCAACAATTTATCAATTTTACAGGAGAGCGAAACGGCCTAAGATAATTTTGCTATAGCATCGCTCTTCAAATTTTGATGTTTACAATTTTGACTTAAGAGTTCAAATGGAATAGTCCCTTTGATAAAACGGCTATCCAGTTTGTTGTTTTTTACATATGTCAGCTACGTCATTTTGTCATATATTCTTTACAAAGAATTATTAGATACGCCATTAAGTAACAAGATTATATTTGGAATAACATGCAACTTGATATAGGAAGATAAGTGTAAATGGAGGGTGAAACATAGGGTTTACGATTAAACTGCATACAAGATATGTTTTTAATGAATCGGATCTGAGAAGTAAACTTAAACCTTTTTAACGTAAGTGGGTGAATGTAATGAAAAACATAACATTTGTTTTACACCATCATGCAATCGCCTTAATTATAATTATTAAACGATCTGGAAATCAAAGTTTTTGATTTATCAAAAGAATCATGATGAGGTCGGTTCCTATAATAGGTTTTAAATTCTGTCTCTTTAACTACAGCGGTAGCTCCACTACACAACGCCACAAGATCATTGTATTTTGTTAGGTTACCGATTTAAATTGCAAAGTTTCATAGTACCTACATCGGATGTCATACGCTTAAGGCAAATTGAATCAAACTCTAGCTGATGGTGGCTATTTTAAAAAAAATGCATAGTCTGCCTGAACAGAGTGATCCAATTAGCAGGCAGGGAAAAAACAAAAAATGATACAAAAACAAAACTCTAAACAGTACATGATAAAAAAGACATAAATATGAATTATCCAATTCTTAAAAAACACCTCTTGAGATCGATTTTGGTGGAACTAAAGATATCAAGTTCACTTACACTGTCACAGACATTACACATAACATAAAGAAGCGAAAATAACAATAAATTTGTCCGCGGAACAGGTAAATAAAATGAGTTGTTACCACCATGACGAGTACGCAAATCGGGAACACGTACAGAGATCCTGTCTAGAAGCAAAGAGCAATCAATTGTTCCATTCAACAAATTACATAAAAATTCAGCAGCTAATTCATACGTTTGACTAAATTATGTAAATTATATGTACTTATGTATATCATATGCCAGGTACCAGATAATCGAACAGTATTCTAAAATAGATCTGACAAAAGCATTAAAAAATAAAATTAATGCATTAGTATTATTGAAATGTCTGTTTCTTATAACAAAACCAAGATTTTTAAAGGCTTTTGCTATTATTGCTATTATGTGATCAATAAAAGATAGTTTTAGATCGAATAATACGCCCAAATCCTTGACGATATTAACACGACAAAGAACATTGCTACCGATTTCAAAATTAAAACATGTCGGTTCCACCCTGCGTGTAAACGTCATAGTAGTACATTTATTGACATTCAAGTGCATCATTGATAAAAATTAAAAATAGTAGGGGACCCAGAACAGAACCTTAGGGCACCCCAGATGCAGCTAAAACTGTCCCAGACTTATAGGGTAAGTCCGGGAGAGATCGACCACATTTTGGAAAACATATTGTAAATATTTTGGTTTCTGAGGTACACGTTTTTTTAACTGTTGAAGCATTACCTAAAGGGTTGGGATAGTAAATAAATCACAATTTAAGATATAATACAAACATAAATGTTTATTTTGAACTAAAAGTTTAAACATTGTAACTGGTCGATCTCACCCGGATGTCCGGGTTAGACCGACCACCAACTACGGGTGAGATCGATTTCGAAAAATAAGAAAACTTAAAATAATAAATCATGTTTGAACAGTATAATAATGAGGGTAGAATTAAATCGTATAAATACATTTAATTTTTTCGACTTCTCTTGTTAAATTTTCCGCATATATCGCAAATATTCTCGAATTTTGAGCATCCATTATGAAACCAACGACTACAGTTCACACATTTGAGCCATTCGTCATTCTTAGTGGTTTTAAAATAATTTTCCACACATCCTACGCATTCGCTTTCGTCGCATTCATCTGCTGATGTATCACTTTCCTGCAATACTGGACTTTCGCTCTCCGAATCTGAATCTTCTAATGTTCTTCTGTTTAACCACAGTTATTTTCTGAATTGGACATTTGTTTTTTTTCTTTGTTTTCTTTTTATCCTTCTGAATCTCAATTCGTTGTGAACTGTTTAAAATATACTAAGTGACATATAAATCCGAACACCCAGTTTAAATCGTTTTATTTTAATAAAAGTTGGTGAATGTATTTATCTTACTGTAAATAACAAGTGAAAAAATTTTCAGCCTTATCAGTTGGACATTCCGGTTTTTATACTGCTTTTTTTTAATTCACTAACGTTCTAAAAATGAATATTTCAGCCGCAGTAAAGAATCAACGTTGGCGGATTTTGGTTCTTGACATCCTTTACGATCGGTTACGATGCCTAGAGTACGGAGACCTGTACGATTTCGTCAACTTAGTGAGTTTGATAGGGGCCGTATAGTGGGACTTCGGGAAGCTGGACTTTCTTTTCGGGCAATTGCAGTTAGAGTGCAAAGAAGTGTAGACACTGTGGTTAGGTGTTTCAGGCATAGCTTCGAGAAGGCCGTACGCAAAGAGCAAGGGGCACTGGACGCCGCCGTAGAACAACAGACCGTGAAGATCGCCGCCTAAGATTATTGGCCTTAAGGGACCGTTTCTCCACTACCAGGTCCATTGCAAATGAATGGTTTGCAGAACACGGAAAACCTATTGGCATGCGAAGTGTTTACCGACGAATGAGAAGTTTTGGCTTGTTTTCATACCGGCCACACTGGGTCCTCCCTTTAACTCGAGAACACCGACGTAATCGCCTTGAGTGGTGCAGACAACGGTCACTCTGGGATCAGGAATGGAACAGTATTGTCTTTAGTGACGAGTCTCAATTTTGTTTAGGCATGCACGATGGTCGTGTCAGGGTTAGAAGGCGACGTGGTGGAAGGAGGAATCCACAGTTTTTTGTTGAAAGACATGTTCGTCACACTGTTGGAGTTATGGTTTGGGGTGCTATAGCTTATGATTCCAGGTCACCTTTAATCTTCATCAGAGGTAACATGAACGCGCAGCGGTATATCCACGAAGTTCTAGAACCCCATCTTTTACCCTATCTTGACACCCTGGCAGATCCAACTTTCCAACAAGATCATGCCCGACCACATGTTGCAAGAGTCACAATAGACTTATTTCAACATAATGATGTCACATTGTTACCATGGCCACCAAGATCTCCCGACTTATCCCCAATTGAGCACGTGTGGGATATGATGGGTAGGAGATTGTTCAATTTGCAACGTCCTCCTCAGACTCTAGAAGCACTTCGAGAGGAGTTGGTGGTTGCCTGCAATGAGATACCACAGGAGGACATTGACCACCTGATCAGAAGCGTGCCTAGGCGCGTTGGAGAATGCGTAGCACGTCAGGGTGCATCCACACATTATTAAAGGTCAAAGGGCTTTAAAGCAGTGCAATCATTTTGAAATTTTTATCATTTACTTATTATGCTTCATTAAGTACTTATACAAAATTTTATTAAAATAAAACCATTTAAACTGGGTGTTCGGATTTATATGTCACTTAGTATAGTTGCAAGCTGCCTACCTCGTGTTTTAACTACTGCTTTTGCGTTAGTTTTGGGAACAAGTGGGAACAGTGAGAACATTTTCTAAAAGGGTAAAATAGTGTTTCAGAGACAGACAGTTCATTCCAGTCGCTCGGTTAATAGAAATTCCTTCGGCTTTTCTAATCGATATATCAGGATTTTTGTTAATCTGTAACAATATTATTTTACAATAAATTTATTTTTTCAAATTGAGCTTTATTGTATCACTAATTTCCTTCAGACCGCCGAATATTTCATTATTACTATTATTATTTCCCTGGTCGGTCTCTCCCGGATTGATGTGGTCGTACTCTACCAAAGTTACGGGAGAGATCGACCACCTTGTTAACCGAAGGAAAAATGATAAATGCCTACATTTTTGGGGTTATGTTATAGTTTGATGCATATTTTATCATCCAGTATTGAAACAGTTCAATTAAACTTACCCGTCTTTAAAATATCACGAACACAGTAAATCAGTCAAAAAATTGTCAAGTTTGCACAAATTTTTAAATTTAATTTGTACATTTATACTACTGTTACGGGGCGTGTTTACGTGTTCCATGTAACAAGGTCAACTAATCGCATCATACATGTGAGTCACGGATTCATCTATTGCTTTGTGGTTAAGTTACCGGCAGTGGTCGGTCTCTCCCGGTGGTCGATCTCTACCGGAATTACCCTATCCACACATAATTGTCTATCACTGATGTATGAATGAAAGAAAGCTAAGAATCTAGATGTTAAACCGTACTTAGACAACTTTTGCAGTAGAACACCGTGATCCAAACGTTCGAAAGCTTTCGAAAAGTCAGTATAAACTACATCAACTTGCCCGCCATTATCCAGAACTGACGCGGAGTACTGCTTAAAACATGCCAGATTACTACACGTAGATCTACTCTTATAGAAACCATATTGACCGACTAACATGAGAGAACAGAATATCAAAAAGAACAAACTCAAAAATTTCGGCAATATTACTTAAAATAACAATAGCCCTGTAATTCTCTACCTGTGATCGAACAGCTGTTATTTTAGACAATTTCCATTTTCTAGGAAAGGTGGCAGATTTCAAGGACAAGTTGCAAATGTATATCAAATGCTCAGCAAGAACACACGCACAGTCTTTTATAAAAAATGAAGGTATGGAAGCCAAGCCAGTGGAACATTTAGGCTTTAACCGTTTTATTGCATTCCGTACATGCTCCACATTAATAGTCACTATAGGGAGATACGATATATTTTCTGCAATGAAACAATCAGCGGATGGTTGAGAGCACGTGATGTAGGTGGACTGGAAATACTTGGCAAAAGTATCAACAATTTCCTGTGGGTTCCTGAACTCCTCATTTTCCAAAGACATATTGTTGGGTAGCCTGATCTGTTGCTGCGCAAGTTAACAAAGCACCAAAAATGATTGGGGTTTTGTGCAAGGGCACGCTCAGTTCTCGCAACAAAATTAGAAAACTCGAAGTCTATATCGATTTTGATGGCTCTTCGCAAGTTAATGAAAGCTTCATAGTCAGATCTAACCAAAGTTCTCCAATTTCCATTACGTTAGTCCGATTTATTTTGTTGCCTCCTTCCGTTTGTCTTATACCTAAAACGCGAACATCTTTAGATAGTCTTGAAGTCGCTAAAATTGTCATAGCTCATACTGATTACTTTAAACGGTTCGCTCCGCTTTGGCCATGGTTCGTTTCAAAGTGTTCCAGAGAAATCTTTTCTATAGAGGAAGCGAGTATAACAACATGGTAGTTATGATTGAATTTTTGTTCTGTGCATAGCATCCATCAGCAATTCTATGACTGTTACGTTTTGTTTTTTGGATGTAGTCCTCTAAACTCTAAAAGGTCAAGAAGCAATTTCTGATGAACCGCGCATACTGACTTGCTAGCTGAGTTGTAAGGGTCAAATTAAAATTTGAAAGTCTACTCTTGTGAAAAATTGGGCTCTCCTTTGATAAATGAATTACTTGTTGGATATCAAAAACACCGAAAAGAATACTACTGCTTTGTTTAGCTTGTTTCTTAGTAATTCTTTACTACTCGCGCGCAGTTGTCTTTCCTGAGATACGAATATTATATATTTGCTTTAACTCATTTTTGTTTTATTCATCACCTTGTAGATAAGTGACACATAGAGAGCATTGCTCTTTCTTTGGAATAAAAAAAGATAAGCTTTGCCTATTAAAAGCCTTTCTATTCAAGGAATAACTCGGAATTTTGTAACATCCTTCATGTTTAAGATCCTGAAGGAACATGCCAAACACTTCTCTTAAGGAAATATCTGGTTGAAGGTACAGGGTTTGTCGGGAAAGTAATAGGACTGAGTCGAGGGAACAACATCGAAGATAAAATTTGTTTTTCGAACATCTGCGGGATCAACAGCAACATTGATGCTGTTCATCACTACCTGCAATCCAATCGTCCCGCCGTGCTTTTCTTGGCGGAGACAAAAATCTCAGAGACTGCACCGATTAACCATCTCAACTTCTAAAACTACGAGGTGCACTCCAATCTGAGAAAGAACGGGGGAGTTGTGGCTTTTGTCCGCAGCAGTCTTTCCTGCTCCGGGGATCTTTCTTCGGAATCAGACCGGAAGGACATTCTGTGGCTTCGCCTCAACTCCAAAACATCACCCAAATATATTTGCTGCCTTTATCGCTCTCCCTCGAACCATAACTGGGATGACCTACTCGAATACCTCGCCGTCCAGATCGACTTCCTGAACGTCAATCACCCCGCTTCAGAGGTAGCTCTTCTCGGTGATTTCAATGCCCATAATGAGCTCTGGTTGGGCTCAAATAAGACCGATGCAGCAGGTCGTGCAGTCGAAGCGTTCGCTCTTACTCAAGGGCTGACCCAGCTGGTGACGAGCCCCACTTTTTTCCCCCGCGTCTCGTCACACGCCAGTAGCCTGCTGGATCTCTTTCTGACCACGCATCCTGCCCCTTACAGCACTGCTGTCCTGTCCCCCCTGGGTAACTCAGATCACGGTGTTGTGGAGGTTAGGTTTCGGTCAGAAGCCGCTGTGGCAGCAGAAACTCGCACAGGCCGCAAAACTTGGCATTACGGACATGCCGACTGGGAGGGTCTCAGAGACTTCTTCTCTAGCTTTCCTTGGATGGATGTCTGTTTCACTGACGCGGATGCGTCGACTGTCTGTTCTTCAATAACTGAAATTATCGACGTCGGAATGGAGGAATACATCCCTCACACAGTGAAAGTTCCTAAACCAGGGCCCAACGGCTGGTTCAACAAATCGTGTGACACTGCTCGCCAGCAGAAGATCAAGGCCCACAGAACCTACTTACAAAACCCCACTGTAGAGAACAGACAAGCCGACGTCGCCTCCAGAAACAAATATAACGAAGCGGTACGCAATGCCAAAAACCAGCATGATATAAAAGTTAGGCACAGGGTAATGTCGCAGCGCAATGGCAGTCGGTCTTTCTGGACGCTGGCCAAGCAGATTGAAAAGAACTTCTCACACAGTAGCCTTCCACCACTTACGTGTCAGGATGGAACTATTGTATTCGACTCAAAGGCCAAGGCGGAAGTGCTAGCCAAGATCTTTGCTGCCAACTCCACCATGGACGTCCCCACCAACGCCCAAGTGCCGTCAATTCAAAGGGTTCCCCACACTATGCGGGAGGTAACATTCAGGCATAAGACCGTAAGACGAGTGCTCTTGTCGCTCGACATCAACAAAGCTTCTAGTCCGGACTTGATTCCTGTCATTGTACTGAAGAGATGTGCAGCGGAGCTTGCTCCAGTTCTTTCGCGTCTCTTCCAGATATATTATGAATCCGGCACCTTCCCTGAAAACTGGAAATTTGCTCATGTACAGCCCATCCCAAAAAAAGGATCTAAAACCGACCCTTACAACTACAGGCCTATAGCTCTGCTTTCTGTTATAAGTAAAGTGATGGAGAGGTGCATAAGTCGCGAGCTTCTGGACTACCTCGAACGTCGCAGCTTGATTAGCGACAGGCAGTACGGTTTCCGGCACCAACGATCCACAGGGGACCTCCTAGCTTACGTCACGCAACTGTGGAGTAAACTCATCCAGTCTCATGGTGAGGCTCATGTCGTTGCTCTTGACATCACGAAAGCGTTCGATCAGCTGTGGCACGTTGCCCTCTTAAGCAAACTTCCATCCTACGGCCTCCCAGAAAAGCTTTGCAGATGGGTGGCTGACTTTATCTCTGGCCGCAAGATATCCGTCGTAATTGACGGATTCTCCTCTTCATCCCACAACGTCCCCAGGGATCGGTCTTGGCTCCAACACTGTTTCTCTTACATATCAACGACCTCCTTTCCTGCACGATCAACCCAATCCACAGCTTCGCTGATGACAGCACTCTACATACAGGAATTCAGAGTGACAAGCCGATGTCTGCCGCTGAGCTGGAAAAAAGAAGACTAGCGACGACTTCTTCTCTGACAAGAGACCTGGAAGCTATCACTGCTTGGGGACGCAACAATCTTGTACAGTTCAATGCTTCCAAAACACAGTACTGTACTTTGACGAACAAAAAGCGTCCTAGCGCTCATACAGTTTCGATGGACGGTCGAGTTCTACCAAAGAGCCATTCATTTCGGCTGGTCGGAGTCCAGATCACCGAGGACCTGATCTGGCACGAACACATCTCTTCAATAGCTGCAGCTGCTGGGAAAAAGCTAGGCTATTTGTTTAGGGCGAAGAAGTACTTTTCTCCGCATGACCTTCTCACTCTATACAAGGCCCAGATAAGGCCTAGCCTCGAGTGTTGCTCAAACATTTGGGGTGCTGCCGCCCCGACTACATTGTCCATGCTCGATGCTGTCCAGAGGAGGGCGGTCCGACTGATCGATGACTCTTCTCTAACAGACAGTCTCGGACCTCTTTCGCACCGGCGGGCCGTCGGCGATCTAGCTCTTTTCTATCGCTACACCAACGGGCTTTGCTCCTCAGAGCTCTCTTCCATGATGCCGCCGCGCGATGTGCCTGCCAGACAGACCCGCCTGACTTCGGCGTCCCATCCTAACCGTGTCAAACTTCGTACATCCAGAACTGGCCGATACGACCGCTCCTTTGTTCCGAGGGTGTCTAGATTGTGGAACAATCTACGGAAGGAAGCTTT
The DNA here is from genome assembly GCA_963669975.1 of Acanthoscelides obtectus. Classification (NCBI taxonomy): domain Eukaryota; kingdom Metazoa; phylum Arthropoda; class Insecta; order Coleoptera; family Chrysomelidae; genus Acanthoscelides; species Acanthoscelides obtectus. The sequence goes on along the minus strand of CAVLJG010000005.1, from coordinate 106,109,302 downwards.
TCCCAGTTCTACTAACCTTAGGCAGTTCAAAAATCGTATTAACAAAATTTCTTTGGGATCATCATAGCAGCCGCGGTGTTCCGGCATTTAGGCTGTTTCGATATAAAAAAAAAATACCAAAAATTTCCGTGTGGAGTATTTTACGTAAGCATAAATGCCGGTCGTACAAGTCCCTTTACAAAGCTTGAATATTGCAACTAGTTTTTACAAAAATACCAAGAGGACAAGACTTTTCCTTATAAAATTCTTTATACAGACGAAAGTGTCTTTACAAGTTTGGACATTTTCAAAAAATACTGGTCTAAAGGAAATTTGGAATTAATGGAAGAAAAAAATTTCCAAGAACGTTTTGGTTTTAATTATTGGGTGGGTATTCTAGGGGACACCTGTCCCCTAGAATACCTAGAAACCTTTCTAGGCTCCATAATTTTTGAAGGGCCTTTGACAGGAGAAAAATATTTGCAACTTCTTTCTCGTGAAATTGATTTTTTTTTAGAAGAAATGCGTTCGATAAATAAAAATGGCATATCTTATCAACAAGATGTCGCGGGCGATAGCAGTCTATTTAAATAATCCCTACAGGGAAAGCTGGATTGGAAATAATATACAAGTTAGATTGCCTCCCATGTAGGTACGTAAAAGGGATTATTCAAAATCTTTCTCGAAATTAATTTGTTTCTTGGAACATTTAGGTCACCCGATCTAACACCCCTAGATTTTTATTTATGGGGAGCAATCAAAACCGAGATTTATAATATACCGTCATCGACACGAAACGAGTTGGACCCTTAATAATATTACACCGACGCATCTTCAAAATGTAATTCGCAAAACATTTGAGGGAAATGAACTTCGCCAACAACATTTAATAAATTAAAAAGTATTTTTTGGTAGAATGATTAAAACATATTTCATTAATTCCTTATACAATTTAGTTAGTTAGTTAGTTAGTAGTGCGTCATTTTGCTGATGATTGAATGTTTTGGAAAATTATATTATTTGTTACGTTAATAGTAAAATTGTACTATTAAAAGTAACTGTTTACGAAATAAAGCCTTTGTAGCTGTGCTAATGAGCCACTTTTTTGTTTGATAAAAAATGAGCTAACGACATAGATAAACTAATGAAAGAATGTACCATTTTATCGTATTCATGGCACACTGGATTAAAGATTAAAAATTACAAATATTTGGAAGTTAGATATCAAAAGATAGCAAATGTAGCGTCATTTTACTCGAAATGTAATTTTCTATTCAGATAAGCAAAAATATACAGGATGACCCATTTTAAACAACAAAGTCAAAGTCAATTCCGGCTAAGCCGGACGTGAGAGTAAACAATTGAATACGTCAAGCAGTGTATATTTATGTGATATACCTATATACCAAATTTCATTTTTGTATCTTTAAAGATAAAAAATTATAAAATTGAGCCACCTGCTAGGGACACCCGATATTCACATGCAGACCAATAATACACACAGGACGTCTTTATGGCCTCCTTGATTTCCATTGCTTTCTACTATTCCGTGTCAACGCCCTATTTTGAGATTATGTTACAAATATTTATTTGCCTCAAATTGCGCACGCTTTTGATTTACATCATTTGTTATACAGCCTGAAATTTCTTACAATTTAAGAAGAAAACATATCCTAACAATTGGATAGCGGTGACGCTTGACAGGGAGCAGTAGAAATCTGGAAATATCGCAGCCTTTCTGAATGAAAGAAAAGGCTATGAAAATCAAGGAGGCCATAAAGGCGTCCTACAATGTTGCAGGAACGACCGATGATACGGCCCTTAGAGACTATCTTGGCAATCTGTAACCTACAAAGCATGCTGGGCATCTGACTTGCAAACAAGGTAATAGAGCGTGACCATCATAGATGATGGTATTGCTGATGTTCACGCGGAATGAACTATTTGTACACTATGAACTATCTAGTCAGCAAATTTACATTTTGTCGTTTTTTTTTTTGACATTATACAGGTTTTTTACGTAATAACCCTACCGTTCGTTGTCTGAAGATCCTTCTCGAGTCCCTCTCGTCTGATTTCTCCGCAGACCTCTAATTCCGGGCTGCCATGATTTACATAATACCGTGGCTCCCTTCGCAAAACCCGTGGATCGGTTGGGTGAGAAATACCGTGTACCGTGGACTTTTATGATTAAATGTTAGGCGCCAATTAATTTTATGCTGTTACACTGTTATGTTCATTACGGAATGGCGTAAAACGCTGTATCGTTAATAGTATGAACAGTTCTACTTATTTCGTGATTTTGGAAGGTGAAATATAGGAAAAATTATCTCCATCAAACAGCGGCAAGGGTAGAATACCCGTTATTGGAAATAGTGGGACGTTTTGCTTGAATTCTACTCAGTTTTTCTAAATAGTTGTTGTGATCCGAGCCAATTCTTGGCTAGAAATAAACACCTAGTTGAGCCTCATACGGAAATTATCCAATAAAAGCATTTGGAAGTAATTTAATGAATCAATTTGATATTCTCAGTTTTTTTTTTTGGTCAATTGAGCTTTCTTACTGGAATCTCGTGGCAATAAAGTTAGAATGTTAAATTGCTATTTATAACGTAAACACGCTGGTGGGCTTGACAAAGTTGGGCACTCAATGATGAGAAGATTGAATGCCTGTATCCAGGCTAGAGGAAGTCATTTCGAACATTCATTGTAGATTGAGCAACATTGCATGCATTTTTTGGTAGTCAAATGTTATTACTGTCGCAAATTTTGATCATCCTGTATCTTCGGAAAAAAGGAATATTTCAGAAATCATCATAGGACAAAATATTCTTATAATAGGCAAAGGAATGACACCTTGAATTTTTGCCGCATGTTTCCGTTATTTTCATATTTTTTGACGATTTTTAGTTTTATTATTTAAATGTAGTAAGGTTCGATGAAGTAGGACTTGACAGATCTCAATTAAGTACAAGACTATATGTTAGCTCCAGAGTATTTATTTATTTTATTTTGTATTGAGTTTTTCGCTAGTCTTTTTCATTTCTGTATCCAAGTACAGCAGGTATGTACATGTATAGTACCTATATTATCTGTAACGCGTTCAGTACAAATGTTATGTTAGACACATTTAATCGAATGTTATGCTATAGTAACGTTTTTAAGTTTTATTTTTCATGAAGGAAGGTTTTTCCAAAGTAGAACTTGAGTAACTTCAATTGAGTACAAGGATGTATATATATTTACATTTCAGAGTATTTATTTGTTTATTTTGAAATGAGTGTCTTGTCTTTTTGATTGGTGACCGAGTGTAGTACATATTATAATATAGGACCTATATTATGTGTAACGCCAGAAGAGTACAAATGTTGTTTTAGTCACTTTTATATTTTATGAAGTTTTATTCAAACATACGTATTTTGGTCAAATATCACAATATAATAAAATACATTTCAAGAAATATTGTTATCCAGAACATTTAAGATAATCCCCATATCAAGTAGATTGACTCCATAATCTTCGCGCTTTTATTGCGGTTTGACATTAGGATATACCCAATCCCACAACAGCCAACCCCAATTTCACTCATTCTCAAATTACGTTTGATATATGAGCAATGTTATATATTACCAATGTCAAAAAATTAATTATACATATATAACCACCCACAATTTTTATCGCTCCTAAAAATAGAGTGTAATCAGTAACCTGGAAAATAAAGTTCAATTGTTTTTTGCCGTGTTTGAAGATACCTTGGCTGCCGCTGACCTAAAAATGAAATGCTTCATATTTTATAACCTATTTGGATAGGTCCTCCCAAAAAAAGAAGATTAATACAACATAACCGCCATATTAAAAAAGTTTTTTTTATGTCAACATATATTCATGCTCTGTTCCATTACTCCGAATTTAAAGGTCCTAACTCAACTCGAGGATATTCATGGTGCATGAAATATGTCTAATAGGCGGTAAACTTATGCCGTTTCAAAATTTCCAATGATGAGAATGACGAATCTCTGAGACGTTAGAAAACGAAGCCTTAGCAATTTCTATCTCTCGATATTTTTGGCGATAACCTCGCCGCCACTAGACCGATTTTCGAAACGCATAAAGGTTTTTCTTGGCAGCGTAATTACCTTGTCTAGAAATTTTAACAAAATCCGACCACTACTTCTGTTATAGAGGGATCAAGGATTAGCGGACAGACAGTGCGACATACCTTGAGTAGTAGTTTTTTATGCCCGATTGAAACAAAAACAAAAAAATGGTTAATTTTATTGCCGTGGCAAATGCCCCGATTACCCGCCCTAAGGTATATGCTCTTAAAGATGATATTCATTATCTAGTATAACGCACGATACAATAATTTTTCTTTCAGCACTGATTTCAGTCGTAAACCATGACCGGTCTTACCATTAGACTAAAAAAACGGAGATCTAACGTCAACCTGCAGTTACTCAGTGACAGTCTTTTGTTTTGATGTCGCTTTTTCTGAGCTTGCTTGTTTCAAACAACCAATAAAAATGCTGTAGCTGCAAAGTGAGGCGCTATAGGCACATGCTCTAATAGTTTTGATTGCAGAATGGTATAGTCGTACGCTCCTTGACATTTCTGCAAGACTCATCTGTGTAGTGTAGTCACAAAAAGTGAAAGACTTATGTTTAAGTATGCTTCTACCCTACCCCTTTCTTGTAATACGTGTTCTCGAAAAAATAATATTGCAAGCTTTTCAAATTAAATAGATATATTTTATCATGACGACTTCTGATCTTTCTGTCTACTGCCTGTCTATTAGCCTTTACTCCTATTTTAGCGTGAGAATGCGGAGTCTCTCAAAAGTCAGGAAACGAAGTCCGAGCGATTTCAGTTTTTGACTCTTTTTGACGATAACTTCGTTGCCACTGGACCGATTTTTAAAACCCATCTTGGCAGCGGAATTACCTTGTGTAAAAATTTCCTCAAAATCCGACTAGTACTTCTGTACTAGAGAAGTCAAGGATTAGCGGTCAGACAGCAACATAATTATTTTATCATTACTATTAAGCCCGAGAGAAACCCAAAAAATATTTACTTTGTTTCTGTGTCAAATGCGATTATCACCATGCATGTTGCATGATGATCCGATGCAAATGTATACCTTATTCTAATGGATAAGAATAAATTTTGAAACAATTTAATATCAACTATTTCTTGGGAAAGGCTCCAAAACAAGGTAAAATATGTGGTTGCCCAACGTATCTGCTTGAGAAAGGATGTCCCTTGGTTTTTGCTAATCATAACTGAAAGCACGTGTATTTCTCTATCAGCCTGTTACGACAAGGAATTTCTCACTACTCATCCATGCAAATTAATGATATGATGTTGCCTACTTACGCGATGAACTGATCTGGTCCATCGTAAATGACAGTTCAGTACTACCAAGGATTCCAGTAGCGCTTGGCAACGTTGCATGGATCAGGTTCGTTTGTCCAACTAGGAAGCCGCGTGGGATTTGGCTCAGGTAGGATAGCGAGGAGCAGCGGTTCAGGAATGCGTGAAGCATATGTATATATACTAGGTTTTGATTTCGCGCAAAAAATTTTACTGTGCGGGAAATTATTCTGTATAAGGCTTGAATTCGTTAAGACATACCCTATTTGAACCCTTATATACATCGCAATTGGAGATGCAACCAGTATTTCATGGTGTAGCGGGTTTGTATGGAATACCTGGTCTGACTTTGATACCAAGACGTATATATATATATATATATTGAATGAGTGTTATTTTTTGTGGGTTTAGTTGAAAAGTAGCTTAGGCTAAACTACGCCTTCCATCATTTTATCCTCAAGTTATTTATAATGATGAATAAAGACCATTTATTGGATAGGGCAAAGAGGAGGGAAGGTAAGGGATCTGGAATAAGAGTAAGCAAAACCCGAACGACAATAAGATGACAAAAGATTCCTGTAGACGATATGGAATATTCATTAATTGCTGAGGCTCAAATTAATAAATACTGAGATCCATCGACAAGTATGCAAAAATTCATAATCTTAGATTAAATCTAGAAAAACCGAAAGTTATATTTTCTCCTAAAAAATTAGAAATAAAATTAAGAGATATTTAACTATATCATTAAATGGTGAATTTATTAAAGTATGTGGAACTATAAAAATCTAGGCATACCTCTTGATGGATGTCTGATTTTTATTCCTCGTGTGAACAATGTTACAGAAAGGTATTTTTAGTACCTCCGCAATTATATTTGAACAAACAAATTATCGATTACAAAACAAAAAATTCTCTGTGAGTATTCACAAAATTACATGCTGCGTCATTGTTTATCATCCATTTTAAGATTCAGTATCTGTCAATCGCTAGCAAAAAATTCAAAATTCATCTTGCAGATTAACCTGTAACTTGAAAAAATATGACCACTTTACCTCCCCGCTCATAAAATTGGAATGGTTATCTATTCCTAATTTATTTAAATTCCATTTACTGTGTTATATTCATAAGCTTTTACTTACTTCAATTCCCCCACGAGATATTCGCTTTATTGATACAATAACAATGCCTTATCACAGAAATTCATTTTTTACTAAATGTTACTTATAATCCTACTATATTGTACAATGCTTTGCCCTCTGATACTAAAACTTTGACTATCGAGAATTTCAAAAGGACAAACAAAAATCGAGCAATCATTGACATACATTTATCTCTCACTTCTGCTTATAATATGTGCATTAAAATTATTCTAAAAACTTGTTCAGTTTGGTCTATAATTTAACCATGAATCGACTTACGAACGAACAACGCTTGCAAATTATTGAATTTTACTATCAAAATTTATGCTCGGTTAAGAGAGTGCATCGAGCACTGCTTCCAATTTCTGGGCAATTTGGTCGGCCTACTGAGGGAGCTATTCGGAAGCTTGTGACTAAATTTCGAACCCAGTTTACATTATTGCACATTAAACCACCAACACACAGACGTAGAGTGAGAACTGAAGAAAATATTGCGGCTGTATCCGCCAGTGTTAGTGATGACCTTGAAATGTCGAATTTTGCGACAGGATTTGGGTGTAAAGCCTTATAAGATACAGCTGGTGCAAGAATTGAAGCCACACGACCTCCACAACGTTTCCCATTTGGTGAATGGGCGCTGGCAAAGTTGGAGGAAGATCCACATTTTTATCGAAAAATTGTGTTCAGCGACGAAGCTCATTTCTGGTTGAATGGGTACGTTAACAAGCAAAATTGCCGCATCTGGAGTGAAGACCAGCCAGAAGCATTGCGAGCTACCAATGCATCCCAAAAAAATCACTGTTTGGTGTGGATTATGGGCCGGTGGCATCATCGGGCCGTACTTCTTCAAAGACGACAATGGCCGGAACGTAACTGTGAATGGCGAACGCTACCGTGCGATGATAACAAACTTTTTTTTGCCCAAAATGGAAGAGCTGGACTTGGCTGACATGTGGTTTCAAGAAGACGGTGCCACATGTCACACCGCACACGAAACAATGGCCCTATTGAGAGGCGAGTTCGGTGAACAGTTTATCTCACGTTTGGGGCCCGTCAATTGGCCGCCTAGATCGTGTGATTTAACGCCGTTGGACTATTTCTTGTGGGGCCATGTTAAGGCTAATGTCTACAGGGATAAACCAGCAACGATTGACGCACTGGAAGTAAATATTGAAGCATTTATTCGTGAGATACCGGCCGATATATTGGAGAGAGTGTGCCAAAATTGGACCTTGCGCATGGGCCATCTAAAGCGGAGCCGCGACCAACATTTACATGAAATAATCTTTAAACATTAAATTATATCGACCGTTCTATCGACTCAAATAAAGATTTAATCGTTTTTTCAAATTTTTTGTGTTTTTTTTGAAAATCAGATCCTTTACCTCTTAAAAAATCACCCGTTATAAGTATAATATAATGTTATACTTTTATTCAACCTTGATTTATTTTACTCAATTAATTCGTTTTTATCTCGAAACCTCTGCATTTTTAATGGTTTATAGGTAGAATAGCTTATGCTAAACTTTGCCCGACATACGTTTTATTAATATTAAGATTTCTTTTGTTCAAATCACAAGGAAGTCTACTAAAGTTCCCCATCCAAAAACTAAAGTAGTACACATAAAATGGCTTTAATATTCTTATTACATATTCTAGTAGAAAAGCAACGTGGAAAATTAAAAAGTCACAAAATATTTAATAATTCTGAGAATGAAGACTAAGGTGTTCAATTACTGGCGACAGGGTTTGCCCCTTTCTTCAGATAAATTTTAGCTTACTAATAAGATCTCGTACTACTATTTTCTAAAAAATAAGCCTCTCTTTAGTTCCAAAAGCAACCAAGGAAGGATTAAGTAAATGATTTTGCTTCAGAATCTCCAAGTGAAAAGTTCAAAGTCCGCTTAAATGTTCAATTACTAACACCCTATGTCTCAACAGCGACTACAAATTCTTGAAAGACAATACCGTCGTATTCGAACCATTAATCATTTCAGCTATCTTTCGTCTGTGGAGATATTCGGCAGCATGCACACCTTGTCAAAGATGTCACTACTGCCGTCATAAGCCGGGAGATAGTATCTGATGTTTTCACATTTTACAGGAAAGATAAGGACGTGTTGTAACCCTTCTCAAATTTTAACGTTTTAAGGAAAAATAATACTTTTGTTTTGTACCCGGTTAAAATCAATAATATTTTCTAACGAACTCATTAATTTTACCTACCTATAAATAAAAAAGTATATAGGGTGTTGCTTAATGATATGCGAATATTTAAGGGTGTGAATCTAAATGAAAAATTAATGTTAGCTTGTTTCATATACTAGGGTCCAAAAATGTTTCCTTACAAAAACTCGGGATGTTGAAGTTTTAGGAGAAAAGATGGAAATTAATGAATCCTTTCAGAACCACTTCAGATATTTCACTGATATTAGGACATAGTCAAAGTTAATAAAGTTGCATATTTTTCAATACAAAAATATTTTTTTGCTCTAACAGTGGCTTGCGTACGGGTATTGATTTCGATATTTTTTAAAAAAAAAATAGTACGCCAATGGTTTTTTACCAGATAAAAACTATTTTTGCATTTCCCGTTCAATTTGAAACAAATGATCTCTCTTGAATTGTTTTTCTTCAATGGGCCATTTTTGAGTAAAAAATAAATACTATTCTATTGTCCGAGAAAATTAATGTAATAATTGAAGAATGCAATTTAGCAATGAATATCTAGTTGCTCTGGAATATGTCACGGGCTTTTGACATCTGACAAGACTCTATTATTCAAATCTGTTCGCTGTGACATGTTTTTCATTAGTTTTTACAATCTTGTTAATAATGCAGAAATGGCGGAAATGCATTACGTATATGGCCTTGCCGACGGTAATGGTGAGCAAGCCAGACGGATTTATCACCAGAGATATCCCGATCGTGCTTTGCCAGACAGCCGAACCTTTTCTTATATCCATCGTCGTCTTGTTGAAACTGGTTCTGTCCGAAAAGGAACATCTGAAGGTAGACCTCTAAGTGTGAGAACACCTGAAATTGAGAAAGCGGTGCTGCACGAAGTCGAAGAACATCCTGAAACGAGTACGAGGAAGATCGCTAGATACTTAAATATTACTTACCATATTTTAAGAGTACAGGCATTACTTCCCATTGATTTTCCATGGCGTGTGACCTTTTGTCAGTGGTATCTTCAGAAAATTACACAAAATCCGCAATTTGAATCAATAACTCTGTTCACGGACGAAGCTGATTTTTCTCGAAATGACATTCAGAATTTCCACAATAATGATTTGTGGGCAGAAGAAAAACCCATTTCCAACACCAATTTTCGGTTAACGTATGGGCAGGAATTATTGACAACCACTTTATTGGCCCATTCTTCTTGCCTGGACGACTTGACGGTCAGACTTGCCTCAATTTTCTTCAACAAAAGTTGCCTTTGCTGATTGATAATGTTTCGTTAGTAATATGAAACAATGTGTGGTACATGCATGATGGTGCACCAGCGCATTTCAGTGTAGCGGTTCGTAATTATGTATAAACTGTTCATCCACATCGTTGGATTGGCCGCGGTGGGCCACAAGAATGGCCACCAAGGTCGCCAGACCTCAACAGTTTAGATTTCTTTTTGTGGGGATATCATAAGACCTTAGTGTACACAAGTCCCATTGACACTGTAAAGAAATTAAGAGAAAGGATAGTTGCAGATTGTGATAGGATAAAAAACACTCCAGGGATATTTCAACGAGTGCGCAATTCCATAAGAAGGAGGGCGGAAGCATGCATACTAAGTGAAGGGAATTTTCAACAATTTTTGTAAGCATTTCGTTAATTTTAATGTTATGTTTATGTTGTCAGCTGTTGTTATTCATCACCCCTAATGTGTTTAAGCTTTCCAATCAAATTAATAATAATTTTGCAAGTTAGACAATAGGACGGTTTTTATTCTTTACTCAAAAATGGCGCATCGAAGGAAAACAATTCAAGAGAGATTGTTTGTTTTAAATTGAACGGGGAATTCAAAAATAATTTTTATTTGGCGTACAATCTTTTCCTTAAAAAATGTTGGTCAATACCAGTACGCACGCCACTGTTAAAGCTAAAAATTATGTTTGGATTGAAAAATATGTAACTTTATTCACTTTCACTACTTGCTAAATATCAGTGAAATATCTGAAGCAGTTCTGACAATATTAATTAATTTCCATTTTTTTCCTCAAACTTCAACACCCCGAGTTTTTGTAAGGAAACATTTTTGGACCATAGTTTATAAAGCAAACTAACATTAATTTTTCATGTAGATTCACATCCTTAAGTATTTGCATATCATTTAGGAACACCCTGTATAATCTTTAGTATATGACGCCTATGAAGATGTTCTACAGTATCCTGACAAAAACACAAAATAATCGTCGAAAAGTTATTAGAAATATTATAAATTCGGTGTGATTAAGCGTATCCTTAATAGTACCTGCTACTGCCATTGCTTTGGTTATAAATCAAAACACAGTATCTGTGTGGTTTTTAAGCAAGGATGCAGTAAACAAGGGTCGTTTGCTGTGTTTTAATTCATTGATATGCAGATACTATATTGTAACTTAAGATAATCGTGAAAATGCTGGGTAATGTAGAAGTAAAATTTTAGATTTTCGCTATATATCATGACATATAATGTACTTCATCATCGAAATATGATTCTTCAAAGTATAATATCTATATCTCATTTTCGCATTGTGAGCACATACTGCGTTCTGGCTTATGACGGCAGAGTACTACTTGGCCGAATTGCACGTCAGGAATTACATAGCGATTTTACGAAATATTCTCAAGGTGACGTAGAATCAATTTTTCAGCAAGCTTAAATGGATCTGACAGCATGCTAATGGGACGATAATCCTGGGACAGTGTCGAAACCACCTTTGGAATCGCTATAACTTCAGCGGTCTTCCACGCGAATAGAAAGTAGTGGTAGTGGCATTGATTATTGCCACGAGATAAGTTGAGGACTTCCGCGAAAGCAGCTTCATCGCCGTATTAGTGATTTGATCCTCCCCAGGTGATTTACGCACTTGGAGGTCTTTAATTCACGGATGCAGTTTTTGTAATAAGACAAGAAAGCGTTTGATAGAGTGAGAATTCGGGACGCGATACATTTATTATATGACAGGGGAATACCATAAGATTTAGTAAAAACTATTGAGAATATACAGGGTGTCCGCAAACGTCTACGCGATTACCTCTACATGCGTGACCGTAACCGTCGGTTGAAGGTTGCATACTGACCTGACCCACTGACCCCGACCCAGTTCTGTCGACGGGTTGAGCCAGTGACATTGTACGACTCCGTGATGTCGCGGCTACAGGACGGTATTCAGATATTTTTGATGTTGCAGAGCCCTTTATCTCGGTTCCCTTAAGACATTAATGTATATGGTACTAAGAAAAATTGCTTATGTTTTCAAGATCTACACGTCGTGTAAAGGAAAACCCCAACTTTGCGGACACCCTGTAAATATAGTTAACATAGCTATGGTAAGATGTAAATGAAAACTGTCTCAACCTATCAAGTATGAAACTGGCATTAGACAAGGAGATTCGCTGAGCCCAGTAATATTTAATCTGATAATGGATGAAATTATAAAGAAAGTTAAAAAAAGAAGGAAATATCGAATGGGAGAAAAGAAAATGCAGATAATATGCTACGTCGACGACGCCATAATAATAGTCGAAAATGAAGATGACCTACAAAGATTAATTAAAGAATTAGAAGATACGGCGCTCATATACAACATGGTGATTTCAACAGAGAGAACTAAATCGATAGTGATATCAGTGGAACCGAGACGATGTAAACGTCGTAAATAACAAAATAATAGAACAAGCGATGGAAACGGAATACTCGGGAATCAAACTGTCAAGCTATGTAAAAGTGGAAGAAGAGGTACAAAAACAAGTGAAAATGGCGAACAGAGCAGCAGGATGTGTCAACAATACAATCTGGACAAACAAATACCTCACAACGGAAACGATAACTAGGATATATAAATCAACAATAAGACCGATAATGACGTACACAGCGGAAACAAGAGCAGATACGGCGAAAACACAAAGACTATTGGAAACAGCAGAAATGAAAGTCTCACGAAAAATAACAAACCAAACTCTAAGAGACAGAGTAAGAAGTGAGGAAATACGTGCGAGATGTGATATAGAGGAAATAAACATGTGGACCAAAAGAAGGAAAATAGAGAATCAACACACAGAAAGAATGACAGAAAATAGAACAGTACGAATAGCAAGAGACAAATCGCCAAATGGAAGGGTAATAATTGAAGTAAAACATGCATGAGCCGATTAATAAAGTAGGAAGAAGAAGAAGTCTTTAATATGACCTTGGATCTCTGCTGGTGTGGAATGCGGGATATCGGGAGATCACGCTAATCTGCTATGCAGATATTTGGTTAAAAGAGCTTCTGGAGAATATTCTGATGAGGAAAACTCACCAGCAGTACCGCGACTGTCACTGACGCCGTTGGCGATTAAAAATTATATATTATACAATTAAACAAGTGGCGGGATACCTTTTTGGAAGGCACTCTAGGGTATTTAGGCAATGACTGATTTCCATCTACCTGATGTACCCGTACTCAACGATACAATATTTTTTTAGGGTAATGTTGACTTCTTTATACGCTTGACCCGGCTTATAATATGTCACTGATGTCATCGAAACCTGTGATCGGCGGGGGTATTATGCAAAAAACTTAAAAAACTTCAAAACAAAATCATACAGACTAGGTAGTTTTTAGTGTCCAAATAGTTCATTCCACGATAGCTCGCTATGATCGCTGTGAGCGTCCATGTATGGAAGAATGACTCAACGACACGACACGCTCAAGTATGTATTGTTGGCTGCGGAAAACCAAGTAGAAGAAGATAGAAATAAAGAAAGTCGCAAGATCTCATCTGGATAACTATATGTATTGAGTGAGAAAATTATCACTAAATATGCTGCCAATGAAATATAGCTATTAGGTTATGGTTATGTTCAAAGTTATAAATCACGATTTTCCCCGTTTCTTTTTTGTGTTTTCAAAAACTGAGGAGAATTACGGTAAATCACCATCGGGCCCACGTTGTGTGTAATTACTGTTAGCATGTATATGACTTGCAATACGACACTATACAGAGATTATAATTGCAATATGTAATATTGAATATAAGGTTCCACATAAAGTTAATTACTTCACCAACCAGGGTTTTCCTTTTCTTGTCTCTCTCATTTTTGAAATCCACCAAACTGGCATATGTAATTTTCAGAATAAATAAGAAAAAGTGGGTGCGTAATGAATTTCTAGTTTTGCATACATCTCAAGTAAGTGTATTCGAGACAAGAAACCAGTGGAATCATCATCAAAACAGATTATTAGCACACAAATCCTTACTATGCATATATGCACTGCCGTTTTCTTCCAGCTATAGTATACAACTTACACCTTAGACCTCCAATAATGACATCTCTGAAACAGATGCTACATTACATGAGAGCCAAGCGTTGATAGCTGAAGCATCATGACGTAAACTACAAGTCCTGCAGAATAGAACTCTCAGAACAATATCTGATGCCCCATGGTATGTATCAAACGATATCATCCATAGAGATCTTGACATCCCCTACCTTAGGAATTACATCATAGGTATGGCACAACCTCGCTACCAGCAAGCGGAATCGCACAGCGACCCTTTGTTGCGTGAAGCAGTGGATTACACAGTCAAGGATATACGCAAACATTCCAGGCCGCGACTCGCACTGTGAACAAAATTAAATTCATGTTCAGACCTTTAAAAATTAGTTTTTGAAAACCAAAGACCCAACATTTTTTACAGGAGAAGTCAAAAATTTATATAGTACAATGTAACAGTTCTTAGATCTATCAGACCTCAAATATTTACATAAAACAATTCTTTTTCTTTCTCTTCTCACACTTTCTTCCTTTCTTTCTCAATCTTCCCTTTCCCCACAACTTGTGTGATTTCTGGGCCACCAGACCTGACAGACTGACGACAGACACTGACATTACAGAGTCTATGACCTAAAGGCTAAGGTCCTCCGGACAAACAAGTTCATAACAGATGTACAACAGCTAATGCTAAGTTGACCTACTTTATGTCACAAAAAAACTTTTAGATGTAATATTCAAGATAAGTAATACTCGTGCGGAACCTCGAAACCAACCCTACAGAATAACTATTTAGCCCTACTCATTTGCTTGACCTCAGGAGAATATTTCAATCCATCCCAACATAAAGGGCCTCCCATTATAAATACGACCTTTGGCCACTGTTTGGAAAATGAATAATTTTGAGAAACTTAGGGTTAAAGCGAAATATCCTCCTTGATTATATATGCAAATGGAGACGGTCGCTATGTTGACGGGAACCGAGATTCCAAGGACTTCCGTATAAAATTCGGAGGACCCGAATGCTGGGCTAAAAATAAATTTGCACACTTATCGCTTTCCGATACTCTCGACAGAATGTTCCCCCTTTCAGTTCATCGTTTATGCCGTTTTTTTCCCCCGGTGCTTCTGATTATTTTGCATCAATAAACTCAGGGAAATCTATATACGACCACAGGTGTATAAGTGGAGCCGTTAGAATGACGACATGTATCAGTAGAATATTGACAATAGGGATGATGTGAAAATATTAAAAGTTTCTTCTCGGTATCACCCGCTAGCTTTTCCCGGGGTGTCTTATAAATATCTGCATGTTTCCACGCCTAAACTACGCAGTCAGTTATCTTCCCCAACAAAGAAATTAATGATGATGGTTCCCTCGAGTACTAAAAACGCCGAACGTAAACTCACTCCACTCTCCGAATGTCCGGATGGAGGGTGGACTCGAGGGAACAACTTCGAAGAGGAGGTGCACTTCAATCTGAGAAAGAACGGGGGAGTTGTGGCATTTGTCTGCAGCAGTGTTTCCTACTCCAGAGGTGTCTCTTTGCAATCAGACCGGAATGATATTCTGTGGCTTCGCCTCAACTCCAAAACATCCCCCAAATTTATTTTCTGCCTTTATCGTTCTCCCTCGGTCTGTAACTGGGATGACCTACTTAAATACCTCGCAGTCAAGATCTACTTCCTGAAAATCAATCACTCCGCTTCAGAGTTAGTTCTCCTCGGTGATTTTTATGCACATGATGAGCTTTGGTTGGGCTCAAACAAGACCTATGCAGCAAGTCGTGCAGTTGAAGCGTTCGCTCTTACTCTAGGGCTGACCCAGCTGGTGACAAGCCCTACTTTCTGCCCCTGCGTCTCGTCACATCCCACTAGCCTGCTGAATCTCTTTCTGACCACGCATCCTGTCCCTCACAGCACTGCTGTCCTGTCACCCATGGGTAACTCAGAACCCGCTGTGGCAGCAGAAACTCGCCCAGGCCGCAAAATTTGGCATTACGGACATGCAGTCTGGGAGGGGCTCAGAGACCTCTTCTCTACCTTACCTTGGAGAGATGTTTGTTTCACTGACGCGGATGCGTCGGATGTCTGTTCTTCGATAACCGAAATTATTCACGTCGGAATGGAGGAATACATTCCTCATACAGTAGGAATGCTTAAACTAGGGTCCAATGGCTGGTTTAACAACTCGTGTGACACTGCTCGCCACCGGAAGATCAAGGCACACAGAACCTTCTTACAAAAGAACAGACAAGCCTACGTCGAGTCCAGAAACAAAGCGGTTCGCAATGTCAAAAATCAGCACGAAATAAGTTAGGCACGGGGTAATGTCGGAACGCAATGGCATTCGGTCTTTCTGGACGCTGGCCAAGCAGATTGAAAAGAACTTCCCACACAGTAGCCTTCCACCTCCTACGTGTCAAGATGAAACTATTGTAACCGACTCAAAGGCCAAGGCGGAAGTGCTTGCCAAGGTCTTTGCTGCCAACTCCAGCATGGATGCCCCCCAACGCGCAAGTGCCGTCGACTCAAAGGGTTCCTTACACTATGCGGGAAGTAAGATTCGGGCATTAGACCTTAAGACGGGTGCTCTTGTCGCTCAACATCAACAAAGCTTCTGGTCCGGACTTGATTCCTACCATTGTACTGAGGAGGTGTGCAGCGGAGCTCACTCCAGTTCTTTCGCGTCTCTTAGATATCTTTTGAATCCGGCACTTCCCAGAAAATTCGAAATTTGCTCATATCCAACCCATTCCAAAACAAGGATCCAAGACTAACCATCGAACCTATCAGCCTATATCTCTGCTTTTGTTATAAATATATGATAAGCGACAGGCAATATGGTTTCAAGCACCAGCAATCAAGGGACCTCCTAGTTTACGTCACGCAATTGTGAAGTAAGCACATCCAGTCTTATGGTGATGCTCATGTCGTTGCTCTTGATCACGAAAGCGTTCGGTCAGCTGTGGCACGCTGCCCTCTTAACACTTTGGCTGCCCCCATAAGGGGTCATTTTCATTTATTAGAGGCCAAACCTAAATTATCACAAAAGCATGGTTACGAAAACTTTATTGACATAAAAAACATAAACAACTCAAAAAAAATGTTTTTTTCTGCAAAAAAATTAAAATCACCGGTGATACACATGGCATCTAGGTTAATCGGTATTTCTCCAGTGCCATCTGTATCACCGGTGATCACAGAAGAAACAGGAAATAAAACTAATGTTTTTCAGTGAAACAAGTAAAACATAGATGAATATTGCATTGCCCGCACTTGGTAGAGACCAATTTAGCTTGTTTCATTCCCACAATTCGACCTCCTTCTCTGGCCTTTTTCTCATAACATGAAATGCATCTCTTCCTTTTCTTTCTCCCGTCTGCTGTTCTTTCTTCTGTACTGATCAGACTATGTTTATCTTCATTTACTGGGACACTTGGGACTTGGGTAAGGCTCTCAATCAACATCTCTCTAAAAGCACCAACTTGTATGTTTTGTTTTTTGAAGTGCTTGTAAATATTAAGAGAATTGATGACAGCCGTATTCAGGAGAATTTCAAACATTAGCTTATGATACCATCTAATTGTTTTGCGGAGTGGGGAAAAGTAGCTCGCCATTTGATCAGAAACATCTATACCATCTTTACCAGCGTTGTATTCTAATATGGCAGAAGGTTTCTTTACCTCCTCGCCCTTTCTGTTTTTCTTCCCAGTAGCCTTTATATCCAGCGTGTGCTTAGTACTCAAGAACGGAACATCCCTTTTGTCTTTCCATTTACCTATAACGAGTCCTGTAGTGTTTTCCTTCCCCACAATTTCCCCTCTTTTTAGCTGTGCACTCATAACTTCTTTAGAGAGACCTTTTCGATTTTTTCTAAGTGTGCCTAGAAGATGAGTCTTGGATGCCAACAATGATTTCGCTAAAGGTAATGAAGTATAATAATTGTCTGTTATTAGTGTCCTTCCTTCTCCCAAGTAGTCATGAACAAGGTCCATTACAACTTTTTCTGCCAGTCCTTTTCCTTTACCTGTATCTTCGAATTTTTTGCCGGTGTAGACTGACAATCGGTAGGTATAGCCTTTTGGATCGCACAATTTGAATAGTTTTATACCATATCGATGACGTTTACTAGGTATATACTGCCGGAAAATTAGGGGTCCACGAAAGGGCACCATAGTCTCATCTACAGCTAATGTTTCCCCTGGAATTGCCTCGTTGGAACATTTGGTCTGAAATTTTTTGATAATATCTTCCACTTTATAAAGTCGGTTGTCTTTATCTACGGCATCATTATTCGCAAAACGAAGTACTCTTAGCAGAAGTTGAAAACGATTTCTGCTCATCACTGATGGAACAAACGTATTATTGTACAGCCTATTTTTTCGCCAATAGTCCAGAATTTTAGGATATTTGACTATGCCCATATACATGACTATGCCTAAAAACTTTTTAATTTCTTTTTTATTTGTAGGGACCCATCGTCTTATTCTAGCTGAACGCCTTATATTTGGCTTTTGTAAAAGCTGCGTGCCGTTTCTATTTGTTTCTGAAACGATAATTTCAAGAATCTCGTCATCAATGAAACGTTCATAAACATCAGTTGGACGTAGATCATTAGAATCATCTGAAAAAATATTTTATATTTTTACCAAACAAAAATAGACAAAAAAATATATTAATACCAGGGTAAATGCCGTGATGATACATGTATTGCTCTGCACCAGAAAAAATAATGTCAGAACGCAAGGATGTCCCGTCAACATCATGCCAATCCTCATTATCTTGTAGTAGAGTATTTACATTGTGGCTCTCTTCAGTGTCTACTTCATCTAAATCGCAATCTAAACTATGACTGCTTGGAAGACTACTGCCTGCGCTATTGCTACCATCATCAGATTCCGAATTCAGATACTCTATAAATAAATAAATGAAAAAGGTGTTAATTTATACGCCTGTAAAAGAGAACCATCCCCAGATAAAATTTCAACAACAAACATGTATTTTTACTACATACCTGATCCTGAAGATGAAAAATCTTCCCAGTCGTCCCAATTATCTGCGATTTCCTGCAGTTCCTTTTGTGTTAAAATTTGCTTTTTATTTTGGCTATTGCCAGTACAAGATCGTTTGGGTCGTCCAGAACTTGTAGAAGGGTAATATAATACCGATACATAAATCAGGAACAAAAACAGATGTTAACAACTATAGACCAATATCAATAATATCCAGTGTAGCAAAGGTTTTTGAAAAAGTTTTATCTACTAGAATGATTCGATACCTCACAAAATTCAAAATTTTAAGTGAAAATCAATATGGATTTACAGAAGGGAAGGCTACATCGGACGCAATAACTAAAATTGTAAATCAAATACATCAAAATATTGATAACAGAATCCCTTCAATCTGCATTTTTGTTGATTTAAAGAAAGCTTTCGACACAGTTAATCACAAATTATTATTAGAAGCATTGGAGAGAATTGGTTTCAGAGGAAACGCGTACTCACTGATCGAAAGTCATTTGTCAAATCGCCCACAATCTGTGCAGATATCAGGATCATTTAGTAAAAAAATGTATATTAAGTGTAGTGTCCCACAAGGAACTGTCTTAGGTCCGCTGTTATTCAATATACAGGGAGACTTTGAAGTTGAGTCATTAATTTTCAGATAATGATTGTAGAAGGAAGATAAACCAAAATATGTGTGTAAAAATAAAAAAAAATTAAAAAAAAAATGTTACCTTGTTTTATAAAGTATCCTCCCGACAAGTATTTCAGTGCGGACCTGTGCGCCCAAAAGCATGTCACAAAAACTGTTCGAAATGATTTCCGTTTTGCTCGACGCACAGCTGGGCGCGTCTTAGCCATGTCTCTTTACAAGCACGCAATAAAATCACTGGTTGATTTCTGATCACTGTACTCATTTCCTCAATTCGAGCACGTAATTCTTCGCGTGTATTAACCGGTGTTTTATACACTAGAGTTTTTAGCCAACCCCACAAACAAAAGTCTAAAGGATTTAAGTCCGGAGACCTTGGCTGCCAAGGTACAAAACCGCCACGGCCGATCCAACGATTATTAAATTGTCTATTTAAAAATTCACGCACATTTCTTGCATAATGGGGTGGTGCCCCATCTTGTAAAAACCACATGTTTTGTCTAATATTTAAAGGCACATCTTCCAGTAAACCAGGCAAATTGTGTTGCAAGAAATCAAAATAATTTTCACCAGTTAAGCGATTTGGTAATTCAAAAGGCCCCACTAAAATTCCATTAACAATTCCCGCCCACAGGTTGATTGGTTCAAATCGCTGTTGAAAATTGGTTTCCCTTATTTCATGGGGATTTTCAATAGCCCAAACGTGAGAATTACGTGAATTAATAATTCCGTTTCTAGTAAAGAGGGCTTCATCACTCACTAAAATTTGATTTAAAAAATTGTCATCATTTTGATGTTTATTTAAAAGCCAATTGCAAAAGTCAACCCTTTGTTCATGATCTTCCGGTTGTAAGGCCTGCACTTTTTGTATGTGAAACGGATAGAACTGATTTTCACGTAGAGTTTTCCAAGTTTTATACTGACTAATCGCCAATTGAGTTGAAATTTGTCGGGTGCTTACTGTTGGATCATCACTTACTAATTCTAAAATTTGTTCTTCTAGTTCTATTTGATCGTGTGGTCTTGGAGCACCGGCATGATCTCCTCTGTGAGGTCTTAAGTCACCTGATTCACGAGCCCGTTGTACTACATTAACAAAGGCACGAGGGGTTGGTTGCACTCGATTGGGAAACCGATCCGCATAGATCCGTGATGCCGCGGCAGCATTTTGTAAAGACTCCATGTTCACAAGTTCAGCATTTTCGTGAACATGTGCCATTTTTGATTTGAGCCTCGCAACAGACACGATTATTCACTTACGCGTTACCGACTACCGACTGATACTGACTGTATACAACTGAAGAAAATGATTGTAAAAAGATCGTTCCAAATTCTTTCGCTTTTTTGTTTCCGATGCGATGAACGGATAAGGCGGATTATATCTGTTGTTGCCAAACACGAGAACATAATATCATTATTGAGACAGGGCGGTACTCAAACTTCCAAAGGGCTATAACTTTGTTACTTTAATTTTACCAGAAAAATGGTAAAGGAAAAAACCATTTCTTTTGATCAGATCTACTCACTGTTAAAATAAATGACTCAACTTCGAAGTATGTATATTTAAATGATATTTTCCAAATTAATTGTGTTGGCAAAATAACTAGTTTTGCAGATGATACTGCAATATTATATGAAGGCACTGACTGGTCTGATCTGAAAAATGTAATTGAAAATGATTTTATCAAAATTATTCAGTGGTTTAACAGTAGAAAATTAAGCATCAACTACTCTAAAACACATTTTTTACCATTTGGATCTTATGCTAGACATCTGCCAAATTACACAAATTTCTCCTTCAATATTAATGATCAAAAAATGCAAATGAATAGAGTGCCCAACATAAAATACCATGTCAATTATATTTTAAAGAAAGTTAGATTTGTATCCTACAAAATTAAATACCTTGGGAATATATTGACAGAAAAATATCTTCGAACATTATACCATGCACTGATTGAGCCTCATCTCACATATGGTATATTAGCATGGGGAGCTGCATGTTCCTCACATATCTATAATTTAGATGTTTTTCAAAAAAGTATTCTAAAAATGATATTTAAAAAACCGAAACTTTATCCCACTGAAAAATTATACGCAGATGTTCGAATGTATGATATAAGACAGCTTTATTTCTTACACAGTATCACTCACTACCATAAATTTGTAAACACCGACCAAAAAATTAAACATAATCATTATACCAGGTACAAAATTCGTGGCACAGTAGTTCCTCAACCGCATAAATCTATAATGCAGCGATCATATCTCTATTTAGCGCCTAAATTTTATGAAATTATACCTAAAGACTTAAAAGATTTACGTTTCGGAAATTGTTTCAAAAGAAATTTAAAAAAGTGGCTACATTCTATATCTAGGACTGAAATTCATAAACTCATAAATACGAACATCAACTAAATACATAATCTACTATAGCTAATTTTTGTCCTTTTTTGTCATTTGCATTCTACAGTTTCAACTTAAATTATTGGTCCATGTACAGGCGATGCCTTCTATTGGGCCTGTTTTGATTTTATATTTATTTACTCATATTGTTTGTTATCTTTGTACATTGAGTGAATAAATATTATTATTATTATTATTATTATTATTATACAAAGCCCAGATAAGACCAAGCCTCGAGTATTGTTCACACGTTTGGGGTGCTGCCGCCCCGACTGCATTATTTATGCTCGATGCTGTCCAGAGCAGGGCTTTCTGACTGATCGATGACTCTTTTCTAACAGACAGCCTCGAAACCCTTTCGCACCGGCGATCTACCTCTCTTCTGCCGCCACTCTTATTTTTTCAAATACATGTAAAAAGAATTGTCAAAGACACTGTCAGCGAGAGGTAATTTGATTCAAATTTAAAATAGTACCAAGGTAATTAACAGAAGAAATTAGCAGAACCGATACGGCCACGGTGACGCAGCCTGCTGGAGGCCATGCAACCGACACGAGAGAGAAAGACCAGTATCGCCGAACAACCATAAGTTGTCTGCAGAGACCTGAAAGGGGGGCATTCAGGCCTGTTGAATGAATGCGCAGCTCTAAGAACTCAACTAAGAGAACGAGACAAAGTTATCTAATGGGAAGCTTACCAACGAAATTCAAAATTCGAGGAATATGTCATCAAAATAAGTAGAAAATAATAAAAGGAAAAGAGGCCGACAGGATATGTCCTCGGTCCTCGTCTGCGTCCTCTGCGGACGTGAGGTAAGGGATGTTTGTCGAGTCCTCTGAACGGAGGTGCATCCATCCCCGCAGCCCTACACCGAGACTATCGGTAATATTTTTTATCCGATCGTCCTTACATCAAAATTGCTCACAACTCATTAAACATTATCTCGAAAACTATCCCCGACAGCATTAAATATTTATTAAACATTTTTGAAAAATGTTTGTTAAATATTTGTTGCGACAGATTTTTTAATATTTAATAAATATATTTCTTATACAGGGTTATCCAAATTAAGTGTCCACCATTAGTAACTTTGTTATTAGTGAAAATACAAAGTTGTTTGAATTAGCAAACTAGTAGCATTTTTAACGCTGGTAAAAATGAGAAATAAAAAAAAAACAATTGAGAGTCGTTATTTTTTCTGTTAAAGCATCAAATTTTAAACAAAAAAGTTCATAATGACTTTTCCGCTAAAGTGAAAAATAAAGTCAAAATAACGATAAATATTTTTAATTATTTGCAGTATTATAATATTAAGACGGCTATGAAAACAACATGGCGTTCGCGATTTGACAGCATTAAGATAAGCGACAAATTGTTAAACTGGACATACTCGCAACTAGAAGGCTTTGGAAAACAATGATAAAATCAAATAATGTCAAATATTAGTGTAAATACTTGTTTATAAGCTTTATTGTGTCATTAATTTAAAGAAAAATGTTCTCCCATGAAGAAAAGTGTGATATGTTAGAATGCTATTTAGTGTGCAGAAAATCCTCCTTGAGAGCAAGAGGCTACAGTGAATTATATCCCGCTCGCATTCAACCGTATGAACGATATTTTCTGAGACTTTATCGAAAATTTAGGGGCAACGAAAATGTTTTTGCTAAAACAAGGGCAAAAAAAGAATTCATAATAAGCGAGGCCACGGAAATTGCAGTTATTGGATATTTGGAAGCTTATCGTGAGAATTCAATAGCAGATATTCTCAAGGACTCTAATTTCAGTTATGGTACTGTTCAAAGGATTTTAAAAAAATACAAATTTATTCCGTATAAGTACCGACCAGTTCAAACGCTTTTGGCAGGGGATCCAGAGAGAAGACTTGTTTTTTGCCATTGGTATCTTAGCTTCTGTCGCCAAAATGTAAATAACTTTCGTTACCTTTTATGGACAGATGAATCAAATTTTTCAACTTATGGAATGTTTAATAGAAAAAACCACCATTATTGGTCAAGAGAAAATCTTTTGTTAGTACATCCAAGAGGCCCACAAGTCCGTTTCAGTTTCAACGTTTGGTGCGGTATAATTGGTTCAAAAATTGTTGGCCCGTTCTTTTATGAGGGAACCCTAACTGGTGAAAGATATGTGGAATTTATGTCAGAAATTCTGACTAATTTCTTAGACGAATTGGATCTTATAAGTAGACATCATCTGCATTTTCAGCAAGATGGCGCACCTGCCCACAACTCCAGAGGTACTTATCATTTTCTAAGTACTACTTTTAATGATCAGTGGATAGGAACAAATGGCCCAATACAGTGGCCTCCCAGATCATCAGATCTAAACCCACTTGATTACTTCTTGTGGGGTTACTTAAAGAACCAAATTTACAAGCGAAGGTACGATAACCTTGACGCGTTAAAGACTGCAGTTAGGGAAAAGATAACCCAGATAGATGGTAGGACCATACTTAAGACAGTTCGAGCAGTTGAAAAACGTGCCCAAAAATGTATTGAAGAACAAGGTGGTGTTTTCGAGCATCTTCTTTAAAAAAAATTGTTATTGCATTTTGTAAGATTATAAGTTGATGTTGAAAATAAAGTTTGTCGATACAATTTAATTGTTTCAGATTGGAGGCCATAACTTCAACAATTTGTAACCTAGGAGAAAAGTTATTGTAAGCTTTTTTGTTTAAAATTTGATGCTTTAACAGAAAAAAATATAATATACAGGGGTTTCCATTTAAAAAAATGTTATTTTACTGAAAAAAAATCAAAATAACGACTCTCAATTGTTTTTTTTTTATTTCTCATTTTTACCAGCGTTAAAAATGCTACTAGTTTGCTAATTCAAACAACTTTGTATTTTCACTAATAACAAAGTTACTAATGGTGGACACTTAATTTGGATAACCCTGTATATTATGGTATGTCTGCCCTTTAACACCAATTCGTAGACATGATGGCGGCAACCACAAATAAACATTTCTTTATTGTTTCTGTTCGGGAAGCATGCAGGCACTGTTAATACGAACCGTATTTGAAGCAATAGTACCACAATAGAGAATCTGAACTTTATCATCAAGATTCCAGTCAATAATAGCATCCCAAACTGGCTGGGTCTGCGCGCTGCAAGAAGAGAGGAGTTACGAATATTTGGGCACAGCGATAAGTTGCTCTTCGTTTTTATACGTTATAACAACAGATAGACGTTCTTCTTTAGACTTTAACTGCATTTGAAGATCGCAACAATTTATCATCCCAGTGGACAGTTACAGTATCCGGTACCTTTTTTCATTTTTCGGTTCGGAACGAATTATTTGAATAGAGGACTTGTTTATAGGAAACTCGTCAGTGTTATATCCAAGTGCTTCAGTGGTTGCTTCAATAATAAAAACTGCATTTTTCATACTTAACTGACACCTATCTAATAATAATAATAATAATATTTATTTACTCTAAAATACAGGGAACATGAAACGAGTAAATAAATATAATATATCCATAGGAGGACAACGCCTGTGCATGGATCATATGTATGTTGAATTGCAAAATATAATAAAATAGACAGAAAAAAGAAATTATTGGTAAGAATGGTAGAGCATTTATTGTGTAATATTTGAGATTATTTTATTAATTTGATTTCTCCCAATCGTGTTAATAATTTTTTTTAATTTTTTTTTGAAGCCTAATGTATTGCGTAATTGTTTTAAATTATTTGGTAAATGTTCGTACAATTTTGGAGCTATATATAGGTGACATCGTTTCATTAGGTATTTGTTTGGTTTAGGAACATTTTTTGCGCGTAATTTATATCTGGTTTTATGATATATATTATGTTTAATTATGTCGTGTTCACTAATAGTTTTGTGATAATGAGTGATGGTATGTAAGAAGTAAAGTTGTTTAGTATCATATACTTATGCATCATTATATAAGTCATTAGTTGGGTATAATTTTGATTTGCCTAACATTGATTTTAAAATTCTTCTTTGAAGTACATCTATATCGTTAAAGTATGTCGTGCATGCAGCACCCCACACTACTATACCATATGTTATGTGTGGCTCGACTAAAGCTTGATATATTATTCGTAGATAATATTCAGTTAATATACCGGTTAGAAATTTTATTTTATATGCTATGAATCTAATTTTCTTTAGTATGTGAGAAATATGTACATCCCATCTCAAGTGGGGATCTAGATAAATTCCTAAATATTTTGTATCATTAACTCTATTGATTTTTATATTTTTATCATTTACCTTAAACCGAAGGTGGTTATATTTTGGTAGATGATTAGATAGTGATGAAATTGGTAAAAAATGAGTTTTAGTAAAGTTAATTGTTAATTTTCGGTTATTAAACCACTGAATAATTTTGCAAAAGTCATTTTGGATAATATCTTTTAAGTCGTTCCAATCCTTACCTTTATAGAGTATAGCAGTATCGTCTGCAAAACTGACTATTTTACCAGTACTGTTAATTTTGAATATATCGTTTAAATAAATATTGAATAACAGAGGACCCAAAATTGTACCTTGTGGAACACCACATTTAACAAACATTTCTTTACTATACGAGCTTAATAATTTTACTGATTGGTCTATTTGATAAATAATTTTCCATTAAAGTATACATCTTTCCACGAAAACCTATTCTTTCTAAGATTTCCAAAAGTATATTGTGGTTAACTGTGTCAAACGCTTTTTGTAAGTCCACAAATACGCATATCGATGGTACTTTTCCATCTATATTTTGGGTTATTTCATCTACTATACTTAATACCCCATCTGTTGTAAATTTGCCCGCTATAAAACCATATTGATTTGAATTTAGAATTTTGAATTTATTAAGAAAATTAATCATTTTATTAAGGAGTAATTTCTCAAAAACTTTAGCTAAACTTGATATAAGTGAAATAGGTCGAGAGTTAGTGACGTCCGTATTTTCATTAGATTTATAGATAGGTATGATGATTGCTGTCTTGAAAGCTGATGGAAATACTCCAGATTGGAAGGATTTGTTAATGATATAAGCAAGTGGTTCTGTTATTTGTTTGGCCAGTATCTTTAGATGTTCAGCTCTAATTTCGTCAACTCCAGGGCTTTTTTTATTTTTTAGAGTCATAATGGCATTGAAAACATCCTGATACTTCAGTTAATACAAATGAATTATTCAGTCTTGTTTCATGCAGATGAATATCAGCATTTTGTTTGATATTATTTGCTAAGTTTCCTCCTATATTCGTGAAAAAGTCTATGAACTCATCACATATTTGCTGAATATTGTCTGTTTTCTGTCCTGTTTTTGTTTTTATTTCACTAATATTGTTTTTTGAATAGGATGACTTATTGAATATATCATTGACAGTGGACCATAGGTGTCTATAGTCATGTGAATTATTATTCAATTGTTTTATATAGTAATTTTTTTTTGCTTTTCTCAAAAGTTCTATAAATTTGTTTTTATACTGATTATAATGATCTATATTTTCTTTCGTGGGTAAATATTTCATGATTTTATACAGTCTTTCTTTTTCGTTTGCAGATTTTATTAGTCCTTTGGTCATCCAATCATTTCTGCTTTTTTCCTTGTGACTTATTTTAATCTTATTAGTACTAACTTCAATTACTTTTTGAATTTTGTGTATTAATAAATTTGTAGCTTCGTCTAAAGAATTTGTTAAAAAAATTTCGTCCCACGATTCCGTTTGTGCGTTAAATATTAATTTTGAGTTGTCAGTGAAATATTTGTATTCAAGGTTTCTTTCATTTTTTGCCCTTGGGCAGTTCTGGTTTTTATTTTGTGAAGATATCAATAATACAGTGGAATAATGATCTGTAATATCGGTTTCATAGATAATAGGCATGTAAGAAAATTTTTTGGAAATATCCTTTATAAAGCAGTGATCAATGCAGGTTTTACTGGTGGGTCGTGTTACTTTATTTATGTATGATAAAAAACCATTACTTGATAAAATGTTTAAATATTCTTTCACCATAGAATTTTCCTCTAAAATGTTTATATTGATGTCGCCTATAAATATTTGATTATGAAGGTGATTGTTTTCATTGTTTTTTAATAGTTCATCTATGTCTCTTATAAATGTATGAGGATCTGAAGATGGTGGTCGGTAAACACAAGTAATTTTGACTCTACGATTTTCAATTTGCATTGTTAGATTGATACCTTTTAGTTCATTGTTGATTGTAAATATGGTATGGTTATAAGGCAGATTGTTTCGTACATGCACCATCACTCCATCGTTTTGATTATGGTTACCAAAATTATACAATGTATCGTACCAATAATCATGGAGTTATGAAACTTTTCCTTTTGTTTTTGATTAGTATCCGTGGGATGGGCAAAGTTTCGTGTAAATCTATCTCGGAATTTGAAGATGAATTTTCTTGCACTGATTCGTAAGATAATGTCGAAGGAGTTGGGCAAGCAACATAATTAGCTCGCCGCTTTTGTTCTTCGGTGTTCCTAGGACGCGCCTTTTCTTCTTTTATGGCTAATTTTTTGTCTAACCTAGCTAAATGAATAGGCCGACCTGGCTCCCTCTGCCGCTGCAAGAAGACTCTATCTTCATTGATTTTCATCAGTTGAAGAGCATCGGCATTTGCAATATCAAACACATTGTCCAAGTTCGTAACAAACTCTTGTTGACGTTGATTCTTGGTATAGGGTAACTAGTTTCTCAACACAGTTAGGTAGAGATTTATATTATAGGTGCCTTTTCCCAATAAATAATGCACTCATGTATAGGAATGTTGGCGCTCCCACTGACACTTAATTTCACTTCCCGGATATTATAGAATAAAAGTGCTAGTATTTGTCCCTTAGAAAGAAGTTTTCAACCGGTGACTTGATGCTCTACGTCCTCTATTAAGAAAATGATTATTTTTGAACTGCGTAATTCCTTTGACATGTTGATTGAACGAAGACAGTGCGTTTACTGATAGAACAAACGAGCACTTCAATACGTTAGCTAGCGCGCGCCTAATGTGCAAGTTTTGACATATTTCAACGCAACTCAGCACGGGTTGCCTGGTTCTAGCTACATAAAACTTTATTTACAATTGTGTTGAGTGCATTTGAAAAAAGAACTTTCATTTTTTTGGACACCCTAATGTAGTGTTAATAGTGATGAAAAATTGTTGATGCAGAAATCAACTTGCGTTAAATGAGAGTAAAATAGAACAGATCCTTCAGCACTCATGATTAGAGCTAGCTACTTTATTCAAAAACCCTTGTCAAACAAAGTATCTGAGCTCTGTCGCTTCTTTGGGGCTTACAGGCCGTGGTCTGGAGTTTACATTTCCAAAGCTTTCGGCTACTACAGTATATTCAGATAAGAGATAGACCGGATGTAAACAAAAGGTTCGGGTGATTTTCACGCTAACGCCGCCGTCTCGACGTAAAACAGGAGCCCTCATTGGTCAATTCGCAATCAAATGCCTATGCCGAGCGGCAGAGCAGTCGTATCAAGGCAGAGTCACATTCAGGTTCAGACGTGTTACGTATGTCGTGTGCATCATTGCAATTTGATATTTCTTTGGACGTTTTCGTTTGTTATCTTATTAAGTTGTTGAGTTTGTCGTTGTTATTGTTATACCTTGTTATTGATTGTTATTGTTATCAACTGCTTGCGCAAAATGCCCAGTAGTACAGATACTGCCGATGAAGTTGTAAACTCCTGTAGTCCACCTAGGAAACGCTCTAAAAAAGGACACCTGAGTGCAGAAATGAAAGAGGTCATTTTGAATATATATAAGATCGAGCGCGAGGAGAACGAGGCATCAACCATCAAAGGAATTGTTGTGAAGGTTTCTCACAAAGTTGGGGTGTGTCGCGCATCAGTGTTTAACGTGTTAAGACAATACAAAAAAAATCACACCTTTTCTGATCCAATGACCAGTAAACATCGCAAAAGTATTGTTAAATCATTGGATGAAGCTGATAAGCATGCGATTAGGAGGAAAGTGCACGAATTCTTCTTTAGGAATGAAATACCTACTATAGATAAAGTACTGCAGGAGGTAAATGGAGATACAACGTTGCCAAATTTCAAACGATCAACTTTCCATGCGTTACTGAAGCATTTAAATTTCAAATGGAAAAAACGGGGTCGTAATAGTTTACTACTGGATAGAGAAGAAATTGTGCTATGGAGGAGGGATTATTTAACAAAAATTGGGAAATATAGAAATCAAAACAGGAAGATTTATTACCTTGATGAAACATGGGTAAACGCAGGACACACTACAAGTAAAGTATGGGTTGATGATTCTGTAACTTCATCCAGGAGGGCCTTTCTAGATGGACTGTCCACCGGATTAAAAAATTCAGCAGGTAAATACGAGTAATAGACAACAATGGGAACAAGGTTCTAAACATTAATTCCAGGGGGCAGATAAAACATATTACAAGTAACAAAACTTTTATAACTTTCGATAAAATGCGTGGATGTTTTATTGTCATTTACATTTGTTAGAACTTTTTTAAGCCATGTTTTTATGTGTTTTCGATATTTCAATAATTTTTTAATATAATCTTAAAATATGTCGAATATTATAAACTTAAAAAAAGTTACTAAGTTTTATATTGTGTACCGTTCCTAATATTTCTAAACATTTTAATTCATACTTTAAGCTTTATAAAGTTATAATTTGTTAATATTAATATTTGCGCGTATTTCAGGTTCCTGATCATTCATTTTTTAGAGGTTTATAACTTTAAATTAAATTGTGAAGCGCTGAGTAATCATACGATGTTCAATATTCTTTCTTTCAATATGACTAAATAATCCCAATTATAGCAATCTGATACTCATGTCTCAATGTTTTTTCGCTGAATGTGATGAAAACATTTGAAAAAGGTTCGCTTATTGAAATAAATCTACACCAGTTAGTACTTCGATTTCCAGGTAAAGGGGAAAGGCTCATTATCTGCCATATTGGCAGTGAGGATGGATTTGTTGTTGACGGTCTGTGGTGCTTTGAGTCTAAGAAAACTGGAGATTACCACGAGGAAATGAATGGCGAATCGTTTGAACAGTGGTTTTCAAAAATTTTACCGAACATAGAGGAAAACGCAGTAATTGTGTTGGATAATGCGCCTTATCATTCTCGAAGAATGGAGAAGGTCCCAACAACGGCTTCAAGGAAAGTTGATGTTCAAAATTGGCTCCGCTCGAAAAATATCAACTTTGAAGAAGCAATGCTGAAAGTACAATTATTAAGAATTGTCAAGGATCACAAGGCGGAATATCAAAAATACGCCATTGACGAAATGGCAGCAAGTCAAAATAAAACTGTGCTCCGTTTACCTCCATACCATTGCGAGCTCAATCCCATTGAGCTCATATGGGCAGAGGTTAAAAATTATATAGCTAAGCACAATACAACTTTTAAATTTTGTGACCTCAAAGGACTTTTCAAAGAAGCACTAGAATTAGTAACAGCGCAAAAATGGGAAAACTGTATTAAGCACGTGAGAGAATGTGGGAACTGGACAATATTTTAGAGGAACAAGTCGAGCCATTCATTATTGACGTTGGTGCTTCAGGCAGTAGCGATGATGAAAGCTCATCAAGCTCATCTTTCCAATAAAAGATGTCGTTCATCAAATTCGGTAAGTTATAAGTAATTATAAGGCTACTGTATTTTTTAATTAATTATTGACATTTTTGAACCCATTTTGGCAAAACCTATTCAAGAATCTACTTTCTGACAATGTTCAACGAATCACATTTTTTTACGTTTTGAACGTTTTAATTTGGTTACATATTTACCTAGAAATCAAAAAATATACTAATCAGTATTCTAAAAGCAATTTTAAGAGATATACGATTATTTTTAATTTAGGCTACAGCATCCGAAGCTGGAAATCGAAGCGAAAATTTTGAAACCCTTATGTATATTTACATCATTATATATTTCTTACCCCACCCCCACATGATCCTATATCCATCACCAATCGCATACACATCGAATTGTGCTAATTTACTACAAAGTTACGCAAAGCAGCATCTACTATCTAAAATATGTACTGCGTGACTCTTAATACGTCCCTGCCGAATGTTACAGCGTTCGATGATCACGTGGTCTTGTTTATGTCCGGTCTATCTCTTATCTGAATATACTTTACTGCGGTAGCTATCTTCAGTGGCGCTTCAATCGAGGTCTAAGCATTCTACACGTTAGCGACTGATGGCTTATATCTCGATTACAGCGCCACTGAAGAAACATCGGAAATTCAAACTCCAGCCCATGGCCTCTAAGCTGGAAAGATGCAACAGGTAGTATTGACACCGGCCGTGGAAGCCTACGTGTACTAAAGTTTCTGTGTCTCTAATTGTACCCACGAACACGGCCATGTAATCTAATGGAGTCGAAACAAGTCGTTGAAGGTAAATAGATTAATTGGTTGATGTCTCAGCGAGAGATTGTCAGGAAGTCTGTCGTATCTCCAACAATAGCAAAGCTCAAAGCACATTCATGTCTACAGACCGACATGATTCCAGCCCATTTCGTGTCAACAGGCAATGTTAATAACAAGATGTTACGATAGATTGCGATTACATTAAACTACAGGCGGCAGACAAAAGTAGACACTAGAAGAAAAATGCATTGGCTCTCTAAAACTATCTAAGGCAGGAAATAATGGCAGTAAGTAAAATAATTATGTACTTCTCATGCATAACGGTGCTTCTATTCGTGATTGTCCGTAGGACCTTTGCTCTTGGTTGAAGTCTTGTAAGTCAGTAGATCTATCAGGTGTGGTTTCCCAGACACCAAACAAAGTCAAGGAGAAGGAAGGGAAGAAGAAAGGAAGGAAGGAGGCAGACCAAAGGAAAAAGAAGTGCGTTAATTTGAGGAGTGTCTTGGCATTACTAATTAGTATTCGGCAATTTTAAATTGATCCTGAAATTAATTTTGGGATTGGTTGTTGAAGAAAGATTATAATTTTGGTTGGAACTAAAGTGGCACGATTTAATTTTGTTCACGGTGCGAGTCGCGGCCTTGTGTGTTTGGGAACTTGCTCGACTGTGTAGTCTACTGACTCGCGAATTATGTTTCTCAGCCACAACAAGGAGTTTTTAAAAAATATTTATTTTGTAGACATGAACGTGTTACAAGTTGGAATGATAATGAATTAAAATATAAAAAGAAAAATAGTTTTAATAAAGGTTTCTGCTGTCGTTGCGACTGGCGGTGTCGTCTTGCTGACGCCTCGGGTTCTTGACCTATAACGCCTCCCTCGCTAAGCTGAAAGTCCGTCCTCGGACTTTTGAAGTTTTAGGTTTTCCAAGTCGGCAATGGAAATTTTCGGCTTGAAGAAAAGCGTCTGGAGTCTTCTTCTTTTTCTTAAGACGAAGTAAATGCTCGCTGTGACGATGATGAGCATTAGGGTTGCCATGGACCAAGTTGTTGTAGACGTCACTGTAGGGCTTAGATGTAAGGGCTGTATGGCCGATAGCTGTGGTACATCTTTGAGTGGCTGCAACTCGTTGATCTGTAAGTTAAACTTTGGGCGGATCTTTATAGGGATGATATCAGGAACTTCGATTTGCTCTGAAGTAGTGCTGTAAATCTGTCCATTAATTTCGATTGGGCATGAAGAATAAACAATTGCTGCTTGACTAATATTTCGGTGAGTCTGGGAACATCTTTCAACGATTTGGATTGGCTCATTTGTACTGACGATCAGGTTTTTCTTTGTTTGGTGGATGACAGGCTGGGAAAGCTTGGCAGTGGTACAATTTTCTAAGCTGGGAAGCTGACATCTTGTGGTGGAAGCGGGTTGACATACGATTTTTGGTCCTACATCGGTGCATGTAGAATACCAGCGATTATCTCCATAGAAAGTTGCAGGAGGCAGTAGTACAATGTTTTCTTCATTATGTATGGGATAAATATGGTAAAGTCGGAAAGAGTGATCATTAAGGATCGGGATTTTGAAAAGGATGAGTAACTGAGTATTTGTGGTAATTAATGAACAACGTGAATTTTCGATAAGTTCAAAGGGATGTGAATTATCTGATAAAAGAGAATTTGATTTATATAAAGATTTTAGCTTTTCTTCTAAGTCAGTGATTTCGGAAAGTGAAAATAATTCTATGTTCGGTTGTTCTAGTGCAGATAGGTTTATACTTCTAATAAGCTTTAAAATGAATTGATTCAAACGATCAATATTACGAATTTCGCTTTGAAGAGTAATAAACTGCTGGAATTCATCTCTAAGAAAATTAATATCTTGTGTGATTCTCACTGTATTATTATTTATGGTTTCAATCAGAATATTATATCTTTTTATTGTTTCTGATGCATAACTTGTCGAATTATTAAGCACATTGATTATACGATTTTGTTTATTTTCGATACTGAAGATGTGCCTTTCCAAAAATATACGATCGTTTTCGTCAAGGTTGCCAGTCACTGATTTAATAAAAGTTCCCAAAAAGTTAGCAATTCCTCGCCTTTGACGGGGTCGGATTATTTTATGAAAATTGTCAAGTGTCTCGGAATAGAGATGGTTATATTGTTCAAATATTCGGTAGTTGGAAGTAGTGAGAGTCTTGTTAAGGAATAGGAAGTTAGTTAGAGTCATTTTAAGCGTTGCGTCGATAGCAGTTAGGTTAACAGTAATAATATGTCGGTGATAGTGATTTAACTCTTGAGCATGGCCTATCAGTTCACGATAGTATCCATTATTCGGGATCAGGTGCACTTGAAGGGCCAGGTTGTGGTTCGTCAGGATGACGATCCTGTAACAAGGGTATTTTCCTTAGACGTTTGATTTTTCTAGGATGGGTATTGGTGGGTCTATTTTTGGAAGTAACGGCCTGAATTTTGGTATTGCTACTAGAAGTAGTTTCGGCTGATACGTAAGGTGCAGATAATTTATTTCGGGGATTTTTCTGAATATATATGGTTTGGCCAGGTGCTGGAGCAGGAGTGATCTCGGGTAGTCTTTCATTGCGTTTATTTAAAATTGCTGTTTCTTTATCGTGGAGTTTTCGATAAAGAGAGTCAATGAAAGGTCGAAGTTCGTCTTTATGTCGTTGGTTATATTTTTCGTAGATAGGTAAGTCATTGTCAAAAAGTATTTCTTCTGCATATGGGCCATATAAGATAGAAAAAGGTGAATAACCTGTGGCGGAATGGATGGACTGATTGTAAATTAAAACACAATGTGTAACGAGATCAGTAAAATATTCTTTGGGGCGTTCGTCGTGCATAACACGGAGCTTTTCTGTAAAAGTAGAGTGAAATCTTTCGATAGGACTATTGGAATTCGGGTTGTTCACTGTCGTAAAGTGTAGCTCGATTTTGTGAAGATTTAAAAATTCTTTGAAGAGGTTATTTGAAAATTCGGTACCTTCGTCGCAGACTATTTTTCGAGGATAATTATGGTGGGAGAAATAGTGACGTAATTTGCTAAGGATTGTGGTATTCATTTTGTCAGGTATACTGTACACTTGGGCATACTTGGAAAAAGAGTCGATGATTGTGAGGAAAGTTTCTCGATTACAGGAAAATGTGTCAATATGAAGGATGTCGAAAGGCTTTTGTCCTAGAAGTGGACCTTTTAGGGGTAATTTATATGGGTGTCTCTCGTATTTATTACGAAGACAAATATCGCAGTGGTTAATATGCTCTGAAATTGTAGAACGCATATTAGGCCAGTAATAGTGTAATTTTAAATGACTAAGTGTTTCGAGAATACCATTGTGATTTTCCTTATGGTAATTTTGGAGATGTCGTAATTGGTCTTCGGGTCTCTCTACATCTTGAACTCGTTTGGTGCAGAAGAATATTTGGATGTTTTGGTTATAAGTATTACGGACGAAGTCGGAAATATATTTTTGGATATCGGGATTGTCAGTCAGAATGTAGTATCGTTGATTGGGGGCTATAGTTTGATGGAGAGCAGTCTTGATGTCGGTTTTCCAGTCTTTTTCGGAAAGAGTGATGAGATATTCGTGTTTGGACTTGAACTTCAGACGGTATTTGGTGTTAAAATCGGTGCCTAGATTTATTATGATCTGATTTGAAAAATGATTAATAGGTTCTTCTGAGAATGGGACGAGAGCAACGGGATTTTCATGAGAAGAATGTTGGGTTGATTGACCAGTTTCTTTTTCGAAAGATTGGTTAACGAAGTCATCTACATCAAAGTCGTCATCATCATCTGGAGGGTTGGCACACAGAGACTCGGATTCGTGCATATTTATTTCGATGCGACTTAAAGCATCGGCGACGACGTTTTCCTTTCCTTTCTTGTATTTAATTTCGAAATTGTACTCCTCAAGTTTGAGTTTCCATCGGACAAGACGAGAATTGGGTTCCTTAATTTTGTATAACCAGACTAAGGGGTTGTGATCTGTTTCCACAGTAAATTTTACACCATATACATAGGGGCGGAATACTTTGCAGGAATCGAGTATGGCAAGAAGTTCTTTTTCGATTGTAGAATAATTTTTCTCTGCTGAATTTAGGGTGCGAGAATAATAGGCTATCGGATTTCCTTTCTGTGTAAGGACAGAACCGATCGCTATGTTTGAAGCGTCTGTAGTGAGGGTAAATGGTAGGGAAAAATCAGGGTATTGGAGAATAGGGGAGTTACTGAGAGCGGATTTACATTTCTCGAAAGATTCAATATATCTGGGATCTTCGATATCGATTTTAGTACCTTTTCTAGTGCAGCGTGTCATGGGGTATGTGATTTTGGAAAAGTTCGGAATGAAACGTCGGTAGTATCCTACCAGACCAAGAAAGCTTTTGATTTCTTTCACCGTCTTGGGTATAGGAAAGTTTTCAATGGCTGAAATTTTTGAAGGATTTGGTTTTATGCCTTCAGGTGTTATGACGTGGCCTAGAAACGCTACTGACTTACTCAAGAATTCGGATTTATCGGGCTGAATCTTGAGGTTAACTTCTCGGAATTTTTGGAAAATCTGTTTAATATGAATTAAATGTTCCTGGAGGGATTTGGAAAATATGATGACGTCGTCCATATAGACAAAACAAGATTTGTATAAGAATTCTCTTAGGATTTCATCCATCATTCTCTCGAAAGTGGCTGGTGCATTTCGTAATCCGAAAGGCATTCTAAGGTACTCGAAATGACCGTTAGGAACTGTGAAAGCTGTCTTTTCTATAGAATCTGGGTGGACTTCGATTTGGTGGAAACCCTGTGCCAAATCATCAATGCGGGGAAGAGGGTATTTATCTTCGATTGTGTTTTCGTTAAGACGTCTATAGTCGATGACCATACGGAATTTTCTTTTACCACTTGCGTCAAGTTTTTTCGCAACTATCCATACAGGGGCTGAGTAGGGACTTATAGAAGGGCGGATGACATTGTTCTGTAGTAATTTATTGATTTGGTCGGAACTTTCAGGTAGCATTGATTTTGGGTGTCGATAAGAGCGGGTGAAGATTGGTGTTTCATCTTTAGTTCGAATAACATGTTTTACAGAAGTAGTAACGGTTAAAGGAGAATTTTCTGTATGAAAAATATCTTTAAAT
Source organism: Acanthoscelides obtectus (assembly GCA_963669975.1). Lineage (NCBI taxonomy): Eukaryota > Metazoa > Arthropoda > Insecta > Coleoptera > Chrysomelidae > Acanthoscelides > Acanthoscelides obtectus. Next base: position 106,071,737 of record CAVLJG010000005.1, on the reverse strand, counting down.
CGATGACAAAGATGGAGGATCTTTTCTTTCTCTTCTGCATTCAAATGGTCTGTCCGTAACAAATTAAGATCAAAATAATTGTCGCCAGACGATGGGGGAGTGATTTCTTCGAAATCTGAAATGGATGTGGCGGAGATTGGTTGTGAGAAGTTGATTTCAACATTGTTGGGACGTGGAATTTCTATGAATCCGTCTTCAGCTACATGAATTGATGCTGGAACTATTACTTGATTTTCATGTATAATATCAGAAATGACAACTTCGCCATTATTAATGGAGACCGGAATACGTAGTCGTTTATTACTACGGTAAATTATCTTAAATGGAATAGAGATCTGTAATTTTGGAATAGAAAATACATGTGTTTCGTAATCAATATTGGCTCCTAGTTGATCGAGTTCACCTGTACCTAAAAGTACATCGAAATCGTCATGCCAGTCGGCAATTCTAATTGTAAGGGCTTGCTGTATACCAATTTCTTCGAACAAAGGGTAGTAAAGATTGCGTGTATGTGTTTTTGGGGTTTTCATCGATATGAGGGTAAAAGGTTCATAGAATTCATATTTCGAGTCGAAATTTTGAGCAGCTCTGGGAGTAATTACTGTATCAGAGCCACCGGAGTCGATGAGAACTTTTAATTTGGAATGTGGAAGGTAGAAGTAAGGAAGTTTCGTTGCTTTGGAAAAATTATTCAACTGAATGATTCTATGTTGGGTGCGGGTTCCATTGAGGCTGGTTCTAGAAAATTTTCCTCAGGAGAATCAAAGTTTTCGTAGCAATCTGTCTCAGGTATACAGTCTGCTTCGTTATAAGGTAAACTAGGCGGGGACTCGGGTTCACATTCAACATTATGATGGAACGTGCGGTAAGAGGACATAGACATTGGGGTAGGTTTGGAGTTTGAAGATCTCTGGGAATGAATACCAGACATGGGAGTTGGTTTATATTGGTTTCGTTGGTCTTGTGAATTATTAGGCCTAGACGATGGACCAAAGACTTGACGATTTGTCGGAAAAGATTGTCTCTGTTGGATGGGCTTATTTATATCGCCAAAAGGTCTAGGGTGCATAGAATTTTGGTTGAAAGATTGATTAGACGAATTGGGCTGATTAAAATTACGATGGTATTGGTTATTGGGATTATTGGGTTTGTTCGAAGTATTGAAGTTGTTTGGATTGGGACGAGGTTGAGGTTTTTGGTAATCGCGGGGGTGATTCGTGGATTTCAAGTAAGACATGTATTGTTGTTGCTGTCTGTGATTGTCAAGAGAGATACACTTTTGGAGAGCATCATCTAAAGTATTCAATTCGAAATGAGAAAGATGGTCACAATAAGGGTTGTTGATGCCTGTGCAGAAAGTTCTTAGATCTTGTTTCCGGAAAAATGAAGCCTTGAACTCTACTGCCTGGGCATTACTTTCACTTAATAAAACATGTTGTAAAAGGTCATTCAGTGCCAAGGTTATACGATGATGATAATCTTGGTAAGTCTCTGAGCGTTTCTGAACAGTTGTAGTTAATTGAGTTAACAAAATTTCTTCATTACGGTGGTCACCGTATTTTTGTAATAAAAGTGGTTTAATATCTGGCCACGAATTTTTATTATGAATGTTCAGAAAATCTCGAGCTTCACCTTTTACTTTGGATAAAATATGTGCATTAATAATATACAATTGTACTGCATCAGCTCCTTGTTGGTTGAAAAATGTGATTAAATTATCTACAGAGCTTATAAATGTAGAAAGATTATCTCCAACTTTAAATTCAGGAAGAGTATTACACAAGTTATTAACATCAGAGTTAGATATAACCATTTTTGTAGATTGTTCGAAAGTATTAGATGGGTTATCAACAATATCGTCTTCTGACCTCTTTGAATGTTTACTGTAGGGTTGAAATCTAGATTTGTTTTGCGACTTGTGTGAAAAATTAACTATAGCTTGAAATGAATCTTGAGGGTACTCAGAACTCATATGAAAAGGAAATGGACTTACAGGATGAGAAGAATCGCACTGATTTTCATCGCCAGTATGGTCCTCCAATTTCTCGGTGTTTCTTCGTGACCCCAGGTAGAAATCTGCCAAATCGTTAAGACGAACCGATGATCCTTCTTGGGTGGATGCCGTGCAGATATCCTGTTCGCAGCGCCAATTATGTTTCTCAGCCACAACAAGGAGTTTTTAAAAAATATTTATTTTGTAGACATGAAGGTGTTACAAGTTGGAATGATAATGAATTAAAATATAAAAAGAAAAATAGTTTTAATAAAGATTTCTGCTGTCGTTGCGACTGGCGGTGTCGTCTTGCTGACGCCTCGGGTTCTTGACCTATAACGCGCGCAACAAAGAGTTGTTATGCGATTCCGCTCGACTATAACGTGGCTGCGCTTGTTGTTTGATGTAGTCCCTTAGGTAAGGGATATCAAGGTCTCTGTGAAGGGTCTCGTTGGAAACATACCATGGGGCGTTAGTGATTGTACGCTGCAAAACCTGCAGGCTACGCAAATGCGTTTTGACGAGAAAACTCCAAGCCGCACTTGCGTAAGGGATCGCTGGTCTAATAACCATCCTCTACAGCCGTACTTTGTTGATCAAACTTAATTTTGATGTTCTACATAGCATAGGGCAGAGTTGCCAAAACGAGATTTGGAATTTAGTTTTTAACGCTTCAGTGAGCTCCTGACAGGTCATCCCCTTGTCAAGAATGACACCGAGATACTTAGCAGAGCTTTCTCACGGTACCCGAGCTCCATCCACTGAAACCTCAGACGGGGCGCCGCTACGTTTTTTAGTACAATAGATTGCCTGCGTTTTCGAATAATTAATTTTGATCTGAGACCGATTGGCCCATTCCAATACCTCTGCACTTGGCAGCCTGTCGTGAACTAGATCCCCAGAGCACGACTGGGCCACCAGGGCAGTGTCATCAGCATAGAGATAGGTTTCACAGCTGCTGGGGCAAGGGACGTCATGAATAAAAAGTGAATAAAGGACTGGTCCAAGAACCGAACCCTGAGGGACACCGGCTTTGATGGGCCGTGTTGTCGACAGAACGTTATTAATTTTGATCCGAAATTTTCTACCCTCGAGGAAGGATTTCAAAAGTTTTTGGAGCAAGTAGGGTAAGCTCTTATAGATCAATTTGTAGAGAAGGCCCTTGTGCCGCACCTTGTCAAATGCCTTTGAGACATCCAAAAGCAAGATGTCAGTACTTTCGTTACGGGTGAACCCCCTGGTTACTCGTTCAACAAAACAAGCTTTATGGCCTGTAGCTCCATACTATGCTTAGACGTAAAGCTAAATTGCACGTCAGGAATCACATTGTGGTCTAACGAGAAATTTTCAAGTTGACGTAGAATCACCTTTTCAGGAGCTGACACTAGACTAATGGGGCGGTAATCCTGGGGGAATATCGAACCCACCTGCTTTGGAATCATTATGACATCAGCGGTCTTCCGCGCCGTTGGGAAGTGCTGGGTCCTTAGCATGGCATTCATTATTGCCATGAGCTAAGTTAAGGACTTCCGCGAAAGTAGATTCAGCGCCTTATTAGTAATTCGATCCTCTCCAGGTGCTTTACGCATCTTGAGGTCTTTAATATACCTTGAAGCTCTGCTGGTGTGTAATGCGGAATCTCAAGAGATTCCGCAGATGTGCCTTGCAGCTCTACAGTTGAGGAATCTCCTAAAGATTCCTCTGAGGAAAAATCGCTAAGGGAGGCACTGCTGCCACTGACGCCGTTGGCCCTAAAATATCTTCTGACGGATCTTACAATATGTTGCTCCCCGTCGAGGTCATTACCAAAGTCATAGTTGAGAGAGAACTGACTTTTCATTGCATCAGCGAAAACCTCGACCTTTTCTTATGTCCTACAGACTATGCCCCTATGATCGTGGATATAGGGGAGTTGTTCTCGCTTTTCGTTTCTGAGCGACTTTGCAACTTTCCAGGGAGTAATACTTGAGTCAAGCATCCCCGACAGAACGTCGCTCCATTGCTCATTACGGAATTCATGAAGAGCATTTCTGACTTCATGAACAAGATTCGTTGCTCTGTGAATGTCATCTGGGTGACAAGACCTCTTCGCTTGCTTAATTGCAGCTCTTTTGTCAGAATTTTTCTGACGAATGTCTGCAGGGAGAAAAGGTCTACCGTGTCGTTGTACTGGTAGTACAGCTGCACGCTGGAGAGCTTGCTGTACGGAACTTGTCCACTCCGCTTGAGCAGCGTCTGTACCGTTCTCATCATCTTTGATCGGTATATAGGGGAACTCTCTAAGGAGCGACTTGTATAGCTCCCAAACAACCCTATTCCTTGGAAGAGTTTCCCCTACCAAGGTTTGCTCATTACCCGCTTCCAGTACGATAGGAAGATGATCGCTCGAAATGTCATACATGATTCCAGAAGTGACAATGTATCTACAGTTTCTAGATATCGCGAACTCAATAGTATCTGGTGCCTGAAGGTGATTAAATGGGTGGTGAGTCGGTTCCTCAGTGCTGTGTATGAGGTTGCCGTTTCTTATCACATGGTTGTAAAGTCAAGTCCCACCGGTGGAATTTAACCTAGAGTGCCATGCTCAATGTTCACAGTTGAGGTCCCCTGCTACAATAAGCGGACCCGAGCAGTCAAACAGGACTTCCAGATCCGTCTCTTGCAGCCTGGCACCACATCTGACATAACCGATGTAATTTTCAACGAGATACCTCCCGTCAGCTGCCTCGATGCTCTGCATGTCAGCGTTTGTGCTTCTGTAATAGTCAATACCTCGTTTTACTAGCACTGCCAAACCGCCACCCCGTCCAGTTAATCTATCAGCGCGGATAACATCATAATTCGGGAAAGCTAGGCGATCTGCCGGATTAAGCAATGTTTCCTGCAGCAGAGCCACATCTACGCTTTCGTCCAAAAGAGCTTGATGAAATTCCCGTTTTTTGGGGACATCCCTAAGCCCCAAACAATTCTAGAAAAGAATTTTTATGAATGCAGGCTGTCTGCTATTGTACCTAACCATTTAGCGGAAAGATCGCCTGCAATGCCTGAGTGGCGCTTATCAGGGGACTAATAATCTGCTGTAGGGACCTGAACGCTGTTCCTAGGTCCACATTTTGAGTAGTCGTAGATGAGCTCGAAACAGCAGGGGCGGTTGAGGTGTCATCCCTTGCTGCGTCCACGTATGACTTTGCTCGCCTTTGTGCGCTGACTTGTAGATTTCTCCTAGGAGTAAATCTACAGGTATGACTATTTGCCGGATGGTCCCCCCACAACTAGCACATCTGCGCAACTCTTGTCCTGTTTGAGGACACATATGTGTTATATGGTCTTGGGCACATTTTAGACACTTTGGTGGTGCAGTGCAATACGACTGTGCATGTTCATACTTCTGGCACTGGTGACACTGCCCAATGAGTCGAGAGTTCTTCTGAACTCCGACTCTGATAGAGAGCCCCGGCAATTCGTGCTCGTTGAACACTTGCTGTCGCTTCTCCGTCTTATGCAGGATCACCACCACCAAGGGCATGGGCATGCCGCCGTTGCGCTTTAGGCGAATGATGTGAAAGAAAGCGTAATCCTTCTGTTCTAGCTCGTCTTTGATCTCCTGTTCGGTGGTTGACGCTGGGATCCCTCTGATAACCGCATGCATGTTGCGTTTAGTGGGCAAAGAGAAAGTTCGATGAGGAATGTTTTCCTCTTTGAAAAGACGGATTATCCTGCGATAATCTTCTTCAGTTTTGAGGATGATACGTGACCCAGCGTCAATGGCGACTGCTCTTTCAATACGAACACCAACACTTACAAAGGAATAGTTAAAGGTCCCATCTCTCAACACGATTGAAGTAATACGCCCCTGACGAGGCGATTGGGTCTGTGTGTTTAGAGATCCGCTGGATGGCAAGGAAGATGAGTTGCAGTCACCCAATGGATCAGACTGCAGTTGGGGTATAATAGGAGGAGCACTCTGTGTAGATGCTGATAAAGGTGTTTCCCTTGGCTGACTAGTAGAATCAGTACATGATACAGATGGTTTTAGGTTGCCTGAATGTTTGTTATTTGGGGATTTCATCGATAGCGGAGAAAATTCGGTATTGCGCAGTCTCACTTTGCGACATCGCACAGGTGTGAAAAGATTACCCCGGTCCAGTATGTAGGTCACTCGAATGACTGTTATGTCTACGTTTTGCTGTTTTGGAAGAATCAACATTGGGTACTGATTTATTAATAATACTTGTAAGCTTAAAAACCTGGGAATTAAGTGACTCCACACAGTCAGTCAGTCTCTGAATCTGGGCTGCTTGGTCTGCAATTATCTTCAAAGGTCTCTGATTCTCGTTTTCCTTCTCCAGTATCGGTGTCATCCCTGATGGCGTCATCTCGTTTTGGTTTTCTGTAATATGTTCCAAAGTAGCGCTGCACTACGCGCCAACTCCACTCAAAGCAGTAGATGGGTCGCCTGGGGACCCCTCGGGTTCAGCTTCCATAATATTATTGCCTTCTTTCTTGCCAAAATATAAAAATTTCTCCGGATGCAAAAAATTTTACAATTTATGGCAGATGGTCCCCATGCAGAACGGTGTATGAATTATAATAATGGACAAAAATTGCATCATGTCGGTTGAATCTGTCCCTCCCACGCAACACCCATATCAGTGCATAAAGGAATATGTTCAGCACAAGCTGGACCTTCTGGAAAAAAATCAGTCAAGCAAGACCATACCATTAGTCCATAGACACTCTTCCCCTACCGGTAGTGTATCTGGAAATGCCGTGGTGCGCGGCCAGAGCATAGAAAATTCTACGCTGTTGCGCGGCAGACATACCTGTAATTCCTTAACAGTAATCACGGTCGGCACCACATGAGGTCAATACTGCCTAGAAACCAGCAATACGCGTTAAATGGCAACGTCACATTTTGCATTAGATTCCACAAGACAATTATCAGTGTCACCATTGCTATTGTCATCTGTGCTGTCACCGTTATTAAGATGTTATCACTGCCATTTTGCATTTTCACTATTTTTCAAAAAAATGTGTATAAAAAGGAAGTACTGAGAGAAGGAATGATAAAGCCTCGGATTTGTTGAAATTATAGGTAAGTAGTAGTTGTATTTTATATTGCTGTAACGTTTAAACACATTCGCAAAAATGTTTACAATAGTCATAACCACGAAGGAAAATCGGGCTCACCAAAAGATGCTCTTTGAATAGCACAAACTAGTGTGGAAAAACTACATTTGTACATGGTAATTCAAACGTAAGCAGAATGCGTGTATTAAATAAGAACTACTTGGAATTTGTGTTGGACTGCATCCGGGGTAGAGATGTACCTGATTCCTGATTATATTGCTTTATAAGTGCCGTAATTTATAATTTAGCTACATCATTTTTCGATCCTGGGGTGTGTATAAAGACGTGTGGAATCCACAAAAAATTAGGTCGAGAAATTGATATTCAGCTATCATGATGCTTATAGATTAGAATCGGAGATTAGCTCTGATAGTCTGAAAAAGCTGCCATGCAGCAGGATCAATAGTGAAGCTGTATCAGGTAATTTATTTAATTTTACTATAGTTCTGCATGATTACATACATATTTTTCTTAGACAACTCACATTTTTTAATCAAATACTGAGCTGAATATTATTATATTTTAGTATATATATATATGCATATATATATGCATATATATATACAGGGTGACTTCGAAGTTGAGTCATTTATTTTAACAGTGAGTAGATCTGATCAAAAGAAATGTTTTTTTCCTTTACCATTTTTCTGGTAAAATTAAAGTAACAAAGTTATAGCCCCTTGGAAGTTTGAGTACCGCCCTGTCTCAATAACAATATCATGTACTCGTGTTTGGCAACAATGGATATAATCCGCCTTACCGGTTCATCGCATCGGAAACAAAAAAGCGAAAGAATTTGGAACGATGTTTTTGCAATTAAGTATTTTATTCAGTTCAGTTATACATACAGTCAGTGTCTGTCGGTTAGCGTGTGAATAGTGTCTGTTGCGTGGCTCAAACGAAATAAAAAATGACACATGTTTATGCGGATCGGTTTCCCAATCGAGTGCAACCAACCCCTCGTGCCTTTGTTAATGTAGTACAACGGGCTCGTGAATCAGGTGACTTAAGACCTCACAGGGGACCTCACGATCAAATACAGGTCCGCACTGAAATACTTGTCGGGAGGATACTTTATAAAACAAGGTAAAAAATTTTTTTTAATTTTTTTTTATGTTTACACACATATTCTGGTTTATCTTCCTTCTACAATCATTATCTGAAAATTAATGACTCAACTTCAAAGTCACCCTGTATAGACATAGAAAATGCTACACCGACTAGGAGTGCTGAGTAATGTGTTGAACCTCTTCTGTTCACTACTCATTCGTTAAATCGTCGCGGCATTGATTGGTTTAGGTGATTTATGTCCTCTTGGTGTACTGTATTCCAGGCCATCTGAATTTGGTTTCGTAGAGCGGAGAATTTTGAAACCTTCTTCCTATCATGTCCCGTACATGTTCGATGGGGGAAAGGTCTGGAGATCGAGGAGGCCCCTGGAGCAGATTTACACCGGTCGCTTCTAAAAAGTCTAAACTAACGCGTGCGTCATGAGGCCGTGCAATGTCCTGTTACCGTAAGCAATGGCAACCCATACCATAACACCCACAGTGCGATTAATATGGCGTTCGATGGAATATCCATCTTTCACCACATCTCCTCCTTACTCTTGCACAGCCATCATGTATGCCCAAACAGAATCTGGACTCATCGCTGAGAACGACTGTATTCCATTCCATAATCCATTCAAGTCTCTCCGTACTCGATACCAATCGTTGACGATGATGCTGTAGGGTCTGACGCAGTACCAGATGGGGACGGTATGAAAACAGTCCAAAAGACCTTATTCGGCGATAATCTGTCCTCATTGTTATTGCCCTTTCGACAGCATGAAATAACTGTTTCGCAACTGCCCTTGTTGTGGAAAATCGATCTTTAAGTACTAGTTGCCTCAAATAACGATCCTATCCAGTACCTCTAACTCGTCGATTTCGGCCTTTCTGGAACCACGCTCGACAACATTTCACTACAGTAGCTTCGTTTCGATTCACCCGATAAGCGATTTCTCTAAAAGAAAATCCGGCTTCACGTAACGCCATTATCCGACCCCTTTCAAACGCGGAAGGGTGAGTGCAATTGGCGCGTCTGCGAACTCTAGGCATGATAATGCAATGAAACAACGATGAGATCAATGGAAGCAATACAGAAAAATCACTGAATATTAAGTAAACATGTTCATATTGCTCGGATCCTGATATGACAAAAAAAGCCATTACAAAAAAAGTACTGCAATGCCTTCAACATTTTATCAGAGTAAACTTCCAATATAGCAAATATGTTTACAAGTTTTCATCAAAATTCAACAAATAATTCTGGGAGTTACATTTTATATGTCACTTAGTATATTGTGTAACATGTGAATATTAAAAACTGTTCCATTTACATGTACGTTCTTTAATGGTTTTGTTAACAAGACTGTGTTCCGTGCTCAATAAAATCCACGCTTTTTGACAGTTAATGACCAATAACAGTATATACAGGGTGTCCGCAAAGTTGGGGTTTTCCTTTACACGACGTGTAGATCTTGAAAACATAAGCAATTTTTCTTAGTACCATATATACCAATGTCTTAAGGGAACCGAGATAAAGGGCTCTGCAAAATCAAAAATATCTGAATACCGTCCTGTAGCCGCGACCCGCGACATCACCGAGTGGTACAAGGTCATTGACTCAACCCGACGACAGAACTGGGTCGGGGTCAGTGTGTCAGGTCAGTATGCAACCTTGATATGTTGTTAATTTATGGCAAATGTCTTCAAAATGCTACAGAGGCTTCGCGAGTGTATGCAGATCGTTTCCCTAGACGACATCATCCAATGCCCCGCAGATTTGTGTACCTGGTCCAGAGAGTCAGGGATACGGTCCATTTGGAGGAAATTCGAGGTGGGCACAGTGGGAGGCCTAGACAACCACGAATAGTGCAAGTTGAGGAAGAACTACTGAATCGCGTAGACGAGAATCCCTCAACAAGCACTAGAGAAGTGCAAGTATCAAAAACTAAAGTGTGGCAAACGCTGCGTGAAGAGGGGCTGTATCCGTTTCACGTCCAACGTGTACAAGCCCTTCAACCTGACGATTTTCCAGCAAGAGTGCGGTTTTGTGAGTGGTTGTTGCATCAACATGACAATAATCCGGACTTTTTGAAGTGCATATTGGTGACAGACGAATCTACGCTCACGCGTAATGGGGTGAATAACTTTCGCAACACTCATGTTTGGTCAGTAGAAAATCCGCACGCTATCCGTCGGGCACATTTTTAACAAACATTTTCGGTGAATGTTTGGGCTGGCATGGTGAACGGTATGCTCATTGGACCATTTATTCTCCCAAATCGATTGGACGGGATGCAATACCTAGACTTTTTACGCAACATTTTGCCTTCCTTGTTAGAAGATGTGCCATTAAGTGTAAGACAATCAATGTGGTTTCTGCACGATGGTGCACCGTCCCATTTTAGACGCGAAGTGCGTGAATTTAATATACCCGTAGCGTGGCCTCCGCGATCTCCAGACTTAACACCATGTGATTTGTTTCTTTGGGGGGAAATGAAACGCTTAGTGTACAAAACTGAAGTGCATACGGTTGACGAACTTCGTCTCAGAATTGAACAAGCTGGTGCTTTCATTCGGGGGAGATACTCCAGTCTCAAAGCCTGCACCGATGCTTGGCTACGTCGTGTACGCACCTGTATTTTTGAATCAAACGGCGATAACTTCGAACAATACCTATAAAGTACGTTTACCTAGAAACTAAAAACGCGGCAACGCCGTCATATTTGTTGCCTCTGTTCGTGGTCTGCACCACCGCCTGCGTCTGCTCGGTAGCGCATCAGCTGATTTCATTTTCTGTTGGAGCGGTATGATTTCGGGCACAGACGTACTTAGCCCTTCTCGTCAACTGGAGAGTGAGTACTTTTTCCTTTATTTTTTTTTTACTTGGTCGCCCTCGTTTCACTACACATTACCTTTGTTATTTCAAGGGTAGTTGTTTCTGAAAAGGACAACCCCAACTTTGCGGTATTGTATGTATGACTTAGTCAAACTCTTTTACCTGGATGTGATAGAAGTATGTGTTCTTTAGGTCATCAGAATTTGAATTATCAAAATATTTATGGGAATAGCCTTTGCCATATACACACAGGTTTAGTTTTTACATTAAATAATTGTTAATTTGGTTTGATATATGTGATTATTGAAATCTGTGTCCGAGACAGATTTCTCAAAGTTTTGGTTGTATTTTTTTGTTTTTGTTGTGATGATATCTTTCAGAAGCCTGATTTTTCATTCCATTATATTGTAGAATAAATAGTTTTACGTTGATATACCTTCTTTGTGAAGAGTCAATGTTTTCTCTAATCGTAAAAAGTTAATGTTACCTTAGAGAAGACATTTTCTTAACATAAAAAGGTAGGAAAAATGCTTTTACCTAACGTAAAATTGATTGGTTACGATTAGGAAAAATAATCAGAAAATAAACATTACATACGACTGACAGTTGACTTGACATTGATGTAGGATCCTCTGAATCTTCAAAAAACAAAGTTGGAACGATTTTTTTCTGCCTCCACTGGACCAATTTTCAAAAACTGAAGTTTTGCGTTGTTGGCATAGCAGTAACATTGTGTAAAAATTTCATCGAGATCCGGGAGGCACTTCTCAAGTTATAGGCGGTTATAAGATTAGTGGACAGACCGACAGACAGGCCGACCGAAATGAGTGACATGGTTTTTTGTGATGTACGTGTAGTTTCCTCATCTACGTCGTCGTCAAACAGACATAAGACAGATACCTCGTCTATCAAATACCATAAATGTTGGCAGAACTTTTCTAAAGCTTGTTTTGAAGTAGTTTTGTCAATTCTTTCGTAAACCTTCATTGAACTTAAAAAGCATAAATCCTGGTTAGGTGCTTTTACCGATAAAGTGCATTGCAACTACGGTTTCACGTATGCTATCTCGTTTTAGACCTTTGAGTATCGGCATTTTTTTATCAAAATACGGTTAATGAAATTATACTCAAAGTATTTTATTAGAAATCGTGAAAAGATCAAATCGTTTTACTTTCCACGCCTACTGGCGATGGAATATTTTAATCGCGAGAAAATATTCTCTGATGTTGTCGGAGCAAAATAGAATTTAATTTGCTGATTACTTCAGCAAGAAGAATGTAAATTTCATTTTAAATACCTTGTTTTATGTATTTACTTTTCAGTAAATTTCATTTCAAATACGTTGTTTTATGTATTTATTTCTCAATACCGTTGGCGACAATAACGCTATTGAGTACACAACAGAAATACATGACGCCTCACAAGCCGCCCCTTTGCTTTTAAAAATTCGGACTTGTAACTCTCTTTGGCATATGTGGATAAAATTCTTGGTTGCGATGTAATCTTGGAAACTAAAGTTGTACAGTTCCGGGATGTCCCATAAATATGCAAAATGATTGAAAGAACCAATTGTTTTCATTTCGCACACTGTATACGAGGTCTGTAAATTAATCGAGGAGACTGATTTTTTTATTCAAATATAATTACAATTTTATATTGTCACTCTCAAAATAGCTTCCTTCTGAGGCCACACAGCGCTGGAGACGGTTCTTCTACTGCTCACAGCAATGGTTACAGCCGTTTTCGACTGCCCCAAAATGAGATCCCTTGAGATGATTTTCCAACTTCGGGAAGAGAAAAAAGTCGCAAGGACTGAAGTCATATGAATAAAGAGGCTGAGCAGCCACATGAATGTTTTTACTGGCCAAAAACTCATTTATTGACATTGCTGTGTGACGAGGAGTATCATCCTGATGCAACACCCAGTTGATATTGATCTGACGAATGATAGTGCCAGTCAAAGATAACTCTTCCCCGATCATTCTGTCAACAGACGATCCGAACGCACAAGATCCCGGATTCTGACGATATTTTCATCGGTTCTTGAATATGAAGACCTTCCGCTTCGTAGTTCGTTTTCAACCGACTCTCTACCTACTGAAAATGTCCTAAACCACCGAAGAACCTGAACTCGTGACGAAACACTGTATCCGTAGACCCGCTGAAGCTTAGTAACAGCTTCCGTTGCACTGAGCTCATGTCTGAAGCAAAACCTTTGCTCGAAATTGATGTCACTCACTTTAAGAACACTATAGAAGAAACTGTTACACAAAAAAAAAACCGCTACGGATAACCAAATGACTCGCGAGAGTTCAAACTTGTGCATGAAGGGCGATCAGATGTTCCGTTGTCTAACCTCTAAGCCCGGTGCGTCCATATTTCCAGACTCATCGCTTAATACAGGGAGACTTGTAATGTCACGTATTCCTGTTAAGGCGTGATAGATTAGTTCAAAAGCAACCGATTTTGTCCTATAACGTCCTATCCAGAAGTTAACCGTTTTTGAGTTATTTCAATTATGCTTTTTTTTTATTTTTTATTCCGATTTCAGACGGTTAAACTTGAAATACAAAAAAACTACATGGTTGATTTTGAGCTTTTTGTTATCGTCGCATAGCGGACATTTCCAATAGTTCATAATAAGTAATAATATAATAAAAACTCACAAAAGTTTTAAAATTACGCTCTTGAAATGTATGATTTTCTTACTTTTTTACTAACTTATTCGATAAAAATACAATTTTCGGTAAAAAACCTCCTAGTAATAAAATGTGCAAATTATATAAATAATATCTCTATCTAACAAGCTTTCATTTGAGGTTTAAAAGTTACAACTAACTCAAGTACAAAGACATAAAATTAAAAAAAGGTGAGTAAAGTTGTACGAACGATAATTACCTAGCATAAATAAAAGGTTTTTATTTCAATTACAGCTGTATTTAATTACACTTCCTTTAGTATTTTACAGATTCTGCTCAAATTGTAATCCCCTGTTACGAATACACGCCCGCATTCTCTTACGTAATTCACTTTGGCTAACTCTAGTTGTTAAGCGCCTTTTTATTTAGTCAGCTGCAGTGATTATCCTTGTAATTAATTCATCGCGCGTTGGTACGGGCGAAACATCGTACACCAGGCTTTTCATATGTCCCCACGCATAGTAATCCATCGGTGTGAGATCTGGGCTTCTTGCTGGCCAGGCAACGGGCCCGCCTCTGCCAATCCATTGATTTGGAAATTCATAGTCTAAATACGCCCGTACTAATCTACTGTAGTGTGCGGGACAGCCGTCGTGCTGGAACCGCATATTTTGTCTCGTCGCCAATGGGACGACTTCCATTAATGGAAAAAAGTGATTTTTCAAGAACTCTTCATACACTTCTCCATTTAAATTGCCGGGCAGAAAATGAGGTCCAATTAAATATCCATCAATGATGCCCATCCACACATTGACTGAAAACTGGCTCTGAGACCCCGTCGGTCTTATTTTTCGGGGGTTTAAAGCTTCTTTATCAGCCCAGTAATGAGCATTATGGCAGTTAGTGATCCCGTCCTTATCAAACTTCGATTCATCGGTCCACAGAATTTTCTTAAAATAGTCTGGATCTTCTGTATCTGCATGTAACATGTACCTGCAGAAATCTAATCGTCTTGCAGGATCGCCCTCTTCAATCACATGCACAGGCGTGTAGTGATAAGGGTATAATCTTGCAGTATGCACAGTAAACCATACTTTGTATTGTGATATACCCAACTGAGCAACCTCAATGCGCGTAGACGTAGTAGGGTCTTCCTGAAACACACGAAGGATTTCCTCTTCATCTTCAGGAGGATAGACTCGGGGTCGACCAGCATCACTATGTTGCCTTTGAACACTTCCGGTTTGGCGGATGCGCCGATACACAGAGTCAAACACAGTAACATGAGGTGTTCGGCAATTCGGGAAACGTTGCCGATATTCACGGCGGGCAGCTGCAGAATCGCCGTTACAAAGTCCATAACAGAACATTATGTCTGCGTATTCTTCATTTGTAAAAGTTTGCCGGTGCTCGCTATGGCGAGGTCCTGGCGAATCTGCTGCGTCTGCCATGATGATAAAGAAACCACTCGAAATGAACTGGGAAACTTGAAAATAATAATCGTGCGTAAAACGTGTGCGCGTAAGCAGTAGTTGATACCAACTAAACCTAATTGTCAATCGTCGTGCGGCGATGGCGTAACTACAATGATGAATAATAACAGCTCTCTCTCTCTCTCTGTCTCTCTCATTCCTCCACTAAGTCAGCTCTTCCCGCTCGCTTCTTCGTCGAGCCGATGCCATAAAACAATCATGGCATGCGAGTCCTTTGAGGACAGTAACGACTTGTTCAAACAGGTAATACAAATTCCTTAAAAATCCAGCCTCTGTGGGTGTCATTGTTCTTTCTCTGCATGTACTTCAGATAGTTGAACGCTTAATACCTCAAATGAAAGCTTGTTAGATAGAGATATTATTTACATAATTTGCACATTTCATTAGCAGGAGATTCTTACAGAAAATTGCATTTTTATCGAATAAGTTAGTAAAAAAAAAGAAAATGATACATTTAAAAAGCGTAATTTTAAAACGTTTGTAGCTTTTCAACATTTTATTACTTATTATGAACGATTGGTATGTTTGCTATGCGACGATGAAAAAAAACTAAAAATCAAGCATGCAGTTTCTTTGTATTTCAATTTTAACCGTCTGAAATCGAAAAAAAATAAAAAACTTAAAATTCAAATAACTCAAAAATGGTTAACTTTTGGATGACATGATAAGACAAAATCGGTTGCTTTTGACCTAATCTATCACCCCTTAACAGAAATACGTGACATTACAAGTCACCCTGTATACAGACCTCATATGTCAACGGCATATTAAAAAAACAGTCGGAGACCTTACGTACACGTCATTTAAGTTGAATCGCTAGCAAAAACGCATTTGGATAAAGCAAAAAATATTTTATGCGGAATGTGTGCTTTATGATTGAATGAGATTGCAGAAGGGGTGGAAAATTGCCTTTTCTAGTATGATGGGGTCGTCCTACGACCGTCCTGCTTTAGTGAGGTTCCCTTGCATTCGTTCTTTCCAACGTTTTATCCAGTAAGCTGCTGTGAGTACGTACTCCATCAAGGTTTTGTATTTGCCTTCATCATTCCTTATTGAGTTGATGCAGCAAAGATTGTATGAACCAAGAAGTGTGACAGCACAACATTCAATAGCAGTTTTGAATAGCAACAGCGAAGATGCAGGATAATCGTTTGGTATTACGTAAAGCAAGTTTACATCGACCGATGCTATCATCAGAATACAGCTAAGTAGTGAGAGAAGTTGGTAGACAAGGTAGTATCAGTAACATTTTTTGCTGTGAAAAATTATAGCAGTTGAGTTCGCAAAAATCAGTTCCAGCGTGCTATACTCTATGTCAGGAGCTCCCAATCAGGGGGGCGCGCCTCCCAACGAGGGCATAGAAAAAGACTAGTTACAATTGCCTCAGTGTGTGATAAGTACGAAAGTTTTAAGTATTGATAACATGAGGCCCAATCGCCTTGAAAGGCATTTGAAGCAACAACATCCTACACTGGTTTTGAAGACGAAAGAGTTTTTTTCTTCTAAAGCAAAATCACTCAAGCGGAAGAGACTATATAAATCGGGAAGTTATCACACAGGTGTATATCAGCATCTTAAAGCTTCATCTGAAATAGCTTTCATGATAGCAAAGTAAAAGAAACCTCATACTATCTGTGAAGAATTAATAAAGCCATGGGTCCTTAAAGCAAAGCAAATAATTTTAGGAGAAGATTCAGAGCAAAAGATGAAGTCTATTTCTATTTCAAATAATACAGTCAAGCGTAGAATCGATGACATTGCAGCAGTCACAAATAATTAACAAAGTAAAATTATCGCCATTTTTAGCCATTAGTTGCGATGAATCCACCGACATCGTTAATTGTGCACAATTAATAGTTTATGTTCGTTACATCGACGGAGATATCATCCAAGAAGAGAATTTGTACTCCCAATCTTTGAAATCAGGTACTACATCTGAAAATATATTTAATTCAATATCAAATTTTGTTGAAAAAAATTATTTGGATTGGAAGAAACTCATTGGACTTTGTACAGATGGCGCATCTGCAATGATAGGTGTACGATCGGGATTAGGTAAAAAGCTCAAGGAAAAAACCCCGCAGTGGTTAGTACACATTGTGTTATTCATCGGCAAGCTTTGGCTTCCAAAACATTGCCACAGAAATTACCCTGGACTCGGCTATAGGGATTGTAAATTACATCAAGAGCAGCGCTTTGAACAATCGGTTATTTACTTTACTTTGGGAGGATCTCGATTCTGATCACAAAGTTCTTGTGTTCCATACAGAAATACGGTTTCTGTCCAAAGGCTACATGTTGGCTCGCCTTTATGAATTGAAAGAAGAGGTAATTCTTTTTCTTGAGTTCAAAGAAAAACACGACAATGTCCAAAGATGACACATTTCAATGGAGGTTGGCTGATTTAACTGACATGTTTGACTCCTTGAATGAGCTAAACTTGAAACTTCAGGGCAGAAATAACTGTTCGAAGCAATTAAAAATCACATACTGGACGCAAATTTAAAGGCTGACATAAAAACTCATTTGCAAGCGCTGGAAGAAGAATTTCGCCGATACTATCGAGACATCAATCAGAGTCACCAATATGGTATATGACAAGAAATCCATTTGTTGTCGATGTGTCACAATTACCAGAAAAAGTTCAGGAAGAATTTCTAGAAATGAAGGCTGATTCGTCCATGAAAGATTACTTACTTCCATCTTTTAACATCGGAGAAATTTTGGATCAAAAGATCGCCTGTTAATTCGACACGTACTTTACGAATACTAGTTCCATTTTCTTCAACTTACTTATGTGAGAGAGGCTTTTCTGCTCAAGCTTTAGTTAAAACTAAACAAGCGAAATCGTATTGATGTCGATAGCGACCTGATGATAGCTCTGGCAAAAGCAGTACCTAGAATCAACCAACTGGTACAGAACATGCAATCTCGAATGTCTCATTAGTACCAACTCTTATTTAATTCAAGTTTTTCGATAAAAAACATTTATTAGTTGATTTAAACTTTTAAAGTTTCTTTATTAGAATTAAAATAAAAGTCTTTGTACCTATACAGGGTGTTTCAGTTTATTGTCGCATAACTTTAAGATTCGATGGAACTTTTAAAATTAATGCATAAAGTCTATATAAACATGGGTCGATAAATGCGTGGCTTCCGAAATACAGGGTGTTTAAATTTACTTTCTAAAATAGTTTTTTTTTAAATATTTCGAACAATATTTGATGTATAACAGTGAAAATTGGTAGACAAGGGTTTTTTGGTACGACAAAACGAACCATGGGCATAGTTTTACTGTAGCCGCTAGAGGGCGCTCTCTACTGTACCTATAGTGTATTAAAATGACCGAAAAATTTTTCTTAGTGCAATTTCTTGCTTTTTGAATGAAAAAATGATTTTTCGCGCTTTTCAACATAAAAAAGCTCTCTTGTGAATTTTCGTTATAAATAGCCGTTTTTGAGATATTTCGATTTCTAAGGTTCGATGCATTTTAAATTATTTATAGGAAAATAATATTTTATTTTGCATTTTCGATTTGGGCATTACAAGTGATTAAGATGATCGTTTAGATTGTATTTTTAAACACAGCAATAATTCCTAACACCAAATAAACACAAAAAAACAGAATGTTAATTTGTTTAATTTTCCAATATTATTTTTAACAAATTAAATTAATTATTTACAACTAAAAAGCTATTGGATAGTTAGGACAAACATACAAAATCTAAAGTAGTTGCTCGAAATGTAAACCCAATTGTTCAATACACAATTCACATCTACGAATGATCGAACGTGGTATAGCATTATTTAAATAAGGCCTTATTTCATCACATGCATTCCTGATTCTGTCTATTAGCATATCTCTTGTGGTTACGGGAGTCTGGTGAACTTTTTCTTTTAGAAATCCCCACACAAAGAAATCTAATGGATTTAGGTCAGGGGATCGTGGAGGCCAGGCGACTGGTCCTCCACGGCCGATCCATCTTTATGGAAAATGAGCTGGACAACCATCAAGCTGGAACCAGGCCAATCTTCTTAAATCTGACATCATCCCACATATTTGCATGTTCAGCCTTTAAAAATTCCAAGAAGGTCGCAGCATTTAACCTTGCAGGCAAAAGGTAGGGTGCAAATAGTCGATTACGGTATATACCAATCCACACGTTCACACTAAATTCATGCTGAAAATTTCTTTCCCGAACTGCATGCGGATTTTCATGCGACCAAATATGTTAATTATGAAAATTTACCACTCCACGTCTAGTGAAGCATGACTCATCGGTCCATAAAATGTTACTCAAAAGCTTCCTATTATTATCAGTTCTATCAAGAATCCACTGACAAAATGTGATTCTTCGTTCTCCGTCCCCTGGCTGTAGTTCTTGCACAGGTTGCAAATGGTAAGGACGTCTATGGTCATTTCTAAGAACACGGTGAACATGGCTTGCTGAAAGGCACCAGAAACTCTCCTAACACTTGTGGTCGGATCTCTATCAAACTCACGCAGAATCATACGGGTAAATCTGCGCTGACGAACATTTATGTTTTGATCTCTTTGGAGATTTCCAAAACCATATTTGGCGATGCACTCTTACAAATACTGAGCGAATTTGATGTCGTCTGTTTGGAAATCTTCGTGCGTCTTCTCTGGCTGCTTCTGCTGCGTTTCCATGTACAAAGCCATGCACAAAATGAATATCCGCTAACTCTTGATTGGAGAATAAAAATGGCATTTTTATAAAACTTACAAAAAAAAACAAGTAAAAGAAACTAAATTTCGTGCATTCGCAATTGCAAAAAAACGTTTCAGGTTTCAACAGACAACAAAACTAACTGTCAACTAATTGACGTTTAACCTTATTCTGCTTTCAATTTCAAAAATATTTGCAGGCACAGCCTACTTCAAAAAATTATCGAGATACTGACTTTTTAACGTTATTTTATCATAAATAATTAAAAATGCATCGAACCTTAAAAATCTAAATATCTCGAAAAGGCTATTTATAACGAAAATTCACAAGAGAGCTTTTTTATGTTTAAAAGTGCGAAGAATCAGTTTTTTTATTCAAAAAGCAGAAAATTGTACTAAGAAAAAATTTTCGGTCATTTTAATACACTACAGGTATAGTAGAGAGCGCCCTCTAGCGGCCACAGTAAAACTATGCCCATGGTTCGTTTTGTCGTACCAAAAAACCCTTGTATACCAATTTTCACTGTCATACATTAAGTATTGTTTGAAATATTTAAAAAAAACTATTTTAGAAAGTAAATTTAGTATTTCGGAAGCCACGCATTTTTCGACCCATGTTTATATAGACTTTACGCATTAATTTTAAAAGTTCTATCGAATCTTAAAATTATGCAACAATAAACTGAAACACCCTGTATAATGTGCGTTTTCTGGATTTATTGAAAAAGTAAAGGTGGGTAATATAATAATAAATTTATAGTCCGGAAAGCCTCAACAAAAAAAAAAGGTTTGGAAACCCTGCTCTATGTTATCTAGCCCTGGATCGATATTCTTGTTCTCGTCGGAACTTACCGATTACCGACAACTGTCGGCTACCATAGGCAATAGCCCCCAAAACCATTACTCCAACAGTCCAGTGTACATACCTCTCAGCAGCAAATCCAATATCACGCTGTTCTCCACGGCAGCGTCTTACCCTTCTACGAAAGGTTGGCTTTCGTGTTCTTCTATTTCGCGATAGGACAATAATTCTACCCCTTTCAGAGTCGCCAACATGGTGGACGTCTTCGAACTCGCGGCATTTTATTAAAATATTTTTACTACTCATCTCTCAGAAACTGCATTCTTCACAAAAACTAACGCCGGGAATACACTTAAGCCGAGGCTAGCTGCGTACCAAACGTGTGATTTGCCACGAAACCAAATGCGATACACCGAAACAACGTGTTGTTGCGAGCCGCGGCATGCTCACAGCTGATCCATACAGGAGCACATGCTCAGTGATTACTTGTCTAGTGGAGCGGTTCATTTTGATTTTCTTTTCTTTTTGTTTTATTGCTTCGTTTACTTGTAGAAGATTAGAAGATATCGACGAAAACTACGTAAGCTTGATTAATTTCATTGAATTTGCACGCGAGGACTGAGGGAATTGGAATAAAAATCAAATTAATACAAAAGCTGGTGCCACAATTTGTAAATAACCAAAAATCGACTCTATATTCGCCCTGAGGCAAATGCTGATCGAAAATTCCGTACACACTGAGCACGAACGAGCCACGGCTCGGCCGCTGCTCACTTTGATGGACCGACGGCCGACGGCTCAGGTCGCGCACCGCACCAGGCAAACCGAGCCTGTTCGTAGCTATGTTGGCGCGCCGTACACACTAGCGCATCGCGGCGCGCCGAGGCTGCCTCGTTCGGTGCGCGGCTTGCCTCGGCTCAAGTGTATTCCCGGCATAAGATATAACATTTTAACAAAGGTAAACAAAAACAAAGATAACACGTTGACATTGTTGCCATAGCTTGCTTTAAATACAGTCATTATGTTGCTAAGAACAAGTTGAAGAAATTATTTTTTTTTGTGTAACACTCCTAATATCACTGATTATATTTCGGTAGGAACAATTTTAATGTCTTTGAAATTCTATAATATTCGTGCTGTATATGACTATTACAAAGTAAGCCAACAACATTAATCTATAGTTATAATTAGAGCCGGTTTTTCATAAACGTGTTTGCAGCGGGATCAAATTTCGAAAGCAGCCAGAAGAAGTTTAATTAGCGAGTCGCTAGCATAAAACAATACTTATACTAGCTTCACGGGCATAAGTAAATATAATACTGGGTGATTTTTTGCTAGTATCTTTTTGGCAACACTGTTTTTGACAGATGACGCGTGAATCGTGTAATGTGTCATTTGTCAAACTTGTTCAGTTTGGTCTATAATTTAACCATGAATCGACTTACGAACGAACAACGCTTGGAAATTATTGAATTTTACTATCAAAATTCATGCTCGGTTAAGAGAGTGGGCAATTTGGTCGGCCTACTGAGGGAGCTATTCGGAAGCTTGTGACTAAATTTCGAACCCAGTTTACATTATTGGACATTAAACCACCAAAATCCAGACGTAGAGTGAGGACTGAAGAAAATATTGCGGCTGTATCCGCCAGTGTTAGTGATGATCGTGAAATGTCGATTCGCCGCCGTTCGCAGCAATTGGGCCTCTGTTACTCCACTACGTATTTGGGTGTAAAACCTTATAAGATACAGCTGGTGCAAGAATTCAAGCCACACGACCTCCCACAACGTTATCCATTTGGTGAATGGGTGCTGGCAAAGTTGGAGGAAGATCCACATTTTTATCGAAAAATTGTGTTTAGCGACGAAGCTCATTTCTGGTTGAATGGGTACGTTAACAAGCAAAATTGCCGCATCTGGAGTGAAGACCAGCCAGAAGCATTGCAAGAGCTACCAATGCATCCCGAAAAAATCACTGTTTGGTGTGGATTATGGGCCGGTGGCATCATCGGGCCATACTTCTTCAAAGACGACAATGGCCGGAACGTAACTGTGAATGGCGAGCGCTACCATGCGATGATAACAAACTTTTTTTTGCCCAAAATGGAAGAGCTGGAGTTGGCTGAAATGTGGTTTCAACAAGACGGTGCCACATGCCACACCGCAAACGAAACAGTGGCCCTATTGAGAGGCGAGTTCGGTGAACAGTTTATCTCACGTTTGGGGCCCGTCAATTGGCCGTCTAGATCGTGTGATTTAACGCCGTTGGACTATTTCTTGTGGGGCCATGTTAAGGCTAATGTCTACAGGCATAAACCAGCAACGATTGACGCACTGGAAGAAAATATTGAAGTATTTATTCGTGAGATACCGGCCGATATGTTGGAGAGAGTGTGCCAAAATTGGACCTTGCGCATGGGCCATCTAAAGCGGAGCCGCGGCCAACATTTACACGAAATAATCTTTAAACATTAAATTATATCGACCGTTCTATCGACTCAAATGAAGATTCAATCGTTTTTTCAAATTTTCTGTGTTTTTTATATACCTCTTAAAAATGACCCGTTACTAAAATATTAGTGATAAAAAGCCTTTATTTTTACCTGGCGAACAATTAGCAAATGCCAACCGGATAATAGGGGGGCCGGCAAAATGATCTCCCACATTTTAATCTTTAATAAAAACGCCATTCTAAGTTCTATTTAGATTTTACTTTTATTAACTGAAAATGTAGGCTATGCCATTTGCTTTTATAAATTTTTTAAAATTACAGTCCAAGAGGCGACCATTGTTCGATACACATTCGAAGCTGACTTCTGAAAGTCTCCATCACTCGAGCCGTAATTTGAGGCAATATTCCTGTGATTTCTTGGCGTATCGCTGCTTTCATTTCGCAATTGAGCAGGATCGGGTAAACGCGCAGGCCACTCAACGTCTCCACGTACGGAGATTACGCGTCCTGGAAACATTCCATTGTCCTTTTTGCCATATGAGCGGCAGCTCCATAATGTTGAAACCACACATCCGGATGTCCAGGTTCTCTAAGTTTTGCTTCTAAAAAATTGAATAGCATGTCGACATATCGATCGGCAGTTACCGTCACGCCTGCCCCTTCAAAAAATAGGGACCCCAAACGCCAAAAGATCCAACAGTACAACAAACGGTATCATGTGGGCTATGAAGTGACCTTTCATATAGGTGCCGTGGATTTTCTGCTGTCCAAAAGCGAAAATTCTGCTAGTTCACACACCCAGGCACGAAGTAAGTAGCAGAATTTGGTAATCACATATTCGATAACGAAGGATCGCCCGTCCAATTCATGACGTCAACTCGCCGTTGAAAATACGTAAAGGCGTATCTATTTTTTAACGATTTTTCAGGAAAGCGTTTTAAAGAAATATGCTATACTATTTCAAACGTAAGTAAAAAATCAGTACCCTTAGGGCCAATTTAACCATCGTTAATCAGTTTGGACCAATAGGAAAAGACCTTATTGAAATGCAATTTAACGGAAGCTGTCAAAGCTCTCTGAATATCAGTGATTTCTATTGAGATATTGAATAAAATCGTGAAAATTCAACTGTATTATAAGCAAGAACACTTTTTGATTCCAACATGATGCTTTTGTACAGAGAAAACAGGACAACTTTCATTTATTTTGATTTCTGTTATAAATTCACATTTAACGATCAGTTATCTCCAAAGCCAATGGGAATGCGGCAAATAGTAGGTCGATTTTCTAGCTGCTAAATTTAGCAGCAGGTTCGGACGTTTGTTAATGCATGGCAATCTCGAATTTGTTGAGTTCAATATACTGAGTGTTTATATGTTATCATTATAGCTACATACCTGCTGAATAGTGTGGATTTGTCTGTATTTTGCAAGAAAATAGAATATAAAATACATTCCAACCAATTCCTCATCTTCCTTTATATCATAATAGTAATCGTTCATTAATTTATGGGTTATTGAATTTCTACAAAGCAATAAAAACATTGTCCTCTCCATCCTAAAATACAGATAATATGTGTAAGACGTGTCAATCCATACATCTCCGTAATGCATAATGCAATTACTATGGACATAGATAAAAAATTATGAAAAATGTCTCACAAATAATGTCCAAAAATCATAAAAGCTAGTAATGTTTATTTTGCCTTTTTGATTGCCTTTTTGACTGGCGGGGATATCTATCTGTCACTCGGAAGGGTTGCCAAGTCTAAGGACGATTACGTCCTGTGGTGGAGGGTGCGAGATGAATCTTTTACATTTGGTGATTTTTAATTTAAAGTAGGAACGCAAACATAGTACTTATGATAGTTGGAGCTAGACTGATAACACTTCTTGAAGAATATTTGAAAAGTGTGATCACCATCATGGTCTGTTGTCAAATTGCAAATGAAGTATCCGAAAATTCATACGAGTACATACAGTGGACCTTCGTCATAGTTTACTATCCTGATTATGGTCATATTTGGCAGATGAGTTGTAACATCAAATAGATGAACCAATATAAGAAAGCTCTTATATACCTACCTACATTCAGCGGATTTTTCATGAATATTTACTAGGTATCATGATCATAACCATCTTTGGTAGGATGTTTGATCCGGAATGGGAAAGATCTCCTATTTATGAAAATATTTTTGGTATCATCTAAGCGTTGCAATCACTGTACAAAAACTGTGACATATGATTTATAGCATAACCCGCTGCCCTAGCAACACAAATTTAACATACAGGTCGCCTAGCCGTGGGATGCAGTGGTCGGGATGAATATCACGGCAGCCACTGATGACTTGGGCATGTCTGGTAACAACGTATGAAGTGAAACTCGCTAACTTCACAAATTTGAAGATTTTGTACAATTTCTTTGAAAATCATGAAGGTTGTGTCTGATTTGGCAAGGTAATGGCGCAGCCAAATGGCAGTCGGTCTTTCTGGACGCAGGCCAAGCAGATTGAAAATAACTTGTCACACAGTAGGCTTCCACCACTTACGTGTCAGGATGGAACGATTGTAACTGACTCGAAGGCCAAGGCTGAAGTGCTTGTCAAAGTTCTTTGCTGCTAGCTCCAGCATGGACGCCTCCCAGCAAAGCTTCTGGCCCGGACTTGATTGTACTGAAGAGGTGTGCAGCGGAGCTTGCTCCAGTTCTTTCGCGTTTCTTCCAGATATCTTATGAATCCAGAAAACTGTAAATTTGCTCATGTCCAACCCATCCCAAAAAAAGGATCTAAAACCGACCCTTACAACTACAACGTCTTCGCTTAATTAGCGACAGGTAGTATCGTTTCCGACATCAGCGATCCACAGGGGACCTCCCAGCTTACGTCACGCAATTGTGGAGTAAGCTAATCCAGTATTACGGTGGGGCTTATGTTGTTGGTCTTGATATCACGAAAGCATTCAATCAGCTGTTGCACGCTGCCCTCTTGTGCAAACTTCCATCTCATGACCTCCCAGAAAAGCTTTGCAGATGGGTGGCTGACTTTCTCTCTGGCCGCAAGGTATCCATCGTAATTGACGGGATCTCCTCTTCATCCCGCAAGGCCAACGCGGGTGTTCCCAAGGGATTGGCCTTGGCTTCGACACGGTTCTTCTTGCATATCAACGACCTCCTTTCCTGCACGGTCAACCCAATCCACAGCTTTGCTGTTGACATCACTCTATATGCAGGAATTCAGAGTGACACGCCGATCTCTACAGCTGAGCTGGAAAAAAGAAGACTAGCGACGACTTTCTCTCTGACGAGAGACCTGGAGGTTATCACTGCTTGAGGACGTAACAATCTTGTACAGTTTAATGCCTCCAAAATACAGTACTGTACTGACGAACAAAAAGCGTCAATAGCGGCAGCTGCTGGGAAAAAGCTAGGCTATTTGTTTAGGGCTAAGAAGTACTTTTCTCCGCATGAGCTTCTCACTCTATACAAGGCCCAGATAAGACATAGCCTCGAGTATTGGGGTGGTGCCGCCCCGACTACATTATTTATGCTGACTATACTATAGCTATCTAAAACTGTAATGACTCATCGATGTTCACGTGAACATCACTTAACTACCAGTAGTCGGCTGTTCATAGGCGGGGTATGAATGTTTAACATGGGTGAACTAGATTTGTCACATGCTTAATAAAGAGTGGTTTGAAACATATTGTAAGTCAAAAATTTGGGAATTACCTTTATTCATCGTCGCTTCCACTTACATCTGACAGTAATAAACTGTCGCTATCGCTTTCCTCGTTGAAATTGACTATAACTGGCTCTATGATGGTGTCGATGTGGTGGTCAAGCTGCCACATTTTTGTTTCTTCCTTCACAACATGACGGATAGCATTCTGCTAAGCTTCGGGCGTTACTAGCTGTATGGAAGTCTCAAGTAAAACCTTAACGTCTGGTAATTTGAAGGATGTGTTATGGCGCGCAATATAACCCTTCACTTGAGCCCAGATGAGCT
Organism: Acanthoscelides obtectus; assembly: GCA_963669975.1. Lineage (NCBI taxonomy): Eukaryota > Metazoa > Arthropoda > Insecta > Coleoptera > Chrysomelidae > Acanthoscelides > Acanthoscelides obtectus. Next base: position 106,044,645 of record CAVLJG010000005.1, on the reverse strand, counting down.
CTATTGGGTTCAGTTCACAGTGGTAGGGCGGTAACCGCAGCACAGTGACGCCACATTGACGGGCCATCTCATCAGTCACGTAACTAATGTTCGCAGGTTTGTGCTGTTTAATTTTTTCATACAATTCCGCTTTCACACATGAATCGTCAAACGGGATTCCTTTTTCGTGCAACCATTGCTGCATGTCACTTTTTCGAGATCCCATAGTCGGTACACGTTCGGCTCGACGACTATGGTAGGAAGCATTATCCATGACGATCACAAAGTTGGGCTCAACTCGCTGAAGCAGCCCTTGAAACCAGCTCTCGAAGCAGCTGGCATTCATTTCGTCATGGTAATCACCTCCTTTCTTAGAGACGAAAATCAAGTCACACTCTTCTAAAAAGCCACTATCGCTACCAATATGAGTTACGATCAATCTTTGACCTTTCCCTGACGGTCCACGAAGACCTGTTGACAAACCTTCAATGCTTGCTTGTCGGTTACTCGCTACGTTTTTGTCTATCCAGGTTTTTTTAACTGTGTGACCTGCATTTACCCATGTCTCGTCCAAATAATAGATGTTTCTGCTTTGTCGCCTATATTCAATCATTTAGCGTAGGTATTTTCTACGCCAGGTGACTATTTCAGGTCTCTCTATCAACACTGACTTCCGATTACGCGTTTCGTAACGAAAATTAATTTCGTGCAGGGATTTCCTCATTACCTCGACGCTCATTTGGGTTATAATTTCATTTTCCTTGATCGCTGCATGTACAGCCTTGAGGGTTGGTATCTCATTCCTAAAGAAGAATGAATGTACGGTTCGCCTTAACGCCATTTTGCTATCGTCATCCAATTTAACGGCCTTTCGTCCCTTCAAATTAAACTTTGGATCAGTAGTTGCTCCAGTTTTCTTCTTTTCATGCACCACCCTGCGAATGGTCCACTCTGGAACGCCTGTCATACTTTCACAACGCGCGAGTGCATCTCCCTGCGACATAGTTCTGTTCAGATAATTGAACACGTTGAGCACGATTTCTGTCGCGTCCCTCTTCAGTGCTTTACGAAGCCGTCTACTTGTTCCCTGGCTTTCAGTACTTCCACTCGTGCCATTTGTACTCTCCATGGTTAAGTATAACCAAAACAGTAACCACAGAAACCACAACAATAACAATCACACAACAATTCTTATAAAAACACACAATATGCGATCGCTCAACGAAACACGTTCCAATGCGTTGCCGACGCCTATGAGTCTGCCGGTCGAGGCGCGTCTTTGATTTCATTGGTTCTACCGCGGAGAACAATCAGTCATTATTTCCATCTCTGTATGAGCTGTTGTCCACCGCAAAGCCACAGAAACGACATATGTCGTACGCTATACGGCTGTACTGGAAGGAAGCCGGGATCGACCTCTGATCACGTGTTGATCACGCGTATGAGTCACTAGAGTTTTAAATAGTTGTAGTATAGAGGTGGACTGTTCGACTGATCGATGACTCTTCTCTAACAGATAGTCTCGGGACCCTTGCACACCGGCGGGCCGTCGGTGATCTAGGTCTCTTCTCCCGTTACACCAAAGGGCTTTGCTCCTCAGACCCACCTGGCTTTGGACTCCCATCCTAACCGTGTCGAATTTCGTACACCCAGAACTGGCCGATACGACCGCTCCTTTGTCGAGGATGTCGAGATTGTGGAACAATCTACAAGAGGAAGCTCTTTCCAGTACTACTAACTGTACTCAGTTCAAAAATCGTAATCAAAATTTCTTTATATATAAATATATATACAGGGTGTCCGCAAAGTTGGGGTTTTCCTTTTCAGAAACAACTACCCTTGAAATAACAAAGGTAATGTGTAGTGAAACGAGGGCGACCAAGTAAAAAAAATAAAGGAAAAAGTACTCACTCTCCAGTTGACGAGAAGGGCTAAGTACGTCTCTGCCCGAAATCATACCGCTCCAACAGAAAATGAAATCAGCTGATGCGCTACCGAGCAGACGCAGAAACCACATTGATTGTCTTACACTTAATGGCACATCTTCTAACAAGGAAGGCAAAATGTTGCGTAAAAAGTCTAAGTATTGCATCCCGTCCAATCGATTTGGGAGAATAAATGGTCCAATGAGCATACCGTTCACCATGCCAGCCCAAACATTCACCGAAAATGTTTGTTGAAAATGTGCCCGTGCGGATTTTCTACTGACCAAACATGAGTGTTGCGAAAGTTATTCACCCCATTACGCGTGAACGTAGATCCGTCTGTCACCAATATGCACTTCAAAAAGTCCGGATTATTGTCATGTTGATGCAACAACCACTCACAAAACCGCACTCTTGCTAGAAAATCGTCAGGTTGAAGGGCTTGTACACGTTGGACGTGAAACGGATACAGCCCCTCTTCACGCAGCGTTTGCCACATTTTAGTTTTTGATACTTGCACTTCTCTAGCCACATCTCTAGTGCTTGTTGAGGGATTCTCGTCTACGCGATTACCTCTACACGCGTGACCGTAACCGTCGGTTGAAGGTTGCATACTGACCTGACACACTGACCCCGACCCAGTTCTGTCGTCGGGTTGAGCCAGTGACCTTGTACCAGTCCGTGATGTCGCGGCTACAGGACGGTATTCAGATATTTTTGATGTTGCAGAGCCCTTTATCTCGGTTTCCTTAAGACATTGGTGTATATGGTACTAAGAAAAATTGCTTATGTTTTCAAGATCTACACGTCGTGTAAAGGAAAACCCCAACTTTGCGGACACCCTGTATATGCAGGGTGGCCCATCCATGTGTGGATGGAATATTACTCATAAACAAATACATTTTGGGAAAACCTATTTACGGCATGTTATACATGACATTTGAGCGCACATTTCTAAAATATTGGCAAATATACAGGGTGTCCCAATTTCGACCTACATATCAAAGTTGTGATTTTTCAAATTGATTGCATATTTGTATAAACCAATTCAAAAGAAGAATATTGATATAATATGCTATGGGGTTTTGGTAATTAGTTGCTGAGATGTAAGATGTTTTGTCCAGGAAAACCGACCACTTCGGCAACCCCTCAATCAGCCATTTTGAAATTTGGAGTGCTGAATTTTGTATAAAAAAAACTTACACACCTCAGCTTTTATCTTATTTATTACTTTTTCAAATTTTCATTTTTGCTCATACAGGGTGGTCAAAAACGAAAATTGTACATTTTCTCAAAAAACTATCACTACTCAAGACCTAATCTACAAAAACTGTACGAAAATATCTCCACCATAGCAGGCAGCAGCGGTGGCCGCAGTAGTACACTCTTCGGTCTCCTGATTAGTCGCCGTGCGCTGTGCGGGTTCGAGTCCCGTCCCAGGAGAAACTTTTCTCTTGGCTATGGATGTTGTGATTGTCCGTAGGTGGTAGATGGTCTCTGACTGTCGAACGCGGAGGTACCACCCGGCGGTTCTCGTAGGCGGAGCCAGAATGTGTGCATGTTGCATGCACACGTGTTCCCTCGCCAGAGTCCGTGCGGCGTCCCCCCCTTTCCTATGTATCCCCCTATAGCCCCACGGTATCCAATGGGTGCTTAGGCCTTAGGCCTTCGTGGTAGTTGAAGTATAAAAAAAACCATGTTGAATACACAGCCGTTGCATATCCGTTAGCATGTGTTCTCTTATGTTCAGAAAAGCATCCTTAATCCTTATACGAGTATCGGGTGATCTAGGAGGCCAAGATATAGGCCGATCACGACCGATCCAACGATTGTTACTCCAGGTGTCCAAATAGTTATGCACACGATTATGATAATGTGCATGTGCGCCGTCATGTTGGAAGTACATATGCATCCGAGTTTACAGGTTGACATCCTCCAAAAGCAAAGGCAAATACTCGATCAAAAAATTCAAGTATTCTGTACCTGTTAATCTGTTGTCGAATAAGAAAGGCCCGATAACTTGTCTGCCAATAACTTCTCCCCAAACAGTCAAGCTCCATTTATTTTGGAAATCTTTATGCCTAACAAAGTAAGGGTTTTCCATCGCATCATAGTGCATGTTGTGCCGGTTGACAACACCTATGCCATTAAATGTTGCCTTATCGGTAAGAAAGAGCCTTATCCAGGAAAGTATGTCTTCACTCACTTTATTTAGCATTATTATACTAAACTCCATTCAAGCTGCACTTAAATGACGATTTTCCTGCAACTTTAATAGAACCTCCAACTGATTCGCCTCATTGGTGACACTTGTATTGTTTTTACATTTTTCACTATATTCCACTGCTCCACTCGATTCAAAAAGTTCTCGTAGTGTGGAAAATGTTTCCGGCTTTGGATGTCGCTTATTAGGGTACCGTTGCTTATAAATGCGAGATGCTAAAAAACTATTTCTTTGGGCTTCGCCCAAAACGAACACCATATTCACCATTTCTTCTTTAGAAAAATTTATTTTCAAACACGTTTTTATTATAATGTTCACAAAGCTAATTTTGACAGTTTGTAACTAATCAACAATTTATTTGTTTCCAAGGATGACGCGAGATTTTAGGGAACTAAGCCGCTCCATAAAAAATGTGCTAATAACCGAAAAAATAGCCGTAAAACCCCTTGTGTGTCTAGTATCAAAAAAGCTTATAAAAAAATGAATCCAAACTTGCACAAAAATACAGGACGATGCATTTTAATTTATTTATAAAAACTACAATTTGCGTTTTTGACCACCCTGTATGAGCAGAAATTATTATTCGAAAAAGTAACAAATAAGTTAAAAACTGAGGTGTGTAAATTTCTTTGGTACAGAATTTAGCACTCCAAATTTCAAAATGGCGCACTTAGGGGTTGCCGAATTAGGGGGTTTTTCTAGACAAAACATATTACATTATATAGCTGATTACTAAAATCCCATGTTATATTAATTTTCTTCTTTTGAATCGGCTTATCCCAATATGTAATAAAATTTTAGGCATTCCATTTGAAAAATCATAACTTTGATATGTAGGCCGAAATTGAGACACCCTGTATAATGGCCAATATTTCGGAAATGTGCCCACAAATGTCATGTATAACATCCCATATATAGATTTTCACAAAATGTATTTGTATATGAGTAATATTCCGTCCACACATGGATGGGCCACCCTGTGTATACAGGGTGACTTCGAAGTTGAGTCATTTATTTTAACAGTGAGTAGATATGATCATAAGAAATGTTTTTTTCCTTTACCATTTTTCTGGTAAAATTAAAGTAACAAAGTTATAGCCCTTTGGAAGTTTGAGTCCCGCCCTGTCTCAATAATATCATGTACTCGTGTTTGGCAACAACGGATATAATCCACCTTATCGGTTCATCGCATCGGAAACAAAAAAGCGAAAGAATTTGGAACGATGTTTATTTTATTCAGTTCAGTTATACTCGTACATACAGTCGCGTGTGAATGGTGTCTGTTGCGTGGCTCAAACGAAATAAAAAATGGCACATGTTTATGCGGATCGGTTTCCCAATCGAGTGCAACCAACCCCTCGTGCCTTTGTTAATGTAGTACAACGGGCTCGTGAATCAGGTGACTTCAGACCTCACAGGGGACCTCACGATCAAATACAGGTCCGCACTGAAATACTTGTCGGGAGGATACTTTATAAAACAAGGTAAAAAATTTTTTTTATATTTTTTTTATTTTTATACACATATTTTGGTTTATCTTCCTTCTACAATCATTATCTGAAAATTAATGACTCAACTTCAAAGTCACCCTGTATATATATACAGAGGAAGCTTCCTACTTCCATTGTATGATGGCTGGGGAGATAGCGCAACATAATGACTAGCTGCACTCGTTAGTTGAAAAGACTTTAACTGTAAAAAGGCGAACCTTAATGGAATTACCAATGTAGCCAAAAATGTTGCTGGTAATCGCCAGCGGACCGGTCGAGAAAAAAAGTCGCTGAAGCATACGAAAATCGCTATGTCTGGCAACAGTGTTGTTCTAACCAAAGAACTGAGTCACTGAGTCACAACTTGGATAGTGATGGGACATCTTATTCATACTGACCGGTGAACGAAAATAACTGGATGACTCACCGCACTGCAAGTAGGGAAAGTGATTTTTCTCAGGTACTAAAAGGAACGGTCAAATAAGAATTCCATCTGACACTTATGGAACATGTGTCGAAATCAGGTTTAAGTGTTTTATGGAATTTTTTTAATGATATCGATGAATTTCTAGAACATTCAAAGGTCTGAAAAATCTTTGAAAAATTTGAAGATCCCTAGTAAAATATATAAACATAACCAACACCCAAACGAGTGAAAAAAATTTCTGAAGCAAGTATCGAGAACCACAGGCTCCAGGGTCGCGGGGAAAGTGAAAAATCTCTGACATGTGAGGCAACTTGAAGCTACTGAAATCAGCCTTGTATGGTCTGAACTGTTAAATATTAGCAAGCTATTCCATCGCGCAGAGCAGATTTTCCAGTCTGTCAGTCGAGATAACGTAAAAACGATTGAATTCATATTTTTCAACCGTTCCAATGCATTCCACTGATTGCAAATGTATTCACCCATCACTAACATTGTGAGACACTAATTTCAAATGTCAATTCTTCTTTGGTCTATTCTCCTTCTCCAACGTTACTGTAGTCTATGTTTTGTTGTTTTAAGCTTGTGTTATTTGTGAAAAAAAGATTTTCCATATAAAAAGTGCTCCCTCCAAGATCTTTCTTGTGAAGAATTACATATTACACTATCGTGTACACTTTAAATCTGCACTAACCCCCAAATACGTGGTTATGTTGAGTGCACCAATGGTGCGACCGTTTATACACTGAAATCAAAACAACAAACTGCAACTGCAATTGTATGTATGAATGTTGAAATCTTGAACAGTTTCGGACCAGTGGTGTCGTTGAGGAATTGGAAAGAAGTGTATGAATATGTTGAAATGCAACACCTAAGAAAAATTTGACTGAAAAGGATTTTTCATGTAAGGGTTTGGAAGTGCAAGTTTGCAAATGTAGGATAAACTATTAACACACAATATGTGATGTTGAGTTAATATAATCACATATGGATTACAAAAGTTGCAATAAACACGGAGAAACCTTCAGTTAAACTGAAAAAAAATACATTTTACTCAGACATCAAGCATTTTTTTTTAATTTTGGCTCAGTTTTGTATAATTGCATAATATTTAATATACTGAAAACATTGCAATGGTAAGCTGTCACTTCATATTTTACAGTGTTTTGTTTTGAATACTTTGATTATTTGCTGCCAAAAATTTGACGGAGAGATCTTGAGGCTGATTGGGTATATTTGACGGACTGTTTGGTACTCCTACCCTATTGGTGCAGAATAATGGTTTGTTAAATTATGAAATCGGCCCTTGAGGATTTGTTTTTGGCAGTTATTTTATACAAAGTAAGACTAATAAGATAAACCTCCCAAATTTTGGATACATTTCTTCAAAGGCATTTTTTAATAATTTGTTTAAGATACGCCTTTACGTTCCGTGATTAACAATTACATTTGTATCTACTTCATTGATTGTATAGAAAACAGGTTAAAAGGCTTGGATCTTTTACAAAATAATGCATATCTCAGAAACATAATGTTTATTTATTCTAGAAAATGCAGCTAGTGACCATTAGAATTCCATGTTTTAGGTGATGCAAAATAAAGTAATCAAAACAGCTTTTAACAGCTTTGAAAATATTATCAAACGAGTTTACAAAACAAGAACTACTATACTAGTACGTTAATAACATAAACAGTCTTAAAAATAAATAATATGATACCCGCATATAATAAGTTATCCAAACGAAACTGAAAATAGAAAAGTTGGAAAATTGGAACTAAAAAATGCATTCTCTTGTATGGGGTAAATTTGTATAAAATTGGACGTGTTCTGGTAAATTTATTGCCGGAGTATCCCCAGCACATAGCGCCAATAAATTGTAATATTTTTCTAAAGATATTCGAACGAACGAGGTTCCTTATTTAACCGATTAATAGTTGCGTTTTGGAAAGATGCAGGTTGCCGCTTTAAGGACATTGCCCTATAATTTTTATCTGTATGATCGACTTTGGAAAATAGTTTGAAGGTTCAAAAATATCGGTCCTCTTAAACTGATTGCCATCCTAGTCAACCCGAATTGAATGCAATCAAAGGTCCTCGCTAATTTTTTTGAAATCTAGGCAATCATTTAATTTCAACGTAAACAACTTGGTAGGGTTTTGATGGTCGCGCAAGGCGAAGAATCTCGGAGATCTGCCTTTCAAAGATACTTTTAGTACGGACAGCCCTCCTCTGGACAGAATCGAGCATGGATAATGTAGGCGGAGCGGCAGCACCCCAAACGTGTGAGCAATACTCGAAGCTAGGCCTTATCTGGGCCTTGTATAGAGTGAGAAGGTCATGCGGAGAAAAGTGCTTCTTAGCCCTAAACAAATAGCCTAGCTTTTCCCCAGCAGCAGCCGCTATTGACGAGACGTGTTCGTGCCAGATCAAGTCCTCGGTGATATGGACTCCGACCAGCCGATGAACGTCTCTTTGGGAGAACTCGGCCATCCATAGAAACCGATTGAGCGCTAGGATGCTTTTTGTTCGTCAAGGTACAGTACTGTACTTTGGATGTATTAAACTGTACAAGATTGTTGCGTCAACAAGCAAAGATAACCCTCAGAACTCTCGTGTCAGAGATGAAGTCGTCGCTAGTCCTCAGCCAAGAGAACACCTACGGTGTCGATTACGACGGATATCTTGCGGCCAAAGAGAAAGTCAGCCACCCATCTGCAAAGCGTCTCTGGGAGGCCAAAGTAGTGCATAAGTGCATAAGAGTGCAGCATACCACAGCTGATCGAACGCTTTCGTGATATCTAGAGCAACGACATGAGCCTCATCATAAGTCTGGAAGACTCCACAATTGCGTGTCGTAATGTAGGAGGTCCCCTGTTGATCGCTGCTGCCAGAAACCATACTGCCTGTCGCTAATCAAGCCATGACGTTCGAGTAGTCCGCGATCTATGCACCTCTCCGTGACTTTACTTATAACGGAAAGCAGAGCCTTAGGCCTGTACTTGTAAGGATTGCTCTCAGATCCTTTTTTTGGGATGAGTTGGACATGAGCAAATTTCCAGCTATTTATGAAGGTGCCGCATTCGTAAGAGACGCGAAAGAACTGGAGCAAGCTCCGCTGCACACCTCTTCAGTACAATGGCAGGAATCAAGTCCGGACCAGAAGCTTTGTTGATGTCGAGCGACAGGAGCACCCGTCTTATGGTCTTATCCCTGAATGCTACTTCCGCGTAGTGTACAACGGTGGTTTGGGCGTTGGGGGGTGGATTTGGCAGCAAAGATCTTGGCAAACACTTCCGCCTTTGCCTCTGAGTCGGTTACAATTGCTCCATCCTGGCACGTAAGAGGTGGAAGACCACTGTCTGATAAGGTCTTTTCAATCTGCTTGGCCAGCGTTTAGAAAGACCGCCTGCCATCGCACTGCGACATTACCCTGTACCTAACTTTTATATCGTCCTGGTCTTTGGTATTGCGGACCGCTTCGTTATATTTGTTTCTGTACTCGACGTCGACTTGGAGACCTCTATGCTCAAAGAATACAATGTATTTTGAAAGAAGTCGAATTAACATTGTCGGTGTTTTTCGCCTTGAATGCTCCTCATTTACAATGGAGTGCTTTTTGATTCGATTAGAAGTTTTGAAATTAATATAAAATCCTTTTCGTTTTAATTACTGCATTCTCGTTTTATCTGTGACGACACAATTAAAACTTTACTTCAAAAAGTCATCAACTGAGCGAAGCCCTAACATTATACGAATATAATTAGCGAATGTTTTTGAAGAAAGCAACTTTTGCATCAGCACGTGCAATTAAAGAATCGTTTTTATAACGTTATTTTCATGGGTTCTACGAATAATTTGAGCACAAGTTAGGCAGAACCGGCGCAACCTGTTCATTAGGGTGTTCCAGCCTATGAGGGCAAACAAATTTTTATTCGAACTGAGATACGGATACCTTCCTATTTTATGCCATTCGACTCTAACAACTCAAAAAATTGATATTATTGCGATCGGGGAACGATATCCCGTGCCTGATCAAACTTTGAATTAGAAAGTTAATCGCGAAACGATGTATAGATTTCCAAACCTAATCCTTATTCGACAAATAAAACACTGCTTTATTTGTATCTTATATTTCTTAGATACTTATCATTGAAGAACATTATTTACCAAGTTTTCTTTTTACAGCCAGGATATACCTGCCTGTATTCTTGTACGCAACGTAATAAAAATTGTTTTTGTTCCTCTTCAGTGGTGATTAAGCCATGGAAGTCTTGCATCAACTTGACCACTCTTTCGGATGTACCGTTAACTGCTCTCAGTGCTTGCAACTTATTTTTAGCATGTTGAAAATAATCATTATGTGGCCATGAAGTTGGTTTGGTTTGGTTTGAAACAAGGTCGACGATATTTTTCTCTGAAATGAAATAAATAATATAATTTAGGTTTTTCGGGCTGTTGAGCCGTGGTCGTGTTGGATTTGGTCCAGAGCTTTCGGCTACATCTGCAGTAGCCATCTTCAGTGGCGCTGCCGGCGAGAGCGAAGTGCTCGGCTTGGCGGGTCGACTGAAACTGATCGATTAACTGGACGAGCGTGCGGTTTTATAGGAGATCGGCGAACTGAGGACTGAGTTGTCTGGTTGGGGTACTCTGGGCCTCTTGCGCTGTGTTTTTTAGAATTGGGAACCACGTTTGCTTAAAGCAAGGCCTTCTTCTTTTCTATTGAAATTGTTATTTTAGATTTCAATTGCTTCTCTGTACATTCGGGCAGAGTAGTGGTGCGTTGTCATCTTTCCTTCCCCTACCCTCCGAACATACTGGTTTTGTCCGTCCGAAAACATACAGTCAACCATGGGCAGATGGTTTGTGCTTATTGTCAACTCATCAGCTTCGTGTAGGCTTGGCCTCAGGTCAGGAAAACGAACGAAACAAGACAGTATAAAGTGCGACCTATTGCCAGAATCGCAGTTTAGGCTGACTTATTTTAACAATTAGCATATCATATCGAGGCAAAAAAAGAAGACAAATGAAAAACGTATTCGTCAGACCTACCATAAAGTGGGCCCGAAAGTTTTTCTTTCGATAGCATGTAGCGTTTACCGTGGGCTGATGGACTTTCTTTAGCTAAATTAGCAACCATTTTCACTTTAGTTTCCTCATCTACGTTATCGTCAAATAGAGATACAGTTGTCTAGTGGCGCGCAAATTTAGGTCCTAGCTCAATAAAGCGGAGAGTAGGGGGTTAAGAGCGCCAGTGACTTAGGACGGATTAAGCCACAATTCCCCGAGATGTTAGTTGGAACTTGTTTTGGTTGATCACCACACAAAAGGAGAATCTAACAGAGATGACGAAATTTAAGTAATAGTACACAGAGAGAGAGCCAAATAAACAAGATTTTAAAAATCACAATATATATATATATATATATATATATATATATATATATATATATATATATATATTGTATATTACTCATATTTGCTAAACTCCGAAAAATTGGAGAACTTACATATCTCCCCAAATTTTGACTCTTCACAACCATAAATAGAATCTGTATCTTGGCCGATTCCACCAGTAAATTTCATTCCACTCAAATTCTAATAATTCTCTTCTCACGATTTAATAATGATTGTTAATTTAATTTCCCATTAATTAAAATATAGTTTATTCAACTGCCTCTGGTCGGTTTAAAAATTTCTTACATAACATTCTGAAAATCACGTCATCTGAAGTGTTTTGGCAACGTCGGCACACGCCCACAATTCGTTCCATCTTTCTACACAGACATTGACAACCTTCGGCCTTCTGTCACTCATTATTCCATTACCACCATTTTGTGCAATCATCAAGTGGCTTCACTTTAATGTTTTAAATAATTTTTAATCTGTTTTTAACGTGTTCTTGTCATATTTTATATAATTTTGACCATTGTACCATCTATCCAGCTCACACCATGTTCCTGGACGCTTCCCTCATCCTATACGTAAACAACAATTAGCAACATCCTCACATACTACTGTAAGTTGAGTCAATTTAAATTCATTTTACACTATTGTTGCTACTGTTATCATTGTAATTGCAGCTCCTGATGATGATGGCAAAGTCCAGTGAAAGCTAGAGAGAATTAAAAAAAGTATAAAGAGTCCTCTTTGCTTAAATTTTGTCGAAGTACCCAACAAAAAGCTTTAATTTATCATATATATCATTTATAGAGTATAATTGTTCCCAGGATTCTTGATTGACATTTGATATTAGTTTTGAATTGTCGACAAAAAATTTGTAATTTTTCTGGTTGTTATTAACGGTAGGGATGTTAGAATGTTTTTCATTTGAAGATATCAGTAAAATAGTGGAGAAGTGGTCAGTAATATCGCTTTCTAGGATTATTGGTATACAAGTAATTTTGTTGGATAGGTCTTTCACAAAGCAGTGATCTATACATGTGCAACTGATGGACCTTGTAGGTAGGTTTATATAGGACAGAAATCCGTTACTTGATAGGATATTCAAGTATTCATTTGTGATGGGATCATCGTCCAAAATATTTATATTGACATCTCCCAAGAAAACATGTTGCTTTAAATAAACGTTATTTTGATTTTGAAAAAAAAAATCAATATTCTTTAAAAACTCGTGGGGTTCTGAACATGGCGAACGATAAATGGCAGAAACCTCAATTTTGTTATGGTTAATTTGGATCATTATGTTTAAAATTTTGATTCCATCAGTAAAAGTGAATGTATCATGATTACATTGAAGTTTATTTCTTACAAAAACTATCACCCCATCGTTTTGGTTATAAGTGCCAAAGTTATACAGCGTGTCATATCCCTGCTTATTGAAGCAAGAAATATCAACCACTTGCCACGTTTCAGTTAAAACTATTAGATCAAAATTGTATCATATTTGGTCGAGTAGTATTTTTAAGTAATCAAGGTTGTGTTTTATACTCCTTATGTTCATATTAAAAATTCGAAATTTTGCATCAGAATTTTGTGTATATAAATTAAGTTCATCGACGTTTTGTGGTATATTTGTTGCAATACTTGGAATTAGGAAATCATTAATGTATTTATTTACTGACATTTTTAGGTTCTCTTTAGAGATAGGAGTATCAAAAGATGAACTTGAATTTTAAAAAAGTAAGTAAGGTTTTGTTGTTCCTGATAATACTTGAACGATGGACAGTTTTTGTCGGTAGGTGAGTGGTTGATATTATCTTTCATTTCCATGTCTACAGTCGCAGCATTCTATTGATACATGCTTACAATACATAATCTACTGTAGCTAATTTTGTCCTTTTTTGTCATTTGCATTCTACAGTTGCAACTTAAATTATTGGTCCATGTACAGGCGATGCCTTCTATTGGGCCTGTTTTGATTTTATATTTATTTACTCATATTGTTTGTTATCTTTGTACATTGAGTGAATAAATATTAATATTATTATTATTATATTGATCAATAAAAAAACAAAACGCACATGTGCTCCGCCACTGGAGTGCGAGTAATGAAAAAGAGAAAGTATGTTACAAATGTTAAATAAGACCTGACAAAATTATTTTTCAAGATAACCCCGCAAAACGTGTACCATGGTATACGCCCGAAGTATTTACAGATATTTTGCGCCTAAATACTAAACCTGTAGGTCTTCTTTTTCAGGCGCGGCCGAGATGTCCTCGACTCTGGTCAAAAAGTGGCCAGTAGTGGGCACGTCACTGGGCTGCTTGCCTCGTCGCCAGAAATTATGGTGGTAACAAAAAAAAATCCTAGAGAGAGAAAGACTGTTTAAAAATCTACTCTACTCTGAGATAAAACTACTCATTGAAAACAATCGCACGTGAAGCGAATGTACATGTAAATTTTTTTCGTACAAGAAAAGTAAAGCAAAGGCAAAAAAGAGTTAAAAATGTACTAAACTAATATACCCTTGTTCTAAAAAGTTATGGCAGCTAAAAAATCAAAGTCATGATCAATATATAGGCACTGCCCCCATATTTGAATACGTAGAATGTCCAATAAAATCAAGAAGTCTCTAAGAATTTCGATAAGCAATAATAAATGTATAAAGATCTATGAAATTGTTAACTAGAATGATATTTTACCTGTTCACATCGGGTTTTTTTCAAGGGGATGATTTTCTTTTGTTTCTATTGACAAAAAGAAAGCAGATATTGAACGAACGTCATCAGGACACGCATTAAGGCACGCGGTCCGAAGGTATATAAAAAAAGAACTTACCGCTGAGGGTCAAAATCCCATAAAAAAATGGAAGACGTAGCACCCAAACCAAAATAACTAAACTTAAGTTACAGAACAAAAAGAAAAGGGTGCTAGTCCATGAATGGGCGCTTGGGGCCTAATATCCCAGAGTTCGGAAAACGACAGAACGACCCCTGCACCACGACCTCAACGGAAACAGAAAAGCGAATCACGCAGAATACGTAACGTTCTAGAAGAAGAATCTTGGGTGGCCTTGAAGAAGATATGTTTTATAGGAAGCCAACTAACGGAGAAAAACTGCAGAGTTTTTTGCTGATCGTCAACACCATACTGAATCGCTGAGAAAGAAAGATATAATACGAGTGAAATTACACAAACAATAAACTATTAAATTTGCCAAAAGAAGAGCATTGAAAAGGGTTTGGCCTAGGAATGGGCACTCTATTATCAATGAAGAGAAATTCAAATTATTTTGGCACGTGACAGTCGACCTGGCTCTCTCTGTCTTTCTCTTCATTTATTTCCATCAATTGAAGAGCATCTGCATGCGCAATATCAAGCAGATTGTCAAAGTTCGTAACAATTTCTTGTCGACGTTGCTCCAACACTTCTTGTGTTTTGCTTGCGTTTTCTGCAAATATCTTCAAACTTGGTATAAGCTGACTAATTTCTTAACACAGTTAGGTAGAGATTTATTCGGTATACGTGCCTTTTCCCAGTAAATAATTCACTCACGAATAGTAAGGGTGGCACCCTCATTGACACTTAATTTCACTTCCCGAACATTATAGAATAGAACTGATAATACTTGCTCATTAGAGGGAAGTTTTGAACCGGTAATTTGATGCTTTACGACCCCTATTAAAAATATTCTCTTTCCAGAACTGCGTCCTTCGACATGTTGACTGAATGAAAACATTGCGCTTATTAATAGGACAAACGAGCACTGCGATACGTTAGCTGGCGCGCGCCTAATATGCAAGTTTTGACATGTTCCAACGCAACTCGGCACGGGTTGTCCTGATTGTGGGTACATGAAACTTTGTTTACAATTGTTTTGTCGTTTTTCAGGCAAAATTAGAGGTTATGCGTTTGATAAAAAGAACTTTCATTTTTTGGGGACACCCTTCACCTCTCACGTCTGTGAGCGGAAAATGTCACATATCTTTATGATATTTATGCATTGTTTCCGCAAATGGGAGATACATCTAAGGTTAAATTAGAAAAAAATCTGCGTTCTTTAAGACGGATTTACTTACATGCCGTTGAGAAGCTTGTAAAATATTCATGGCTTACTGAGGTATTGTGGAAAAAGCTAAAATCTGGCCAAGTCGTTTTTATTTTTTTCTGACATTATATCAAGTTACCACTACGAAGCGTAGCACAAAGTAGACGTGTTTGTTTGAGCTTCCTTTTCATAGCAGAAAAAGTGGTAATATTTTAAGTAAGCTGGTTATTTTCCCTGTGTGGAAGTCACGACATTCATTGTGCTCAGCTCAGCGGATTCAATTAATTCTCCTCATTACAAAATGCTGAAGTATTGCAGTCCTATAAATGCCTGTGTAGAAAGCTCCTATGCTCTCCTAATACCGCGGAAGGATTAAATGCAAGCATACTGAGATTTACAAGGTGATGAATAGACACGCTGAGTCAAAGACAGGGCCGAACATGGACATCCTTATACTCAAAACAGATCAGGGTGAAAAACATCGGTGCTCAATGTGAGACAGACGAAAAAAGGTGAAATTGAGTTGATGGTTTCAGAAAAAAACGGAGATTTGAACCTTTGACGCAAGGAACTATTGCAATCATAGTACGTGACCTTGAAAAACCCGTCAAGCTCTTAAAGACTCTCTGCAGCAGCAAAATGTTGTAGGTCTACAAGTTTTTGAGCCAAGAGCACCTAAAAGTGGGAGGGGGCCTTGGACTGCCCCCATACCCAACTAGCACAGTAGTGCTATAAGCTTTTGGTAAAAGAACTGTTCAGCCATAAAAGCTGTTGCCTGAAGACCAAAATTCTGGCTTAATGTTGTGTGGAATGCAAATTTGCTTTCTGCAACATATTTGCACTAAAATGAGGTGTTTAAAATACTCTTATAGCATAGTTAGACAACACCTTATAGGACAAATTTTTAACTGCTGCATAAACGTTTATACAACTATTTTATACAGCATATTTGCCTGTTAGCCAAAATGGTTATGTTGTGGCATCCATGGTAACGTTTATAAAACAAACCCGAGCCTTGTTGTTTTGCTGTGCAAATTTACTACTTTAGCCAACAAATTGCTCCCAACGGAAGCACTTATGTTGTTTAGTAACTGTTAAAGGCTGTGCTCGGCATACATTTGTTGCTAAATATGTTGGTATACAACTTCACCATAACCTAACTTTCTGCTGTCATATTTTTGTTCAAATGCCATAACCAGTGTTTTAAGACAAACAACGCATGCATATTGGTTCAAAAGGTTTTATCAACTGTTCAAACAGAAGATATAGATCTGGTATAAATTCTGGGTAAATCATTCGACTCTGTCGGTATTTCATTTCAGATATTTATCAAATTGTTGTATAACACCTGCAGGCCACACCAAAATGTTCTAATAAACTAAAGACAAAATGGACGATGCCATGATTATACACAACCACCCGCCATATTGGCAAACATTTATTCCTCTATTTAATATTAAATAATTATGTTTCAGTTCGAAATTACAGACATAAAGTGAAAAACATTAGTGTAATTGTGTCTAAATATAGCATTTGTGGAAGATTTAACGCAGATAAGTTCAGTTTTCCATCTTAAAAATCTAGACATACTTTTGATCATTATTAAAATATGAATCAAATACGGAGCCCGTAGAAATTGCGTAACTACTTTGCACGGTAATCACAATAAAATTTGCTGCGCAAGTAATTCAATAGCCCTATATCACAGTGTAGAAGTTTATCATATACCTGTGTATGAAATTCACAATGGCCGATATGTTAGTAAAGAAGATTACTGTAATGTGTTAGCTATATATTCTTCACTTCATCTATACAATACATTAGAAATAGTTTGGTTGCAATAAAGTCAAAATCACGTAACAGAATAGTTGTATAGTTGACAAAAACTGAATCTTGCACTCACGCAAATGTTCTATAGCGGCTGCAAGAGGCTTACATTTTTGTTGTATAACTGATAGCTGCAGCCCTTACACAACCTCTTAAATGGCTGAAGTGTCCTCTTAGGTGTGCCCATTCCGCTTGTATAGCTGTTCTAAGAGGGTTTTGCCAATGTTCTTACAGTATACAATGCTGTTTAAGGAATACTGTATAATCATTCTTGCAACTCTAATAAGAGTGATAATTGTGAGTTGGGTAGTACTCCCTGAAGGCCGTGGAAGTATGCTGCTACAACAGCGAAGAATTAAAATTGGATGGGGCAGAACTGCCTCAAATGTGGAAACGACAAGCACGTAGCAAAAGACTGCACCAGGTGGAGGTAGTAAGACAGCTTCGTTTCACTACTAAACAAGCAACTGACACAGCTGTGACAAAACAGGAGACGCCTGTAGTAATTAAAAAAAAAACTGATGAGCCTGCTTTATCTCGATCTCAGGTTGATAACACTGAGGAAGAGGGATTTCAGGTTGTCAGAAGCAGAAAAGACAGGCAAACGGATAGAAGCAACACTCCCATAACACCAAAATAAGCATGAAGATAAAAAGATAATAGAAAGGGTTCCATGGAAATCAGATACAGATGGAGACGCAACTATTAGGATACACAGCCAGACGGCCGAAACATCTATTAAGGGAGTGCATACAAAAAAGGCGATGTTTTGGATAGAGATGGAAAAAATAGCGCAGTATTTATTTCTCCAAACATAAAATGAAGCAGTAGTACTTGGTGGGGGGGGGGGATTTCATTTCAGAGTCGATAACTTGGGGATTTCGGATAACTAACAGAGAGCTCCTTGAAGGAATTCTCGCAGCAAGGAGCCTTGTCATAGCAGACAATGGTGGAGAGCCAGCCTTTGTCAGACGAGGCCTAACATCCTATATCGACATTACTTTCCATAGTGAGAACCTGCTTACTATACTACACAGCTCCTCACAGGACCTCACGACCTTCATTGTGCTCAGCTAAAATATTCCGGATTCAAATAATCCTCCTCATTACAAAATACTGATGTATTGTAGTCCTATAAATGCCTGTGTAGAAAGCTCCTATGCTCCCGTATTATGGAAAACCGCTGTACGCTAAACCTCGGATGGATTATATGCAAGCATATTGAGATTTACATGGGGAGGCAGGTGATGACAAGATACGCTGAGTCAAAGACAGGGCCGAACATGGACATCCTTATACTCTAAACAGGTCAGAGTCAAAGACAAATAAAAAACAAAGAAAAAGATTCATCGGTGCTCAATGTGAGCCAGACGAAAAAAGGTGAAATTGAGTTGAAGGTTTCAGAAAAAAAGGGAGATTTGACCCTTTGACGCAAAGAACTATTGCAATCATAGAACGTAACCTTGAAAAAACCATATAAGAAAGAGATCCGTCAAGCTCTCGAAGACTCTCTGCAGCAGCAAAATGTTGTAGGTCTACAAGTGTTTGAGCCAAGAGCACCTTAAAGTGGGAAGGGGCCTTGGACTGTCTTGATAGTACTCCCTGAAGAGCTTGGAGGTTTGCTGCTACAACAGCGGGGAATTAAAATTTGATGGGGCAGAAGTACCTCAAATGTGGAGTCGACAAGCACATAGCAAAAGACTGCACCAGGCGGAGGTAGTAAAACAGCTTGGTTTCACTACTAAACAAGCAACTGACATAGCTGTGACAAAACAGGCGACGCCTGTAGTAATTAAAAAAAACTGATGAGCCTGTTTTATCTCGATCTCAGGTTGGTAACACTGAGGAAGAGGGATTTCAGGTTGTCAGAAACAGAAAAGACAGGCGAACGGATAGAAGCAACACTCCCACAACACCAAAATAAACATGAAGATAAAAAGATAATAGAAAGGGGTCCATGATCAGATACAGATGGAGACGCAACTATTAGGATACACAGCCAAACGGCTGAAACGTCTATTAAGGGGGTGCATACAAAAAAAGGCGATGCTTTGGATAGAAAAAATGGCGCTGTATATATTTCTCCAAACATAAAATGGACCACAATATAAAGCAGTACTTGGTGGGGGGGGGGGATTTCATTTCAAAGTCGATAACTTGGGGATTTCGGATAACTAACAGAGAGCTCCTTGAAGGAATTCTCGCAGCAAGGAGCCTTGTCATAGCAGACAATGGTGGCGAGCCAGCATTTGTCAGACGAGGCCAAACATCCTATATCGACATTACTTTCCATAGTGAGAACCTGAGCGGTCCGCATAGATTACTATACTGCACAGCTCCTCGCAGGACTTGGAGGTTTTGATAGCTACCTGAAAAGGGTAGGAAAGAGAGAGTACGCGAATTGCGTATATTGCAATGAAGAGGAGGACACTCCTAATCACCTACTCCATGTGGTAGGTGGGCTATAAAATAATAAAGTTGATGATGGTTTCTCAAAAATGAACCGTCGCGCACCAAATTTAAGAGTACCATCATGTGGTGCCTTAAAAGTGCCAATGGAAAAGTGTCATCAGTTTTTTGATATTCCTTAAAATAGAGTAAGAAAAAATATAAATGATTTGGTTAAAATTTAGTTTTTCCCAAATATCTCAGTAAGCCATAAAATTTTTACAAGTTTCTCAACGGCAAAGACCGCAACTTTTTTCTAATTTAACCTAAGCTGTATCTCCCACAGGTATTGAAATCCTCGTGCATAGGATCCTTATCTTGGTATAATGAAAAGCACAAAAAAGTTTTTGGATTTGACTATATTTTCCATTATTCTAAATTCTATTTTCTTTCTTTCAGATGTGCATAATGGATTTTTGAAACGGTCGAAAATTATGTAAGGACGTATGGATGTTCAATAGATCGCAGAGATATTCTCTAACCAGAGACTCCTCTTCCGTATAATCCAGGGTAAGTGATTCTTCAAGGCTCTCTTAAGCTGTACACCCACTGAGAAGCAGCGACGCAAAGAAAGCCGCGAATGGATTTGACATTGCAAACGTCAAACGTGACACTTGTTACAGTTTCTTTTTATAATCGACTAACATTTAACATTTTGGTTGCCTTACTTATAAGTTGTGCGAGGGCATGAAGTATTTTATCTTCGGCTCCTTATGTTTTTTTTACAGGTATCTTATTATTTTAATTTAGTTCAGGCTGATTTAAACATTTTGGTGTTGCTAGTGCAATCACGATTGTCCTTGCATACCGTGATTGAACAGCAGGTCTGTTTTAATTTTAAATTTTTAAATTGAGGGAATCCAGGACTAAACGGTTCCACTTTAAATTTAAATTTTTAATTAAATTAAAAGGGGTTATTAGTCAAATCGTTATTTCGGGTTATTTTTAATAAGTAATTATTTCTATTTAGGGTTCTACTTTCGGGTTCTGATTTACATCTGGGACTTCCTACCCTTGGTTACCTTTGCTTCGGAGCTTCCATTTGAGTATACTTTCCTTCGAGAGGCCCCATAGCCCCTTCTCTTGTGTGGGAATCAATCGCACCATTCTATAATAGTCAAGCACCTACCAAGGTGATTTTTTTAAATTTAATTTTTGCTGGAAACCATTTAGCTGGGGGTAGCACCAACTAATTTCCTTTTACTTGTCTCCCCAGGACTTCTTTTAATTTTCTTTTTTTTTGTTCAATAAATGTTTGCCTACCTTGTGAGTTTGTGTTTCCTTTAGCTCCAGAGACCCATCATTTGGCAGTCAGTTTGAGGCTTGATAGGCCGAAAAGCACTACCTGTTATTTCTTTTTCCTAGTTCTTGGGACTAGGTGGCCCCCAAATCTCAACCATAATGTATCAAAGACCAAAGTACAAGGAACCACACTATCTACCTATTGAACACAGGGTTAGTAATATTTTTTCCCAAATTATAACTTGAAATATAGACTTGATAGAACACAGTTTACGCGGGATAGCACACTTCGCTCCGCTGAGAATTGCTTGGGTGTAGAAGATCGTATTTTAGTTTGTGTAAACGAACCTGGCAAACAGTTTCGCTTCCCTTGTAGAAATGAAACTGGATCTACTGACAGAAACTGGCACTACTTACTTAATTTTTCACTAGAACACAAGAAAAAAACTTTAAACGGAACCATATAACAGCTCCAATTCAGCATGTGCTTCTCAAGTCATCGTTGGTTGTCAGAGCGGTCCGTGGGACCTTAGCTCTTGAGTCACAGTGTCAGTTTGTAAGTCTGACAGGTCTGGTAACCCAGAAACCAGACAATTTTAAGGAAAAAAGGGGAAGGAAAGGAGAGAAGAAAGAACGAGAGCAAAGGGGAAGAAGAGAATCTTTTAGGATAGGCAGCGTTTAGGCATTGTTAAAAACACTTCACAGATTTTGATATGGTCTAAAAATATTTGATTTTTTCTAAAGATTGTGTCAAAATGCTCCAATTTTGGTTGTTCTAAGTTCACGAGTTAATTTTGATTACAGTGCGAGCCGCGGCCCTTTGTGCTTGCGAACTTGCTCGACTGTGTTGTCCACTGACTCACGCAACAGAGGGTTGCTGTGCGATTCCGCTAGGCTATAGCGCCGCTGCGCCTGTTGCTTAATGTAGTCCTTTAGGTAAGGGACATTGAGGTCTCTATGTAGAGTTTCGTTAGGGACATACCATGGGGCATCAGCAATAGTGCGCAACGTCCTGCTTTGCAGAACCTGCAGATTTCGCATGTGTGTTTTAGCAATAAAACACTAAGCTGCACATGCGTAAGTCATTGCTGGTCTTATGACCACCTTATAGAGTCGAATTTTGTTAATCAAACTTAATTTTGAACGTTTACATAATAATGGGTAAAGCTGTCGAAACTTAATTTGGAATTTGGTTTTTTAGCGCTTCCATATGGTTCCACCAAGTCATCCCTTTGTCCAAAATGACACCGAGATACTTAGAGGAGGATTCCCATGGTATACGAAGGCCATTCATTGAAACTTCAGACGGAACGCCGCGACGTCTTTTTGTACAGTAGATTGCCTGCGTTTTCGAATGGTCTATTTTAATTAGCCACCGATCCGCCCAATCTAATACTTCCTCCACCGCACTTTGCAGCCTGTCATGGACTAGGTCACCAGACCACGACTGAGTCACCAATGCAGTATCGTCAGCACAGAGATAGACTTCACAGTTGCTGGGACTAGGGACGTCATGGATGTACAGTGAGTAAAGGATAGGTCCAAGGACCGAACCCTGAGGGACGCCGGCTGTAATCAGCCGTATTGTCGACAGGATATTGTCAATTTTGATCCGAAATTTCCTACCTTCAAGGAAGGATTTCAGTAGTTTTAGAAGCGAAAAAGGGAAGCCCTTTCGGATTAGTTTATACAAGACGCCCGCGTGTCACACCTTGTCAAATGCTTTTGAGACATCCAAAAGCAAGACGCCAGTACTTTCGTTAAGGGTGAATCCTCTGGCTACACGTTCCACCAGCGTAACCGCCTGTAGCTCCGTACATTCTCAAGGTGACGTAGAATCACCTTTTCACCGAGCTTAGACGGAGCTGACAGCAGGCTAATGGGACGATAATCCTGGGGAAATATCGACCCCACCTTCTTTGGAATCATTATAACTTCAGCGGTCTTCCACGCGGATGGGAAGTACTGGATCCTTAGCATGGCATTGACTATTGCCACGAGATAAGTTAAGGACGCGAAAATAGCTTCAGCGCCTTATTAGTGATTTGATCCTCCCCAGGTGCTGTACGCAGCTTAAGGTCTTTAATATGACCTTGAATCTCTGCTCGTGTGCAATGCGGTATCTCAGGAGACACCGCTGATGTGCTAAGCAGATCTTCGGTTGAAGTAGCTTCTGAAGAAGAATCTTCTGATGAAGAAAAATCACCAACGATAGCGCGACTGTCACTGACGCCGTTGGCCCTAAAATATCTCCTGACAGCTCTTACGGTGTGTTACTCCTCGTCGGGGTCATTATCAAGATCATAGTTGGGAGAACTATCTTTCCATGGCATCGGCGAAAACCTCAACCTTCTCCTCTGTCCTGAAGACAATGCCTCCAGGACCGTGAAAGTGAGGGATTTGTTCACGCTTTCCATTTTTGAGCGACTTCGCCACCTTCCAGAGAGGAATGCTTGAGTCAAGCATCCCCGCCAGAAAGTTGTTCCATTGCTCATTGCGGAATTCATGAAGAACATTACTTACTTCATGAACAAGATTCATCGCTCTGCGAATGTCCGATATTGTCTCAATATCG
Source organism: Acanthoscelides obtectus (assembly GCA_963669975.1). NCBI lineage: Eukaryota > Metazoa > Arthropoda > Insecta > Coleoptera > Chrysomelidae > Acanthoscelides > Acanthoscelides obtectus. Next base: position 106,021,061 of record CAVLJG010000005.1, on the reverse strand, counting down.
AGTGATCTATGGACGATTCGATAACCGCCAGAGAGTCTCACACAACCAGAAAAACTGAAAAACGTTATATCATTCTTAAAAGTATCTAGCTTCTATTGAAAGAGCTGACCTAAAAACTATTTGGAAACAAACCATTCTACTTTCTGTGTATCTTATTCTCAATTGACATTAAATAAGTCTTATGCAACGATGATTTTTTGCATCATGCTTACCTCAGCTAAAGTGTTGTCCTCTGAAACAAAAGGAAATATGTTGTAATAGAAGTTGTATAAATGGAATTACTTACATGAACGCCAACAAGATGGTGAAATGCGGCCATCGATGCTGCTGGAACAAAAAAAAAATCATACTATAATAATAATGATAATGATGATAATAATAACGATGACGATAACGATAACGATGACGATGACGATGACGATGACGATGACGATGACGATGACGATGACGATGACGATGACGATGACGATGACGATGACGATGACGATGATAATGATAATGATAATGATAATGATAATGATAATGATAATGATAATGATAATGATAATGATTAATGATAATGATAATGATAATGATAATGATAATGATAATGATAATGATTAATGATAATGATAATGATAATGATAATGATAATGATAATGATAATGATAATGATAATGATAATGATAATGATAATGATAATGATAATGATAATGATAATGATAATAATAACAATAGCGACACCGTAGTTTCACCTGTGGTTCTTAATGACCATTACGTAACATCAGGGGGCGCGTAAAGCTGGCAGACCTAAGGCATGTGGATGAGTTTCTTCATGAGCGTATCTCGGTGGACTCTGACACTTGGCGTATCAATTACGAAGTCTACGCTCCGGCTCTGAGGTTGTCTGGTCGGGGGAGAGTTAGAGACTCTCCTGTCGAGAGAGCACAGAGGCGCGTGCGCCAGGTGGAAGCAAAAATCCAGTTGGCTCGCAAGGAAGCATCACACACTCAATGAGGCGATACTTGCTGTTATCAAGCAACATTGCAACATTGCCTCGATAGGATACGGATGCTGATGGCTACTAAGATATCGTTGGTGGCGCATGCGAAGGGTTTGAAACAGAAAAAAATGTTTTCTGAATAACCCTCATGCCTTTTCCAACATCGACCGCCACCCATAGAGCAGCCGCCAGCTGCTGATCGCGTGGCGACCTTCTGGGCGGACGTTTATGAACGATCGAAGCCTTTCCAGGCAGGCACTTCTGCCTTGACTCAGTTTGAGTCCTTTAGTCAAAAGAGTTCCCTTGCATATATACTGCGTCAACCGATAGCCACGGAAGAAATTCGTAGTGCCTTGATAGGTGTTAAGAATTTAGCAGCTTCTGGCCCGGATGGCATACACACTTACTGGTGGAAGAAATTTCACAGATGGCACCGTCATTTGGCTGAAAGAGAGAAGATTTGTCGGATCCCAAGAATTACAGACCAATAACATGTCTTAACGTATTTATTATACAAGCTTTTCACTAGAGTTTTGTACATGGGGGGGGGTACAAGGGAGTCGCAGGCTGTAAGAATAACCTCTTGACTCATCGCTGAATCACACAGGACTCAGTGCAGTACAAGCGAAACCTGTCGATGGCATTGATTGACTATCCTAAGGCATATGACACGATTGAACTGATTGTGCGTCTGTCGAAATGCCTCGCGGTATATAATCAAATAGTGAGATGTACGTATTAAACAACTGATGCCGCTCTAGAAGACTAGGTTCACAACCACGTCTGGTGAAACCAAAGTTCGACAGAGTTGGTATCATTCAGAAGAGGGGTCTTCCATGGGGACTCTTTAAGTCCCCTGCTCTTCTCTACCTCACTGCTCGCGTTGCCTGTTGCTCTGAGAAATGTGAGAGGACACAGCTGTGGCACGCCCAGCAATCGGAGGCACAAGGCATCCACCTCTTTTATGTGGATGACCTTAAACTTTACGCCTCTGTACAAGGCTATTCAGCAGACGCTTAAGATAGTGCAGGAATATAGTCATGCCATTGCTATGGAATTCAGAATAGACAAATACGCTATGTTTTATCTCAAGAAAGGGCGATACGGTGATGGTGAAGAATGAGAGCAACTTGTGGTTGGGAGCGATCTGCATCATATGAGACAGATGTGGTTATCAGAGCATCAGAGCTGTCTGGTAAGAACAAAGTTGCTGCGGTCCCATTGTTATTGTACACATTCGGGGCCATCCACTGAACACTGCGACAATGCGACAGCAAAACTCGATAAAGGTTGGCATCCAAGTTGTGAGGGTACCGATTCCCTCATCCGCTTTGTGCGTGAGCACAAGAATGCGGGTAAATGAGCTTTTCCTTTTAGAGCAGCGAAAAGAGCAGCCGAGTAACTCAGTCTCATACTCGACTTTAAGCGGGAATGCCAGCAGTTCATTACAGAGCTGGCTCCTGCTCAACTAAAGAGCAGCATAAAAACTGCTGAAGCAAATGACTTATTAAGGCTTCATAGAGACAAACCTATGCATGGCACAGCTTGTCTAAGCAGTTGACCTCATTCCTAAGGGCTAGTGGGTTAAAGTTTAAGACTGAGAAATTAATTATGGCTTGTCAAGATGGTGTATTTGATATTCACCAGCCCCATTTTCAAAAAGGTATGGTCGAATGATGCTTCCCGCCCAAAATCCGCACCAAACAGTGACACGTGATGGGTGCATTTGAGTTCCGATAATCACACGTGGGTTCTCCGAACACCAAATACGGAAATTTTGGCGATTAGCAAAGCCATCAAGGTGAAAATGTGCTTCATCGCTTAGGATGATTTTGCTCGAAAAATCGGTATCCACTTGTTCAATAATCCATTCCACGAACTCTCTTCGCTGTTCATGGTCATTATGCTTCAGTTGTTGTGTTGATTGAATTTTTTAGGCATTGAGATACAGGTCTTTTGTGAGTATACGCTGTAGAGAGCTTTTTGAAATTTGCAATTCTTGTCCACGACTCCAAATTGATGTTCCTGAGTTTTCACCAACTGCTTCGACATGGGCATTTGAACGGCTTGTTTTTGAACGACCGTTGTGTTTAGCTAACTTAACATGCTAATAAATATTACAGCTGGATTTAGTAGGGACATCAAAATGAATTTTAAACTATACAAATGCGCTTACACAAATGTCATCTGGGGAAAGATCCAACAATCAGAGACCCTTAAAACAATCGTAAGCGACCAGGACCTCCCAGCCTTGCCTGTGGAGCAGATCTATAAATATCTTGGACCTGATCAGTGTCTGACATAGTGTGGCAAAAATATAAAATAACAAATAATAGCTAAATTCAAATCCAGGTTGCATAAGATACTAAAAATGGCATTACCAAATAAATATAAAATCAAAGCAATAAACTCATGAACAACCTGAATATTCTCGTGCGATAGGCCATGACGGCACACAGAATTGACCACCCATGTTCAGCAAAGGAGAGGCTTTATTTACCACGCAAAGGATGCAAATATTTGCTGGATATAGAAACACTGTGCGACAAACAAGTTACCAACTTGAGGCGATACTTCAAAGACAAGGCTGAAACATTATCTTTGCATGACGTAATCATATGTAGTGGACGTATTCTCCTCTGAACTTAGGAGTATCTGAGGCAGAAACAAAACATCAAGTTGAGCCAGTAACTGACCGAATAGCTAAATGGAATTCAAAGTCTTTGCATGGTATATTTCCCATCGCCCTCGGGAAAGCAGACAAGGAAACCTGTGTGAGGTGGCTGAGGAATGCGTATCTATTTGGCGATACAGAAGGTTTCATTCTGGCCATTAAAGATCAGGTGCAACTAACAACTACAAGAAATTTATCGAGCTACTACCTGTATCATATAACGGTATGTAATACTTAGATCTATGGGACTAAACAAGACGGCAATAGATTTCTTTAATAGTTACCTGTCAGGCAGATCTCAGTGCACAGAATTTAATGGGCATGTATCTCAGTTTCGTAGTATAGCCAGAGCTGTGCCACAAGGTAGTATTCTAGGGCCTTTGTAGTATTCACTGTATACGTCAGATTTTAAAAGTCAGTTGGAATTTTGCAGTACACATCAATATGCTGTAGGTACTGTATTACTCGTTTAAACTTGATGATGCTTATGTCGCCTGCATGTGATTATTTATCTAGATATGTAAGGTATATTCAGATAAGAGATAGACCGGATGTAAACAAAAGGTTCGGGTGATTTTCACGCTAACGCCGCCGTCTCGACGTAAAACAGGAGCCCCCATTGGTCAATTCGCAATTAAATGCCTATGCCGAGCGGCAGAGCAGTCGTATCAAGGCAGAGTCACATTCAGGTTCAGACGTGTTACGTATGTCGTGTGCATCATTGCAATTTGATATTTCTTTGGACGTTTTCTTTTGTTATCTTATTAAGTTGTTGAGTTTGTCGTTGTTATACCTTGTTATTGATTGTTATTGTCATCAACTGCTTGCGCAAAATGTCCAGTAGTACAGATACTGCCGATGAAGTTGTAAACTCCTGTAGTCCACCTAGGAAACGCTCTAAAGAAAGACACCTGAGTGCAGACATGAAAGAGGTCATTTTGAATATATATAAGATCGAGCGCGAGGAGAACGAGGCATCAACCATCAAAGAAATTGTTGTGAAGGTTTCTCACAAAGTTGGGGTGTGTCGCGCATCAGTGTTTAATGTGTTAAGACAATACAAAAAAAATCACACCTTTTCCAATGACCAGTAAACATCGCAAAAGTATTGTTAAATCATTGGATGAAGCTGATAAGCATGCGATTAGGAGGAAAGTGCATGAATTCTTCTTTAGGAATGAAATACCTACTATAGATAAAGTACTGCAGGAGGTAAATGGAGATACAACGTTGCCAAATTTCAAACGATCAACTTTCCATGCATTACTGAAGCATTTAAATTTCAAATGGAAAAAACGGGGTCGTAATAGTTTACTACTGGATAGAGAAGAAATTGTGCTATGGAGGAGGGATTATTTAACAAAAATTGGGAAATATAGAAATCAAAACAGGAAGATTTATTACCTTGATGAAACGTGGGTAAACGCAGGACACACTACAAGTAAAGTATGGGTTGATGATTCTGTAACTTCATCCAGGAGGGCCTTTCTAGATGGACTGTCCACCGGATTAAAAAATCCAGCAGGTAAATACGAGTAATAGACAACAATCGGATGTTTTTCAAACCTTGGGAACAAGGTTCTAAACATTAATTCCAGGGGGCAGATAAAACATATTACAAGTAACAAAACTTTTATAACTTTCGATAAAATGCGTGGATGTTTTATTGTCATTTTCATTTGTTAAAACTTTTTTAAGCCATGTTTTTATGTGTTTTCGATATTTCAATAATTTTTTAATATAATCTTAAAATATGTCGAATATTATAAACTTAAAAAAAGTTACTAAGTTTTATATTGTGTACCGTTCCTAATATTTCTAATCATTTTAATTCATACTTTAAGCTTTATAAAGTTATAATTTGTTAATATTAATATTTGCGCGTATTTCAGGTTCCTGATCATTCATTTTTTAAAGGTTTATAACTTTAAATTAAATTGTGAAGCGCTGAGTAATCATACGACGTTCAATATTCTTTCTTTCAATATGACTAAATAATCCCAATTATAGCAATCTGATACTCATGTCTCAATGTTTTTTCGCTGAATGTAATGAAAACATTTGAAAAAGGTTCGCTTATTGAAATAAATCTACACCAGTTAGTACTTCGATTTCCAGGTAAAGGAAATGGCTCATTATCTGCCATATTGGCAGTGAGGATGGATTTGTTGTTGACGGTCTGTGGTGCTTTGAGTCTAAGAAAACTGGAGATTACCACGAGGAAATGAATGGCGAATCGTTTGAACAGTGGTTTTCAAAAATTTTACCGAACTTAGAGGAAAACGCTGCAATTCTCGAAGAATGGAGAAGGTCCCAACAACGGCTTCAAGGAAAATTGATGTTCAAAATTGGCTCCGCTCGAAAAATATCAACTTTGAAGAAGCAATGCTGAAAGTACAATTATTAAGAATTGTCAAGGATCACAAGGCGGAATATCAAAAATACGCCATTGACGAAATGGCAGCAAGTCAAAATAAAACTGTGCTCCGTTTACCTCCATACCATTGCGAAATCAATCCCATTGAGCTCATATGGGCAGAGGTTAAAAATTATATAGCTAAGCACAATACAACTTTTAAATTTTGTGACCTCAAAGGACTTTTCAAAGAAGGACTAGAATTAATAACAGCGCAAAAATGGGAAAACTGTATTAAGCACGTGAAAGACAAAGTTGAAAAGAGAATGTGGGAACTGGGCAATATTTTAGAGGAACAAGTCGAGCCATTCATTACTGACGTTGGTGCTTCAGGCAGTAGCGATGATGAAAGCTCATCACGCTCATCTTTCCAATAAAAGATAACGTTCATCAAATTCGGTAAGTTATAAGTAATTATAAAGCTACTGTATTTTTTAATTAATTATTGACATTTTTGAACCCATTCTGGCAAAACCTATTCAAGAATCTACTTTCTGACAATGTTCAACCATGCACATTTTTTTACGTTTTGAACGTTTTAATTTGGTTACATATTTACCTAGAAATCAAAAAATATACTAATCAATATTCTAAAAGCAATTTTAAGAGATATACGATTATTTTTAATTTAGCCTAATTTAAACGCCATTTTGAGATCATATTCGACTGTATTTCACCAAACATCAGGCGGCATCCGAAGCTGGAGATCGAAGCGAAAATTTTGAAACCCTTATGTATATTTACATCATTATATATTTCTTACCCCACCCCCACATGATCCTATATCCATCACCAATCGTATACACATCGAATTGTGCTAATTTACTACAAAGTTACGCAAAGCAGCATCTACTATCTAAAATATGTACTGCGTGACTCTTAATACGTCCCTGCCGAATGTTACAGCGTTCGATGATCACGTGGTCTTGTCTATGTCCGGTCTATCTCTTATCTGAATATACTGTAAGAGCCCACAGCCTTGTGTTAAGTTAAAATAAAAATGAAGTGCTTATTTTTGGACCAAGACCGTGCGAGGTTTCCGAGAACCAGAGTTGTAGAATCTCACTAATAACACTGTATTACAAGCAATCAATGTAAACATCTGGAACTATATATATATATATATATATATACAGGGTGACTCTGAAGTTGAGTCATTAATTTTCAGATAATGATTGTAGAAGGAAGATAAACCAAAATATGTGTGTAAAAATAAAAAAAAAATTATAAAAAAAATTTTACCTTGTTTTATAAAGCATCCTCCCGACAAGTATTTCAGTGCGGACCTGTATTTGATGGTGAGGTCTTGGAGCACCGGCATGCCGTCACCTGATTCACGAGCCCGTTGTACTACATTAACAAAGGCACGAGGGGTTGGTTGCACTCGATTGGGAAACCGATATGCATAAACATATGCCATTTTTTATTTCGTTTGAGCCACGCAACAGACACTACTATTCACTGACACTGACTGTATACAAATGAATAAAATAATTGTAAAAACATCGTTCGAAATTCTTTCGCTTTTTTGTTTCCGATGCGATGAACCGATACGGCGGATTATATCCGTTGTCGCCAAACACCAGCACATAATATTATTATTGAGACAGGGCGGTACTCAAACTTCCAAAGGGCTATAACTTTGTTACTTTAATTTTACCAGAAAAATGGTAAAGGAAAAAAACATTTCTTTTGATCAGATCTACTCACTGTTAAAATAAATGACTCAACTTCGAAGTCACCCTGTATATATATGTATATACAGGGTGACTTTGAAGTTGAGTCATTAATTTTCAGATAATGATTGTAGAAGGAAGATAAACCAAAATATGTGTGTAAAAATAAAAAAAAAATAAAAAAAAAATTTACCTTCTTTTATAAAGTATCCTCCCGACAAGTATTTCAGTGCGGACCTGTATTTGATCGTGAGGTCCCCTGTGAGGTCTTAAGACACCTGATTCACGAGCCCGTTGTACTACATTAACAAAGGCACGAGGGGTTGGTTGCACTCGATTGGGAAACCGATCCGCATAAACATGTGCCATTTTTTATTTCGTTTGAGCCACGCAACAGACACTATTCACACGCGTTACCGACTGACCAGAGATAAACCCTTCGACTGACACTGACTGTATGTATAACTGAACTGAATAAAATAATTATAAAACATCGTTCCAAATTCTTTCGCTTTTTTGTTTCCGATGCGATGAACCGATAAGACGGATTATATCCGTTGTTGCCAAACACGAGAACATGATATTATTATTGAAACAGGGCGGTACTCAAACTTCCAAATGGCTATAACTTTGTTACTTTAATTTTACCAGAAAAATGGTAAAGGAAAAAAACATTTCTTTTGATCAGATCTACTCACTGTTAAAATAAATGACTCAACTTCGAAGTCACCCTGTATATATAGAGAATATGAAAATATGATCATGCGGAGAAAAGTATATAACAACAAGTAGGATCGCTCGGGTTACCTATATATATATACACCTTAGGAAAAACCATTGTTATACATGGGGAATCATTTCTTGGCAACAGCGCATCGGCTCGTCTACTTTCATCGCTATTCGTACATATTTCGTACCGTTAACCGCAGACCTGTATCGCGAATGAGAATAATAGGCAGATACGCTGTGTTGCCAATTTGAGTAGAGCTTCCCGAATTGTGGGGAATTTAGAGTTAAGTGTTGATTCATTCAAGCTTTTAATCAGCATGGCCTAGACGTTAGAACTTCATAAAGATAACATTGAAGCTGAATGCTGCTGGAGTATAGTGTTTCGAATATTCAAAGTGGAGCGGGACACTATACTCGTTCAATGGGTCATCAAGCCACAGTCTTTTCAACAAAGAAATTATTTTACGAAAATGCGTTATATTTTTACGATTTTGTCGTCACCAAATCTCTGTTTCTCAAAATGTACGTCTATTGTAGAATTTTCGGCAAACTAAGCAAGAAACGTGATCTAGTATTTACTCAACATTACGGATTTCTCGAAATACATTAAAAAATGTGACCTAGATACCTAACTGCCCCAAGCTCTTTAAATATAACACCTTAAACCAGGGTTACCAGGTGCTCAGTCACGTTGATTGTCATGTTGTACTGCGCAAGTCAGCAAACAATCTGGCGTAATAAACGTTAGGAATCATCAGGTATTGCTAGATTCCCGAATACCGGACATCATAGTAACCGTTATAGTTGTCCTTCAAAGTTGTCAAATCGCCCCTATGGCGCAAATTCGCCACACCAGGCAACTGTGCTATAAACAAACCCTGTTTATCACTACTATTTGATAGTCATATGGTAGTTGTAGGCCTATCTAGCAGTCCATGATTTCTCTCAATACTGTTGTATCTCTACTGGCAACAAGAATAGGGATTACAAAATCATTTATCCAACAATATACAAACATGAAAAATATGATTTGAACCATGAAACATTAATACAATTTTAATAGTTTGAACTTTTTTCATTTTTGGAATACTCTTATGTGGAATCCGCAGCTATTTTTCCCGAAATTTGGGTAGACTTAGATTTCTTAGAAATATGACATATTGGTATCGGCAACTCTGCGAATGGGAGAAACAAAGCGCATTTGTTGAGCGCATCCGTCTAAGCGGCAGGCGCCAGCGCCCGTTCTGTCATCTCTCTCTTTTATCACTCTTCTACTTTACCCCGTTGTCCGTCACACTCCGACGCTGCCACATAGGATACTACAATCGAGTGTCTTTCACGCACCTACATACTTTTGTATATTTCCATCTCTCTTCCTCATCATAATTTATAATAATGTTTTTTCCCAAGGTGTATATATATATATAAACTCGCACCTCACTTTAAGCATCTCTTACAAAATGCTTTTACTAAATTGAGGACTTTTTAACTTCGCAAGAATACTCTCTCTACCGAAGTCAGGCTGAATCTATGCGATTCGTTGATATTGCCTTCTTTGTCATATATTGATATCCAAAAAATTCATAACTTAATTATTAAATTTTTCGTAGGGTTTGAATAAGTATACCACTTCAACAATTAATTTCCAGCCTCTGGCCCGTTCAAAATGCTTGAGCGCTTTTTGATACATCTTGCTTGCTTAACTTACTCGTACAATATTAACAAAACCAAGCTACCCCTTTACCTCTATGCCAAACTTTGTTAGGAGATCTGATATTCATGATAGGCAAACTCGTACTTGTAAAATTTATTCGTCAGACTTACCATAAAGTGGTCCAGAAGGTTCTTCTTTCGATGTAATATAACATTTACCATGAGCCGATGACTTCCTTTGGGTAACTTAGCAACTAATCTTTATTTGCTTACATCTACTACATCGTCGCCAAACAGAAATAAGACAGAGACCTCATCTGTAAAGTACCATAAACAATAATAATGATAATAAAACGTCTTTATTGGGCGAAGTTTAGCTTAAGCTATTCTACCACTTAACCCGTAAAATGTCCATCCAAAAAAATATATACCAACCACTAGTGTGCAGAGTTTCAACATAAAAAATACATTAATTGACACAGGTAAATCAAGATTGGATAAAAGAATAACATTATAATGGGTGATTTTTTTGCTAGTATCTTTTTGGCAACACTGTTTTTGACAGATGACGCGTGCATCGTGTCTTGTGTCATTGTCAAACTTGTTCAGTTTGGTCTATAATTTAACCATGAATCGACTTACGAACGAACAACGCTTGCAAATTATTGAATTTTACTATCAACATTCATACTCGGGTAAGAGAGTGCATCGAGCACAGCTTCCAATTTATGGGTCGGCCTACTGAGGGAGCTATTCGGAAGCTTGTGACTAAATTTCGAACCCAGTTTACATTATTGGACATTAAACCACCAACACGCAGACGTAGAGTGAGGACTGAAGAAAATATTGCGGCTGTATCCGCCTGTGTTAGTGATTACCGTGAAATGTCGATTCGCCGCCGTTCGCAGCAATTGGGCCTCTGTTACTCCACTACGTGGAAAATTTTGCGACAGGATTTGGGTGTAAAAACTTATAAGATACAGCTGGTGCAAGAATTGAAGCTACACGACCTCCCACGACGTTTCCAATTTGGTGAATGGGCGCTGGCAAAGTTGGAGGAAGATCCACATTTTTATCGAAAAATTGTGTTCAGCGACGAAGCTCATTTCTGGTTGAATGGGCATGTTAACAAGCAAAATTGCCACATCTGGCGTGAAGACCAGCCAGAAGCATTGCAAGAACTACCAATGCATTCCGAAAAAATCACTGTTCGGTGTGGATTATGGGCCGGTGGCATCATCGGGCCGTACTTCTTCAAAGACGACAATGGCCGGAACGTAACTGTGAATGGCGAGCACTACCGTGCGATGATAACAAACTTTTTTTTGCCCAAAATGGAAGAGCTGGACTTGGCTGACATGTTGTTTCGACAAGATGGTGCCACATGCCATACCGCACACGAAACAATGGCCCTATTGAGAGGCGAGTTCGGTGAACAGTTTATCGCACGTTTGGGGCCCGTCAATTGGCCGCCTAGATCGTGTGATTTAACGCCGTTGGACTATTTCTTGTGGGGCCATGTTGAGGCTAATGTCTACAGGGATAAACCAGCAACGATCGACGTACTGGAAGCCAATATTCAAGCATTTATTCGTGAGATACCGGCCGATATGTTGGAGAGAGTGTGCCAAAATTGGACCTTGCGCATGGGCCATCTGAAGCGGAACCGCGGCCAACATTTACATGAAATAATCTTTAAACATTAAACAAATTATATCGACCGTTCTATGGACTCAAATAAAGATTTTTCAAATTTTTTGTGTTTTTTTTAAATCAAATCCTATACTTCTTAAAAAATCACTCGTTACATACATATTGATGCATGGTAAGTAAGTAAGAGATAAATTTATGTAAATGATTGCTCGAAAATTATTTTTCTTAAATAAGTTTTTAAATTCTTGAAATTTAAAGCTTTAGTATCAGAGGATAAAGCATTCTACATTATAGTAGCATTATAAGAAAAACATTTAGTAAAAAACGAAGTTTTTTGTTGTATCAATAAAGCGAATATCTCGTGAGTGCATAGAACCACGAAATTTTAACTTATCTTTCAAAAATGGGAGACTTGTGGTAAAGCTTGTGAATATAACATAGTAAATGAAATTTAAATAGATAAGGAATAGATAACCATTCCAATTTTATGAACGAGGAGGTAAGGTGGTCATATTTTTTCAAGTCCTGCAACATGTATTTTGAATTTTTGTAAGCGCTTGACTGATACTGAATCTAAAAACAGGTGATAAACAATGTCGCAGTATGTAATTTTTGAAATAATTAATGACTCACAGAGATTTTTTTTAGTTTTGTAATCGAGAATTTGTTTGTTCAAGTATAATTGCCGAAGTATTAAAAAACAACTTTTTGTAACATTGTTCACATGAGGGATAAAATTCAGACATTCATCAAGAGATATGTCCAGATTTTTTACAGTTTCACATACTTTTATAATTTCAACATCTAATGATATTGTCTAATATTTCTTAATTTGATTTATACATTTTTTAGGAGCGAATATATTTACTTTTGATTTTTCTGAATTTAATTTAGGATTATGAATTTTTGAATACTTGTCGATAGACCTCAAGTCTTCATTAATTTGAGCCTCGGCAATTATTATATAGTCAGTATTAAAATTATTGTATAACTGCGAGTAATCTGCAAAAAAACTGAATATTGCAGTGTTTAATAGCCTTATCAAGATCTGAGATATATAAAATAAAAAGAAGTGGCCCAAGAACCGACCCTTGAGGCACTCTCGATGAAATTAAAGCCTCAGAAGAAGTGTTCATATCAATGACAACACTTTGTGATCTATTTTTTAAAAAGCTGTTTATTAGAGCAACTGATGATTTAGTGAAACCATAAAAAATACATTTGGCTATTAAGAGTGAGTTGTTGATGGTGTCAAATGCTTTAGAAAAATCTAAAAGAATTAAGGAAGTAGTTTGATGGTTATCCCAAGCTCTGACAATATTATCAGTTAGATCTAACAATGCTGCAGCAGTATTATAACCCTTCCTAAAACCACACTGTCTAGATGGTAGTATACCACATTTCAAAACATGTTCATTTATTTGTGTATACATTGCCTTTTCCAATAATTTTGAAAGTATAGGCAAAATGCTAATAGGCCTCTGGTCAGTATAAGAGCTAGAATTACCCACTTATTTATGATATGTAATATATGTGTTGAAATTAGGGGAAAACATAATTTAAGCATTTCAAGTGATATTCCGTCAGTTCCAAATGCATTGGATTTTAAGATATAAGATATTGAGCGTAAATCTTAATAATTTATTGGACAGAAACTGAATCTATGGCTACAAAAATAATTATTTTCATAGAAAGAGATCTTTTCTGAACATGGTTTAATGTTATTGTTGAAAACAGAACAAAAATATTTGTTTATTTCTGTAGGATGTTTGAGATGGGTGGGAATCTCGCTATTTTTAGATTTTTGTATACGCATTAATTTGAGAGCTTTATAAACATTCGCAGAATCATTCTGTTCACTAAGGAATCTTAAATAAGCTACTTTATCGAATCTAATTTTTCCTAATGTTGAGTTCCGTAATCTTTTGTAAAATTTCCATGATTCCTCTGATCCATCACGTCGAAATTGAGTAAGTGCTTTGTTTTTCGTCTTAATTAAAAGTTTCACATCTGGCATTAACCACGGACCAAACGGCTTATTGACTCGCACAATTTTTAAGGGTGCATGAATATCAAAAGTAGACTTGATACCATGAGTCAAATATCATACCTTCTGGTTAATGTCATCTAACTGGAATAATTAATTCCAAGGAAAGCTACTAAGATCGTATTGAAAATTTTCCATATTAAAATTTTTGAAATCCCGATATCTGATAAACTTCTGTTTAGATTTTCCACTATTAAAGATTGTTTCGCAAAATACCAATGTAAATAAGTCTGTATTTACTGTTCCAGCATTAATGCAAATTCCAGAGTCGCTCAAAAATATAGGATCTACGAGTAGTAAGCAGTTCTCAGTAATCCTAGAGGGTTCATTTATAACCTGGTGGAAGCCATATGTTTTAAAACAGTTGTCTAATTTATTATTGGCGTCCAAAAGGTTTACATGCATGTCACCGACAATAATAATTTGATCAAATGTCGGTCAAAATATTTTCAAAATAATCAATAGCTTTATTAAGATTGCCACCACAAAAGCTAGACTCAAACCACTAATTTTAAATTTTATCCATAAATTCTCAACTTCTGGTATATACTGCACGTACTCCTCGCTTTTTAACTCCTCGCAATTTTTATAATTTCTCACATAAACGCCTACTCCACCACCACGGCTGCCTCTATCTTTACGAAATAATGAATACCCTCCAATATTCAACAGATTATCTTGAATGCTATTGTTAAGCCATGTTTCAGAAATACCTAAAATATCAAACATAGAATTTTGCAAGATAAAAGAAATGTAAGATAATGAAGGTAGAAGAGAGTGAATATTTATATGGCCAAATTTAAATATTTTTATGCTAAGTACTAGACATTGAAATGTATTAATATGAAAAGCAGTTATTCTTTCAAAATAAGGTTCGGGATGTATGCTCTCTTTGGAAGAAACTGAAAACTGGACAATTTTTATTTGTGGGTGCGTGATTAACATCATATTTTTTATTATATTTTTTGTTTGCAAATATACAATTAGAACATACATGATCTAATTGTGTGCATGATGCATTCATGATTTTTCCCCACAGTTTAGGCAAACCTTCTGATTACTACATTTATTTTTCGAATGATGGAACTTGAAGCAGTTTGTACATTGGGAGATTTCAATATTTTGATGTATTGTTACGCTTTGAAAGCCAATAAGAATTTTGCCATCATTACCATCAAAAATTTGTTTGAAAAATCTACCTGAAACCTATGCATACACAATATACGTGCTTCTCAATGTAATACACTTGACATGGTTAATTTTGATGTCTTCTTGGGATATGCCGTGATTTTGTCGAAAGATATCAGCCTCCAGGTCGGTTTTAGTAACTTTTTCTTGACTGCGATAACCAACTATTTTTATTTTTGGCCTCAACATCTTCGGTTCTGACACTCTGTAAACTGAAAATAATTCTTTTTCAATTTATTTCTTCAATATACCATGAAAACACTCTTCAACACTTATTTCAACTCTTCCATTCTTATAGTTCTTCACTTGTTCTACTTTTATATTCATTTTGAACAGATGCAATTTTTTATTGAGGTCAATCCTGGTTTGAAAAAAAAGTGTTCTTGATTTGGAGTAATTATCATACTTTTTATCGATCTTTGTTTGGTTTTCAAAGGAGCAGTATTATGGACAGACTCAGCATATGAAATACGTTTTGTAGTATTAACTCTTTCAATCTCTTCAATTCTGGAGTTTAGTTTTTCCAGAGCAGAAGTAATAGACTCCTTCTATTCTCATTTGTCAGTTGATGAATTATTTTATCCTTTTCGGTTAGTAGCGTTTCGTAAAGTGACAATTTATCAACTTTTTGTTTAATTTCGTGTCTCAGTTGTTCATCACTTCTTTCCAAATATTCACAATCTTTTGAAGTTTTCTTCTTAGAATTGACCGAACTTTTTACATCTTCAATAGCAGTGGTTTCACTGTCTTCATCAGTTTTCTTTTTCTTCTTGCTCATATTGTACATCCAGTATTATAGTTAGGATTATATCATTTAGGTAAGTGGCAAAAATGTCAGAGCAATGTAAAAATTTCAGTTAATAGAAAATGGCTGGAAATGATTTCTGTCTTTCGTACCGTCTCTTCTTCAAGAATACGTTTGCAGAATGTCCTTCGAAGTAATTCTATTCAGCAGCAGAAAATTTTCTTTCACAAAATCAGCAATATATGCTGAACAAGGTGGGAGAGGTGAGTATCTACGTGTAAGATGATATATCTACAATATATCTAGATGAAACTTGGTTCGACACTCATGATGTTGTTCGATATGGTTGGGTAGACGGTTCCCAGAATTGCACCTTGAATGCTCCTTGTTCAACGGGGAAACGTATTATTATTCTCCATGCTGGAAGCAAAGATGGTTTTGTACCCAATGCCCTGTTATTACCAGCAAGAAATATAGTGAAGCCTTCGCTATGGTGATCGCCAGCGTCGGATGATTCTGATACGGCACATGAAGAAGAACGTAGATCTCCTATTTGTCTGATTATGTTTACATTATGCTACCGCTGTAGCAGTCTGAAGAACCACCCTAAGCTATTTATCACTCAAAATATCACCCACAGAAATATATTCATATTGCGCTTTTTAAATACAAAACCAGACGTTTACAAATAAACCTACTTTGGTATTGAACCTTATCTTTCTGTATAAAATGTGACGTCTATGGCAGATATTCCTTTGAGGTGTCGGCCGCTCTGGTTTTTATGAGTTTTCAACTAGAATTGGAAATAGTATACCTCGCTTTGGAAATCAAGCTATATAGCTTGTGCGCGCTTCTTTCGCTTTTCGGTACGAATTCTTTGAATGGAGGACTTGCTTATAAGAAACTCGTCAGAGTATGTCGAATGGCCTCAAAGGTTGCCTCAATTTTAAAAACAGGATTTCTCATACTTACACACTTATCTAATGCTGCCATTAACTTTGGAGTTACGAAAATGTTCCTCAGTTGAGTTTGATTAGTACCAGGCTATGTGCTCTGAGTTGGGATGGGCAAAGTTTCTTGTAAATATATCTCGGAATCTGATGAATTTTCTTGCACTGGTTCGTAAGATGATGTAGAAGGAAGCAACATATTTAGCACGCCGATTTTCTTCTTTTATGGCTAATTTCTAAATGACAGGGTCGACCTGACTCTTTCTGTCGCTGCAAGATCCTATCTTCATTTATTTTGATCAATTGAAGGACACTGGCATACGCAATATCAAACAGATTGTCCAAGTTCGTGGCAATCTGTTGTCGACGTTGCTCAATCACTTCTTGTGTTTTACTTCCATTTTTTCGCAAATATCTCCAAGCTTGGTATAAGGTAACTAGTTTCTTAACACAGTTAGGTAGAGATTTAGTCAATATTCGTACCTTTTCCCAATAAATAGTGCACTCACGAATAGTAAGGTTGGCGCTCTCATTGACACTTAATTTCACTTCCCGGATATTATAGAATAATATATAATAATAAAACAAATTAAATGAAAAATAAAAATTAAACCAAATAATTGATGTAAAATATAAACAATAATTGAATTAACGGAAAGTACGAAAGTACAACATATTACAGAAAAACATAATACAAGTTTTTTGACATTATGTCAAGCATCAATATGTTTAACCTCTAGATAAAAATATGAATCAAACATGTACAGTAAGCATACAATGCAAGTTATTTGCCAGACATATGCCCATTGCCCAATCATGTAATTGGCCTAGCCCAAACGACCACAAATCAGTATTTTTGAGATACTGTCAAAATTTATACCACAAACAGCAGAAATTGAATTAAAATTTTCACTCAATATAATACTGGTGACTTTAGAAGCAAACTAGTTCTAGTTCTCTCTCAATGGAAGCTTTTGGTATTTCTAGTTCTCAAAAATCAATACTAGATAAAATTACGCTGGCACCAAAGTTATTGTGTGAGAGTTTATATAAAATTTTTGCAGAATTAGATTCAGATTTCCTGATTCAAATCTAAAAGTAAGATGCTCATAAAGTATGTATACCCGGTGATTTTCCAATGTGGCTCATTGCTACAACTTTTTTATTATTGAAGATCGAAAAACGAAATTTGGGGCTTGCATATTATAGATGAATTTACATATTGACCTGCTTTGACGTACTTTCGGTTTGACCGGAGGCGACTCCAACTTTCGATTTTTAAATGGGACACCCTATATGTCTTTACTGTTGAACATATTTATAGTGGAAGCTGGTTATGAGGCAAGTGTAACTTGTGAAGTGTGGTCTCAAACTGTTGTCGGCAACGGGAGCTAAAGATTTGCCACAGAACCTGTTGCCTCGAATTTACGCACCAGACGACCGATGGTTGTTTCGTTTGGGCGGTTGTTGCGACCGAAATGTTCACGAAGCGAGCGAAACGTGTTTTTTATTTTTGCACCATTTTTGTAGTGCTCTTGAATAACTTTAATGCGGTCTTCAATCGAATACGACTACATAGCGATCAATGGTTAATATTCAACTAACAAAATGACATGTCGGTGACAGAAAACAAAGATGGCGTCTATGTCAAATTGACGTTTACTTTCCTGCGTCCCTATTGGCCAACCCATTATATAATAATAAAACCAAATTAAATGAAAAATAAAAATTAAACCAAATAATTGATGTAAAATATAAACAATAATTGAATTAACGGAAAGTACGAAAGTACAACATATTACAGAAAAACATAATACAAGTTTTTTGACATTGTGTCAAGCATCAATATGTTTAACCTCTAGATAAAAATATAAAGCAAACATTTACAGTAAACATACAATGCAAGTTATTTGCCAGACATATGCCCAATCATGTGATTGGCCTAGTCCAAACGACCACAAATCAGTATTTTTGAGATACTGTCAAAATTTATACCACAAACAGCAGAAATTGAATTAAAATTTTCACTCAATATAATACTGGTGACTTTAGAAGCAAATTAGTTCTAGTTCTCTCTCAATGGAAGCTTTTGGTATTTCTAGTTCTCAAAAATCAATACTAGATAAAATTACGCTGGCACCAAAGTTATTGTGTGAGAGTTTATATAAAATTTTTGTAGAATTAGATTCAGACTTCCTGATTCAAATCTAAAAGTAAGATGCTCATAAAGTATGTATACCCGGTGATTTTCCAATGTGGCTCATTGCTACAACTTTTTTATTATTGAAGATCGAAAAACGAAATTTGGGACTTGCATATTATAGATGAATTTACATATTGACCTGCTTTGACGTACTTTCGGTTTGACCGGAGGCGACTCCAACTTTCGATTTTTAAATCGGACACCCTATATGTCTTTACTGTTGAACATATTTATAGTGGAAGCTGGTTATGAGGCAAGTGTAACTTGTGAAGTGTGGTCTCAAACTGTTGTCGGCAACGGGAGCTAAAGAAAAACGCGTATTGTCGTTAGGACTGTATTTAAGCGACTGCACGGAACAGTACCAAACAGGTACATTAGCGGATGTGGACCGTCTCATATGTCA
This sequence comes from Acanthoscelides obtectus, assembly GCA_963669975.1. NCBI lineage: Eukaryota > Metazoa > Arthropoda > Insecta > Coleoptera > Chrysomelidae > Acanthoscelides > Acanthoscelides obtectus. Next base: position 106,001,742 of record CAVLJG010000005.1, on the reverse strand, counting down.
GACTAGAGATGTCGCCACCCATATGTAATATCCGTGAATTCGTGATATTTACAACACCCCCCACTATATCAAGAATTCACCATTTAACAAGTGTTAAACCTAAACCTTATACAAATTTGGCATTCTTAACATTCTCTAAAGGTTTCGTCAAAATATTAGCTATCGTATCACTGGTCGGCATGTACTTCACATGAATTTTCTTATCAGAAATAACAGTCCTCACAAAATGATACCTGATATCGATATGCTTCGATCTATCATGGAAAACTGGATTGTTCGCTAGTTTCTGAGCACTTTGACTATCATTGTATATGTTAACACAATCCAATTTACCCGTCAAATCAAACAAAAGATTCTGGAAATACATGGCTTCTTTTGCTGCCTCGCTAAGAGCCATATACTCTCCCTCTGTTGTTGACAAAGCTACTGTTTGTTGTTCACAACTTTTCTATGAAACACATACACCAGAAAGTTTAAATACATAACCAGTATAAGATTTACGGTCTAGCTTATGTGACCCCCAATCAGCATCTGCAAACCCAAACAAACTTGAGTCATCTTAAATTTCATGGAAAGCTGTTTTGTCCCTGTTAAATATCGCAAAACCCTTTTTGCACATTGCCAATGAACTTAAGTATAACAATTGTTATACTGACTAAGTAAACTCACAATGTGGGCAATATCAGGACGTGTCATAACAACTAAATACAAAAGTCTACCAATCAATTCCCGATAAGGTAAGCTAACATCACATGTTTTAATCTCTACATTGTTCAAATCAGTACTTTTATCTGATGGAGTAAGTACTGCCTTACAATCTTCCACCTTAAAACGTTTAAAAAGATCGTCTATATAATCCTCTTGACTAATGGTAATACAATTCTCATTACTGTCCCTGATTATATTTAAACCTAGACATCTTTTAGCTTTTCCAAGGTTTTTAATCTTGAAATTCAAACTTAAATGTTTCTCAAGAAAATCAATTTCTTCCAAATCATTCGAGAAAACAAAGAAATCATCAACATACAAAGTAATTACAGTTAACAAACCTTTTTGCTACCAACCTTGCTTCATAATTACATCTGTTTTCACTATCATACTTCACTGTGAATACCCACTCACACTCCACTACTGTTGCACCTTTTGGAGCATCAATAAGTTCCCATGTCTCATTTTCTTTATGTGCATCTGGCCTAGATAGTGCTTCCTGAACAGTCTTGGGTAGATCAGAAATGTTCAGTGGTGATGATACACTGAAGTAACTAACATAGTTATCAAAATTTTTCTTTCCGACAACTCTCTCAGATCGCCTTGGTATCTCCCACAGTATCTGAAGCCTGAGTTTCCGCTGATTCTGGAACATAGTCACTATCATGTCCATCAGTGAACTCATCTTCTATCAAAGAATTCTCAGGTGAAGAAGATTGCTCTTTCACTGCCCCCCACTGGAACTGAAATCTCTGCTGTATCTTCCATGACTACACCTGATTTACTGTCAACCCAGACATTTTCCATAATTGTCACATATCTGCTAATAATCACTTTCCTGGTTGAAACATCTATAACCTTTAGTTGTTTCATCATAACCAACTAGAATGTATTTAACTGACTTTCGATCCCACTTGTTCCGGTTAACCTTTGGAACATGAACCATAACTGTACTGCCATAAACACGCAGGTGACTGACATTTGGGCTTTTTCTTGTCCAGAGTTCATATGGAGTCTTTGACATTCCTGCAGATACTGAACGATTCTTGAGGTAACATGCTGCATTGCAGGCTTCAGCCCACAAGCACTTGATAAGTTTTTCATCAAACATTAAGCATTTCGCTTTTTCTACAAGTGTTCGGTTAAAACGTTCAGCCATACCATTCGGTTGAGGAGAGTGACTGTTTGTTGTTTGATGAATGATTCCACAACTTTTCAAAAAAGTCTGAAAAACTGTACTTACGTATTCGCCTCGATTATCTGTTCTCATGACCTTTATTCTCCTGTTCTGCAGATTCTCAACAAGTTCTTGAACTCTCTGAACTTTGAAAGCACTTCATCCTTTGTTTTAAGGAAATATATAAATCACATGCGACTAAAATCATCAAAAAATGTCAAAAAATATCTGGCACCTCCTAGTGATGGGTTTTCCATAGGTCCGCAAATGTCACTGTCACCTCATCTGCACGGCTACCCTTGCTTGGAAATGGTGTACGTGCTTGTTTATCTTCACAGCAGACTTGACAGTTTGTTATGTTGGCCTGTCCTTTATAAACTATACCGTCTACCGACTTGCTTGTTTGATCCAGGTAGATATTGTTTATATGCCCCAAACGTCTGTACCATAGATCAGTACTTGTACAAAAACTTGCGTAACCTTTTTCTATATCCAACTTATAAACATTATTTATTAAACTAGCAGTTGTCACTAGATTTCCATATGTGTTATAAATTTTGCAACCATGTTCTTCAAAACATACCTTGTTTCCATTGTTTATAAGCTTACATACAATATAATAAGTTTGTTGTTAAACCTGGTACATACTGCACATTTGCAAACAATACTTGATGCTCTATGTCTGCAACTTTCGTTTTTTTATTTCAATGTCACCAGTACATTCCACAGCTAATTTCGATTTGTTTGCTACGACAATCTCATGATATTTACAACATTTACTTCTGTTGATCGAGAATGACATTCTGAACTCAAAACGCCTCACTTGTCAATATTTGATAAATAAAAAATATAACAATTTTCCGGAAACAGAAAGAACGATTTATTTCAAAACTAATCATTTTCTTGAATACTTTTCTGTTAATTACTATTAATAATAGCTTAAAAATATGCTTTTCACTAAAAAAATACGTGTGCTCAAGTAATCAGAAACATCCTTTTTTGTACTACATGGTGTCACTAACTCAATTTGGACTTATGCGGTTTTTGTAAAACACGCCTCAATTGAACGTGTTGCGAATAACTGTATCGTCAGTGAACAAAAATAGATAGACGTGTTGGCATATGTTAGAATAAACAATACATATGAATTAAATACATATCCTATCATTATTATAGCAAAAAATAAAATGTGCCATTACGGTTCTATGTGTTCAAAATGGAGGACATCCTTGATCACAGTTCAACTGTATTAATTGTTGCTTGCGCCACATTGATTAAATGTTCTGCAGTGATGTTCCGGAATGCCACCATTACTTTATGACAACTTAAGTATGTACCTCGGAGGCCAATACATAGGTCCATTAGTGCCAATCCACTTCTCTGGGAAGGTGACCTTCAGATGTTCTCTTACCGCATGAAAATTTCATTATTAGAAACTGTATATATCTTTCCGCAGTAAGTTGTCAATCGAAAGTTATTGGCACCAAAAGTTGTTCTCCGATAATACCCATCCAGCAACTGAAACCAGATCACTCTTGAAAATGTTCTTCTTGCATTAGACGTAAGTTTGTTTGTGACCTGTGTACCTCTTATTATTTAGTAAAAAGCCAGTTGCAATAAGCTTCGGTTGTGGTCGTCAACGTAAAGATGTTGGTGTAATTGGTATTTGAGTGATCGTTAATTTGTTTGTGAAGAATTCTCCAAACGGATGAATAACTTATGCCACATTCTAGAATAGTGTGACGAATCATACTGTTGGCGCCATCTGTTAGACGAGTCTCCTACTCGCTAGAGCTTCATGGCCGATCTCTGCTTTTACGCGAATCACGACCGCACCAGCCACCTGGCGGCGGATCGCCATCTAGATCGACGCGAAGCAACCTCGACTATTCGGGAAGGCCGCTAGATGGCTCCCGATTCTTCTAGACTCAACGATGCGGACTATATAACTCGGCGGCCGGGAGATGGGAGAGTTCGGAATACGGTAGAGCAGAGCAGAGTGAAGTGTCCAGTCAGTGGTGCGACATAAGAATTAGTTAGACGTAAATAGTGGTGTATATAAATGTTTTATCCAGTTAAATAAGTTAGTGCATTTCTTTTTGTGGAATCCAGTGTTTTAATTCACACCCAAAAGAACCCAGAAAAACGCTACATTGGTATCAGGTGTGGGGTGTGGACTTTAGGACATTCTGTGAAAATAAATCGGACGATCAGTGAAGGAAGAATGGCGCGATTGGTTGATTTGAAAATTTCCGATTTAAAGAGAGAGCTGGAGGAAAGTGAGTGTGACACGGCCGGAAGGACAGCAGAATCACAGGAGCGGCTTCGTCAAGCACTGATTGAGGAAGGTGAGGACCCAGATATTTACATTTTTAGCGGTGCAGGGGATTTTGGATTAATGCTGCAAAACCTTTCGACCAAGTTAGAAAACAAACTCGTTGAAAACTGTACCAACCTAGAAGGAAAGCTCGTGGATAATTGTGCCAACCTAGAAGGAAAGCTCGTGGAAAATTGTGCCAACCTAGAAGGAAAACTCTTGGAAAGTACAGCCAAATTAGAAGAGAAGTCTATTTAAAATACTGCCAATTTAAAGTGAGAATTAGAATTTAAAATTATGGAAGAATCTTGCGAGTTGAAAAAACGAATTTTTACCTTGGATGACAGAATTCAACAAGTGCAAGGCAAGTTTGCCGCTTTAGGCGTCAAGACCATCGACAAACGGCAGCGTGGACTTTCGTCGAATAAATCAAGTGAGGTTTGGAGCTTGGTGTTTGATGGTACAACACCTTGGAATGTCTACCGACGTCAGTTTGAGGCAGCCGCGAATGCAAATGGTTGGTCATCGACCGAAAAGGCAACTGCACTCACTTTGGCCCTACGAGGAGATGCTGCAGCTATCCCTCAAAGAATATCACCAGAAGAACAAGAGGTCTACGAACAACTAGTAGGCCATTTGGAGATGCGATATGGCCAGTCACATTTAGAACAGGTCTACCATGCTCAACTGAAGAATCGGTTCCAGAAGTCAGGCGAGTCCTTGCAGAAGTTCGAAGCGGATATTGCGCGGTTGGTACGATTAGCATATCCCGATGTTCAGGAAAGGATAATGAAGCGATTGGCAGTTCAATCAATCCTAGATGGACTTCGTGATGGTGAAATGAGGCAAGCCTTACTACTGGCACATCCACCTAAGCTAGTAGATGCGCTAACTTGGGCGCTAGAATTCGAAGCCGCTAAAAACACAAATATATGCCAGGAACGAGTCCGGCAGATGGTACCAGGAGATAATGAGTTCGAAGAGTCCATCAAGCGCATTATTAAGGAACTTGATGGTGAACGACGTCGCCAGAACAGCAAGTTGGAATGTTGGAAATGTGGGAAAATGGAGCACGTTAGGAGACGCTGCTTAGAGGATGGTAAGCATTACCAGCCTCTCAGAGCGGAAAGATGCCCAATATTGAGAACCACTATCATTAGTGATACCTGGCAAAATGAAGACCTCGTTAAAGACTAAGAGGGAGATCCCGATCTTCGAATAATTCTAAAGTGGATTAAGGAAAAACGGAAGCTAGCCTGGGAAGCAGTTGCCACGTATTCCCCTATCATAAAATCATATTCGGCACAATGGAATTCTCTCGTTATGGTCGACGGACTCTTACTGCGTAAAATGGTGGACCAAGATGGCAAAGAGGAAATAAGACAAATCGTTATCGCCAGATGTCGGATCCCGGAGCTGCTAGAAGAAATCCATTCCGGTGTAACAGGAGGTCGTCTCAGAGTTACAAAAACCCTGGGAAAAGTGAGGGAAAGATTTTACTGGGTCAATAGCGAGGAAGACGTGAAAGACTGGTGCAGGAAATGCGTTGTGTGTGCGGCAAGTAATGGACCACAAAGGGAACCAAAAGCTCCGATGCGCCAATACAAAGAGTGGAGCCCCTTTGGAAGGATTGCTATTGATGTGGCGGGACGCTTTCCAGAATGTGAAGCTGGAAATAAATACGTCGTTGTAGTAATGGATTACTTCAGCAATTGGGTTGAGGCATACGCTCTGCCAAATCAGGAAGCCTCTATCGTAGCCGATGCTTCAGTAAAGGAATGGATCTGTCGACCTTTAAAGTTGCATTCGGACCAAGGGCACAATTTCGAGTCAAATATGTTCCAAAATATCTGTCAAATTCTAGGGATTAAGAAGAAAAGGACTACAGCCGTACACCCGCGTCAGATGGAATGGTGGAGCGCATGAATAGGACCATTGACCGGTATCTGGCTAAGGTAGTCTCTAAGCCATCAAAGAGACTGGGATAGTTTTCTTCACCTCTTCTTATTGGCTTACCGATCGTCGATTCATGAAAGCACAGAAGAATCGAATAGTTATGGGAAGAGAACTTCGTCTCCCATGCGATCTAAAGTTTTAGTGTCCACCAGGAACTGATATTGCCGGAGAAGGCTACGTAAGTGAGCTGCTTAGAAGGATGGACGCCATCCATATCCAGGTTAGTGTTTTAATTCAAGGTCCAGTGACCGGATGAAGGAAGCTTATGACGTTAATGCCAAAGACCAGAGGTATGACAAAGGTGATACGGTTTGGCTTTACAACCCAAAGAGGCGAAAAGGGCTGTCGCCTAAGCTTGATCATCCTGGCACGGGCCATACAAAGTTCTGGAGGCCATCAGCGATGTTCTCTACAGGATTCAGAAAGCACCACGCAGTAAAGCCCGAATTATACATTTCAACCGCCTTGCACCTTATTATGGAAACAACGAAGATGCGGCGGTGCGGCAAGTCGAACCAGAACCGGATATGACATTTGACCAATTTATGGCTCACCATGTTAATGGCCATAAGAGTCGGTATGGCGTGACATATGAAGTACAGCAAGATCTGTTTACCACTTCACCAGAGTATGCCCTGGCACACTGTGTGGCTCAAGACTTGCGAATGTCGAGAGCTATAGGAAAGGGCTTTCTTAGGAAGTTTGGAAAAGTACACGAGCTACGACAGTCTGACCCAGAAGTTGGAGAAGTACTTCAGATAACTGAAGGGTACCAACCGAAAGATCTTCTATCTGGTTACCAAGAAAGCTTCGTATCAGACACCGAATTACGAAGATGTTTGGAACGCTTTGTGTTCGCTTAGAGAAGTCTTGCTTGCCGAGGACCTGAGCAAACTGGCAATACCTAAGCTGGCATGTGGACTGGACAACTTGGACTGGAGAATCATCCGAAGCATGCTTGAGGTAGTCTTCCGGTATCACAGGCATTCGATTTCTGGTATGTTGTCACAGTCCTAGACGGCTACCTCCTGGAAAGAGTGTGGATTGTTACTTCTTCAAGATCTCCTACTGCAAGAGAGGGCCGTGGTGCCGATATCGACATCTACCGGCAGTAAGTTTATTTCGGGACGGAATGACTTTAAGGAGGCGGCAGTGTGATCATACTGTCGGCGCCATCCGTTGGGCGAGTCTCCTACTCGCTAGAGCTTCATGGCCGATCTCTGCCTTTACGCCAATCACGACCGCACCAGCCACCTGGCGGCGAATCGCCATCTAGATCGACGCGGAGCAACCTCGACTATTCGGGAAGGCCGCTATATGGCTCCCGATTCTTCTAGACTCAACAATGCGGACTATATAACTCGACGGCCGGGAGATGGGAGAATACGGAATACTTTTAGAGTGAAGTGTCCAGTTAGTGGCGCGACATAAGAATTACTTAGACATAAATAGTGATGTATATAAATGTTTTATCCAGTTAAATAAATTAGTGCATTTCTCTTTGTGGAATCCAGTGTTTTAATCCACACCCAAAAGAACCCAGAAAAACGCTACAATAGTTCGACAAACTGACGCTGTACTTCATACATAGGCTAACACGTCTATTCCTTTTTCTTCACTGACGATAAAGTTATTGGGACTTTATTCTGGTTAATTTCTCATTTTCTGTTCCAGTTTTGGAAAATAATGTCGAGTGGGATGGCTACGATTGGGTAATCTCAGAGAATAAATTCAAGCTGCCTCAGTTGCATTTTTTATTGCTTCCCCGTAAATCAACAGCGTGTCAATTTTCTCGTTTCTAGTATAGTTTTCCATTGTAAATTAACTGCGTAACAAATTTTTAAAACTGACACTATTTTTAATAACCCTAGCAACACCTTCAATTTTTTGTCACGGATAACGTGATAACTAGATGTACTTTGAACTAAAAAGATTGAAGTTAATACCGCAGAATGTTGAGAACTTTTGGTAATAATCCAGATATACCTCACTTGTTTCAGATTGCACTCTACAAGTATGAGAAGGTCCTCAATTTTAAAGTCGCAGAACTCGGAGCCGATGATAGTGGTCGAAGATGAGAGAGAAGACGAAAAAACGAACAGTTCATCTAGGCAGAGTTCCGAAGATGAATCTACCTCCTTGAATCCTTTCTTGTTGTCTCCTTATGCGCGGGAAATCAGAAAGCATTCTCTGCCCACGCCCCAATGCAGTGGTAAGTACAATTAACATTATAATCAAAAACTCCACGCTTTTGAAAAAACACTCAAAATCTCTGAAATAGTGGCATAGGAAGTAAAACATTAAACTATCTATTCGCCACTGGCATAGCGGTCCGTAGGACCTTTGCTCTTGGTTGAAGTCTTGTAAGTCAGTAGGTCTGTCACTTCTGGTTGCCCAGATACCAAACAAAGTGAGAGAGAAAGAAGGGAAGAAGAAAGGAAGGAAGGAAGGAGGGAAAGCAAAGAAGTGCGTCAATTTGAGGAGTGCCTTGGCATTGCTAATTAATGTTCGGCAATTTTAAATTGTTCCTAAAATTAATTTTGAGATTGGTTGTTGAAGAAAAATTATAATTTTGGTTGGACCTAAAGTCGCACGATTTAATTTTGTTCGCAGTGCGAGTCACGGCCTTGTGTGCTTGCGAACTTGCTCGACTGGGTAGTCTACTGACTTGCGCAACAAAGAGTTGTTATGCGATTCCGCTTGACTATAACGTGGCTGCGCTTGTTTTTTGATGTAGTCCCTTACATAAAGAATATCAAGGTCTCTGTGAAGGGTCTCGTTGGAAAAATACCATGGGGCGTTAGTGATTGTACGCAGGGTTCCGTTCTGCAAAACCTGCAGGCTACGCAAATGCGTTTTGGCGAGCAAACACCAATCCGCACTTGCGTAAGTGATCGCTGGTCTAACAACCATCTTGTATAGCCGAACTTTGTTGATCAAACTTAATTTTGATGTTCTACATAGCATAGGGTAGAGTTGCCGAAACGAGATTTGGAATTTAGCTGTTAACGCTTCAGTGTCCTTCTGCCAGGTCATTCCCTTGTCAAGAGTGACACCGAGATACTTAGCAGAGCTTTGCCATGGTACCCGAGCTCCATTCACTGAAACCTCAGACGTGGCGACGCTACGTTCTTTAGTACAGTAGATTGCCTGCGTTTTCGAATGATTAATTTTGATCAGCCACCGATTCGCCCATTCCAATACCTCGTCCACTGCACTTTGCAGCCTGTCGTGAACTAGATCCCCAGAGCGCGGCTGGGCCACCAGGGCAGAGTCATCAGCATAGAGATAGATTTCACGGTGGCTGGGGCAAGGGACGTCATGAATGAAAAGTGAATAAAGGTCTGGTCCAAGAACCGAACCCTGAGGGACACCGGCTTTAATGGGCCGTGTTGTCGACATAACGTTATTAATTTTGATCCGAAATTTCCTACCCTCGAGGAAGGATTTCAAAAGTTTTAGGAGCCAGAAGGGGAAGCCCTTATGGATCAATTTGTAGAGAAGGCCCTTGTGCCACACCTTGTCAAGTGCCTTTGAGACACAAAGAAGCAAGATGCCAGTACTTTCGTTATGGGTGAACCCCCTGGTTATTCATTCAACAAGCCTTTTGGCCTGTAGCTCCGTACTATGCTCAGACCGAAAGCCAAATTGCACGTCTGCCGAGAAATTTTCAATATATACATAGAATCACCTTTTCAGCGAGCTTAGAAGGACCTGACAGTAGACTAATGGGGCGATAATCCTAGGAGAATATCGACCCACCTTCTTTGGAATCATTATGATATCGGCGGTCTTCCACGCCGTTGGAAAGTGCTCGGTCCTTAGCATGGCATTGATTATTGGACTTCCGCGAAAGTAGCTTCAGCGCCTTATTAGTGATTCGATCCTTTCCAGGTGCTTTATGCACCTTGAGGTCTTTAATATGACCTTAGAGCTCTGCTGATGTGCCATGCAGCTCTTTAGTTGAGGAATCTTCTGAAGATTCCTCTGAGTAAAAATTACTAAGGGAGGCACTACTGCCACTGACCCCGTTGGCCCTAAAATATCTCCTGACGGATCTTACAATATGTTGCTCCTCGTCGAGGTCATTATCAAGGTCATAGTTGGGAGAGAACTGACTTTCAATTGCATCAGCGAAAACCTCGACCTTTTCCTCTGTCCTACAGACTATGCCCCTGGGACCGTGGATGTAAGGGAGTTGTTCTCGCTTTCCGTTTCTGAGCGACTTTGCAACTTTCCATAGAGGAATACTTGAGTCAAGCATCCCCGAGAGAAAGTCGCTCCATTGCTCATTTCGGAATTCATGAAGAGCATTTCTCACTTCATGAACAAGATTCGTTGCTCTGTGAATGTCACCAGGGTGGCAAGACCTCTTCGCTTGCTTAATTGCAGCTCTTTTGTCAGAAATTTTCTGACGAATGTCTGCAGGGAGAAAAGGTCTGCCGTGTCGTTGTACTGGTAGTACAGCTGCACGCTGCAGAGCCTGCTGAACGGAACTTGTCCACTCCGCTTGAGCAGCATCTACATCGTTTTCATCATCCATGATCGTGATATTGGGGAACTCTCTACGGAGCGACTTGTATAGCTCCCAATCAACCCTTTTCCTTGGAGGAGTTTTTCCTTACAAGGTTTGCTCATTACCCACTTCCAGAACGATAGGAAGTTGATCGCCCGAAATGTCATACATGATTCGAGAAGTGACACTGTATCTACAGTTTCTAGATATCGCGAAGTCAATGACATCTGTTACCTGAATGTGATTAAATGGGTGGTGAGTCGGCTCCTCAGTGCTGTGTATGAGGTAGCCGTTTAGTATCACGTGGTTGTAAAGTCGAATCCCACTGGTGGAATTTAACCTAGAGTGCCATGCTCGATGTTTACAGTTGAAGTCCCCTGCTACAATAAGCGGACCCGAGCAGTCAAACAGCCTGGCACCGCACCTGACATAAACCGATGTGATTTTCAATGAGATAATTCCGGTCATATTCACTACCACGGAAGCTGCCTCGATGCTCTGCATCTCAGCGTTTGTGCTTCTGTAACAGTCAATACCACGTTTTACTAGCGCTGCCAAACCGCCAACTCGTCCAGATAATCTATCAGCGCGAATAACATCATAATTCGGGAAAGCTAGACGATCTCCCGGATTAAGCAATGTTTCCTGCAGCAGAGCCACATCTACGCTTCCATCCAAAAGAGCTTGATGAAATTCCCGTTTTTTGGGAATATCCCTAAGACCCAAACAATTCCAGAAGAGAATTTTGATGAATGCAGGCTGTCTGCTATCGTACCTAGCCATTTAGCGGAAAGATAGCCTGCAATGCCTGAGTGGCGCTTATCAGGGGACTAATAATCTGCTGTAGGGACCTAAGCGCTGAAACAGCTGAGTCTCTTTTCAAGATTCTTGCGTTTGAGTTTTTGTTCCATTTTAGCCATAAGCGAGGTTGGACTAAGCTTAGAACGCAAATGTATTTAGACCACATGTTCTCGCCGCTGGGTATTGTGGCTCACTACAGCTGCAGCACATCTTCCATGGTATGACCTCTTCTTGCAATAATTTATCCGCTTACCCCAATGTATTTTGCTCCACACTATTGTTGACCTCATCATGAATTAAACTCACTGCATTCGTAATTAAAATGGTCGCATATGACCCTTTATTGTCCATTATCAACCTTGATAAAAAAAGGCACTCAAGAACAATCACACCAACAGCAATTACTAAATAAACTAAATGATCACTTGCTGAGTACCAAAATAAGAAACGATTTACTTCTAGTTCGCTGATCGAAATCCGACTCTGTTATTATAAAAATTTACCTTGGTATACACCCGCAGTCATCCTTTCCTCTTTTAAAGTACCGCCGACGACCGTCTAGGCCCAACCCTCGTTTCCTTTTTACCCCCCGTTACCTCAGCAGATGGTTCTCGTGATTGTACTAGCTCTATGCATCTGTACAAAATCCAATATGGCGCCCATAAGGAAAAATACAGTTGATGCTGAAGGGCAAGAGACAAAAAGTAGCAGTGTTAATGTGCAACTTACTTTCAAATTCCACTGCAAATACAGCCAGGCGAAAATTAAAACGTTTTTGGGAAAAATCGGCTTGTTCCGTCTCTCTCCGGAAGGACGAATTTCGAAACTTTCTAAGCGCCATTTTGTTGATTATCTGAATATGCATTTTTTTCATTTTATCGTCGGTCTCCGCACGTAGAGACGTAAATGACAAAAAAAATCTAAAATCGAGTTACGTCGTAATTTCACATATTTTTGTAGTTTCTCACCTCACAAAGTGGCGTAACTGTATATCAGTTCGCTGCTTGGAAATAAATTTCTTTAAAATAGCGTAAGTGATGAAATTCCGAAAAAAATTTCACGTACCGGCTTAAAAAGATTTACGTCTCTGCCTTAAAACTGGGTTTCTGTATTTGACTGATTAGCACGTACCGGCCCATGTGTCTAATAATATGTAAACATAACCTTTAAATATTGTTGTGTTGTTGTGAATGTCGACTTAAGCAAAATATTTATTTTTCTTGTCATTCACTTTTTGTTTGTACTTGTACTAATACTACAGTATATTCAGATAAGAGATAGACCGGACATAAACAAGACCACGTGATCATCGAACGCTGTAACATTCGGCAGGGACGTATTAAGAGTCACGCAGTACATATTTTAGATAGTAGATGCTGCTGTGCGTAACTTTGTAGTAAATTAGCACAATTCGATGTGTATACGATTGGTGATGTGGGGGTGGGGTAAGAAATATATAATGATGTAAATATACATAAGGGTTTCAAAACTTCGGATGCCGCCTGATGTTTGGTGAAATACAGTCGAATATAATCTCAAAATGGCGTTTAAATTAGCCTAAATTAAAAATAATCGTATATCTCTTAAAATTGCTTTTAGAATATTGATTAGTATATTTTTTGATTTCTAGGTAAATATGTAACCAAATTAAAACGTTCAAAACGTAAAAAAATGTGCATGGTTGAACATTGTCAGAAAGTAGATTCTTGAATAGGTCTTGCCAAAATGGGTTCAAAAATGTCAATAATTAATTAAAAAATACAGTAGCTTTATAATTACTTATAACTTACCGAATTTGATGAACGACATCTTTTATTGGAAAGATGAGCTTGATGAGCTTTCATCATCGCTACTGCCTGAAGCACCAACGTCAATAATGAATGGCTCGACTTGTTCCTCTAAAATATTGTCCAGTTCCCACATTCTCTTTTCAACTTTGTCTTTCACGTGCTTAATACAGTTTTCCCAATTTTGCGCTGTTATTAATTCTAGTGCTTCTTTGAAAAGTCCTTTGAGGTCACAAGATTTAAAAGTTGTATTGTGCTTAGCTATATAATTTTTAACCTCTGCCCATATGAGCTCAATGGGATTGAGCTCGCAATGGTATGGAGGTAAACGGAGCACAGTTTTATTTTGACTTGCTGCCATTTCATCAATGGCGTATTTTTTATATTCCGCCTTGTGATCCTTGACAATTCTTAATAATTGTACTTTCAGCATTGCTTCTTCAAAGTTGATATTTTTCGAGCGGAGCCAATTTTGAACATCAACTTTCCTTGAAGCCGTTGTTGGGACCTTCTCCATTCTTCGAGAATGATAAGGCGCATTATCCAACACAATTACTGCGTTTTCCTCTAAGTTCGGTAAAATTTTTGAAAACCACTGTTCAAACGATTCGCCATTCATTTCCTCGTGGTAATCACCAGTTTTCTTAGACTCAAAGCACCACAGACCGTCAACAACAAATCCATCCTCACTGCCAATATGGCAGATAATGAGCCTTTTCCCTTTACCTGGAAATCGAAGTACTAACTGGTGTAGATTTATTTCAATAAGCGAACCTTTTGCAAATGTTTTCATCACATTCAGCGAAAAAACATTGAGACATGAGTATCAGATTGCTATAATTGGGATTATTTAGTCATATTGAAAGAAAGAATATTGAACGTCGTATGATTACTCAGCGCTTCACAATTTAATTTAAAGTTATAAACCTTTAAAAAATGAATGATCAGGAACCTGAAATACCCGCAAATATTAATATTAACAAATTATAACTTTATAAAGCTTAAAGTATGAATTAAAATGATTAGAAATATTAGGAACGGTACACAATATAAAACTTAGTAACTTTTTTCAAGTTTATAATATTCGACATATTTTAAGATTATATTAAAAAATTATTGAAATATCGAAAACACATAAAAACATGGCTTAAAAAAGTTCTAACAAATGAAAATGACATCCACGTATTTTATCGAAAGTTATAAAAGTTTTGTTACTTGTAATATGTTTTATCTGCCCCCTGGAATTAATGTTTAGAACCTTGTTCCCAAGGTTTGAAAAACATCCGATTGTTGTCTATTACTCGTATTTACCTGCTGGATTTTTTAATCCGTTGGACAGTCCATCTAGAAAGGCCCTCCTGGATGAAGTTACAGAATCATCAACCCATACTTTACTTGTAGTGTGTCCTGCGTTTACCCACGTTTCATCAAGGTAATAAATCTTCCTGTTTTGATTTCTATATTTCCCAATTTTTGTTAAATAATCCCTCCTCCATAGCACAATTTCTTCTCTATCCAGTAGTAAACTATTACGACCCCGTTTTTTCCATTTGAAATTTAAATGCTTCAGTAACGCATGGAAAGTTGATCGTTTGAAATTTGGCAACGTTGTATCTCCATTTACCTCCTGCAGTACTTTATCTATAGTAGGTATTTCATTCCTAAAGAAGAATTCATGCACTTTCCTCCTAATCGCATGCTTATCAGCTTCATCCAATGATTTAACAATACTTTTGCGATGTTTACTGGTCATTGGCTCAGAAAAGGTGTGATTTTGTTTGTATTGTCTTAACACATTAAACACTGATGCGCGACACACCCCAACTTTGTGAGAAACCTTCACAACAATTTCTTTGATGGTTGATGCCTCGTTCTCCTCGCGCTCGATCTTATATATATTCAAAATGACCTCTTTCATTTCTGCACTCAGGTGTCTTTTTTTTAGAGCGTTTCCTAGGTGGACTACAGGAGTTTACAACTTCATCGACAGTATCTGTACTACTGGGCATTTTGCGCAAGCAGTTGATAACAATAACAATCAATAACAAGGTATAACAATAACAACGACAAACTCAACAACTTAATAAGATAACAAACGAAAACGTCCAAAGAAATATCAAATTGCAATGATGCACACGACATACGTAACATGTCTGAACCTGAATGTGACTCTGCCTTGATACGACTGCTCTGCCGCTCGGCATAGGCATTTAATTGCGAATTGACCAATGAGGGCTCCTGTTTTACGTCGAGACGGCGGCGTTAGCGTGAAAATCACCCGAACCTTTTGTTTACATCCGGTCTATCTCTTATCTGAATATACTGTATGTAGAGAATAAAACAATACTCATTTTTGAAACAGTATTTTCGATACTTTAATACCCATGTCCAGTTTTAAATAGTTGGCGTAACTACACAATAAAAGAAACAAGAGACGTCACATAGTGGCATAAATGTAGAAAAAATATTTCTCAAAACTCATTTCATTTTTACAAAATCAAACCATCCCAAAACAAAGTTCTGCATAATTTTAGCCTATCAAAAAAACAGCAACGTGCAGACTAAAAAATCAGTATGTCATTTTCAATCTTATTCATTGATGATTTTCGTTTTCTAGCTCTCCTGTAGAATTTGTAAAATCTTAGTTACGTACGGAGGCCGACGTTGTGTACTAAAATGCAGTCTGATGTAAAATATCAAGCTCTACACGATTCTGGTGTCAAAAATGGGAGTTGCTATCCGAGCTTCTAACCTGGACCTCCAAATAATCTCTATAGTCACCATCTAGATTATATTCAGGGCATTCGCATATTTAATAAAAAAAAAGCTCAACCCATAGTGTCTCTTAATAACATGTTGATACTATCAAAAAAGTCATTTGTTCCCTTGAAAAAGTACGGTTTGTCAAAGATCCTCATTGTACAAGGTGTTTTTACAGGGTTTGTCCGGAAAGTAATAGGACTGAGTCGATTTAAAAAAATTTGTTGAGCCAATCGTTAAAATTCTTTAAAAACTTTCAAAATAGGCTCCTTCTGCGTCGATGCAGCGCTGCCAGAGCGATTTCCAAGCATTGAAGGCGTCACGGAAGGCATTCTCCGGAATAACCTTGAGAGCCGCGGTGCATGCTGCTTGGATCCCCTCCGTCCTCTCAAAATGCTTGTCTTTCATCAGCCTTTTCAGGCGAGGAAACAAAAAAAAGTCCGGGAGGCCACATCTGGGCTGTAGGGCGGCTGCGGAAGCGTTGAGATGCCGGCCTTGGTCAGGTAGCTGTTCACCAGAAAGGCGGTGTGAGCCGGGGCGTTGTCGTGGTGCAACTTCCAGTCTTGTCGGACCCGACTGACCCTTCGTTTGAGTCTCCTGAGCACTTCCACGTAAAACTTGGCGTTGACGGTTTGTCCAGGAGGAAGAAATTCATGGTGGACGATGCCTTTGATGTCAAAAAAGACAATGAGCATCGTTTTCAGTTTGGATTTGCTCATTCTTCCCTTTTTTGGGCGAGGAGACGCCGTCGTGTTCCACTCGGAAGAGTGCCTCTTTGTCTCGGGATCATACTCAAAGATCCACGACTCGTCACCTGTGATTACGTTATTCAAAAATTGGGGTCACTTTCACACATGTTCAAATTTTCTTGGCACACTTCCACTCGCCGCAATTTCTGGTCGTCAGTGAGCACTTTTGGGACCATCTTCGCGCACACCTTGCGCATGTTCAAATGCTGTGTCACAATGTCATGAACCCCAGATTTTGGTAAATTTAACATCTGGGCAATTGAACGAATACTTAGTCGACGGTCTGAGTTCAAAACTTTGCGCACACGAGTCACATTATCGGTGTTTGTCGAAGTCGAAGGTATTCCAGCACGGTCTTCATCAGCGACCTCTTCCCGGCCCTCCAGAAAGGCCTGGTGCCACCGAAACACACCACTTCTTGATAAAGCAACACCTGGGTAAGCCTGCTTGATCATATCAAACGCCTCTGTCGCAGATTTACCGAGTTTCACACAGAATTTAATCGCGTACCTCTGCTCTAACGAATGCTGCATTTTCGGCTTGCGCCACTCACAGAAACACGTCACGCGAAAATGTCTGTCCTGACTGTTCAAGTGCTCGGAAACAACTGACCAGCCGCTCATTCGTTAGCTAGGAACGCCTTCTACCGAATCCAGTCGGTGCGCGCACACTCCGAAGTACAGTCATGGCGGAAGAAAATGAGTCCTAGTACTTTCCGAACAAACCCTGTATAATATTCCGAATATACCCCGGAATGTTTACTTCCAGTTTAAAAAGCATCTCGATGAATCCTAACAAATACGAAACGACATGTTATGTTGTTTCTGGGAAAGAAAGCTATATTACTGGATATGTAAATGATGATTCATGTGTGAAAGAAACAGACGAGAATTATTATTTATTTCCAGGGATAACGGCATCTCAAGTACGACGTCTGTCGGAACGAGGAGAAACAACGGGACCCGGCCCTCGCCAGGTGGAGTTTCTAGCGACTCTTTCGCAAGAACCTCAACAAACTGCTGGCGGACGAAGACACTCCGTCGTTACCATCTCCAAGCTGCCCTCATCTCTCTTCGGCAGGAATCGACGGGAGTCGGTGGCAGCGTACCCGTCGTCAAGTAGAATCCTACCTGGCAGGTATTCCTATTAAAATACTAAAATACTACAACAAAACCTAAAGGGCACGTTCATCTGGCATTGACCATACAGCGTTGAACTTATTTTGCAATTACTTAAGTCTTCGTAAGCAAAGCGTTATTCTACATAACAACAGATCTGAGATAACAACAATAACATCACGAGTTCCTCAATGTTCTGTTTTAGGATCGTTGTTATTCATTATACAGGGTGACTTGTAATGTCACGTATTCCTGTTAAGGGGTGATAGATTAGGTCAAAAGCAACCGATTTTGTCCTATCATGTCTTATCCAAAAGTTAACCATTTTTGAGTTATTTGAATTTCAAGTTTTTTATTTTTCATTCCGATTTCAAACGGTTAAAATTGAAATACAAAAAAACTGCATGCTTGATTTTGAGTTTTTTGTTATCGTCGCATAGCCGACATTCCAATAGTTCATAATAAGTAATAAAATGTTGAAAAGCTACTTATTCCATGAAAAATGCAATTTTCTGTAAAAAATCTCCTAGTAATGAAATGTGCAAATTATGTAAATAATATCTCTATCTAACAAGCTTTCATTTGAGGTATTAAGCGTTCAACTATCTGAAGTACATGCAGAGAAACAACAATGACACCCACAGAGGCTGGATTTTTAAGGAATTTGTATTACCTGTTTGAACAAGTCGTTACTGTCCTCAAAGGACTCGCATGCCATGATTGTTTTATGGCATCGGCTCGACGAGGAAACGAGCGAGAAGAGCTGACTTAGTGGAGGAGCGAGAGAGAGAGCTGTTTTATTCATCATTGTAGTTACGCAATCGCCGCACGCCGAGTGAGAATCAGGTTTAGTTGGTATCAACTACTGCGTACGCGCACACGTTTTACGCACGATTATTATTTTCGAGTTTCCCAGTTTATTTCGAGTGGTTTCTTTATCATCATGGCAGACGCAGCAGATTCGCCAGGACCTCGCCATAGCGAGCACCGGCAAACTTTTACAAATGAAGAATACGCAGACATAATGTTCTGTGATGGACTTTGTAACGGCGATTCTGCAGCTGTCCGCCGTGAATATCGGCAACGTTTCCCGAATCGCCGAACACCTCATGTTACTGTGTTTGACTCTGTGAATCGGCGCATCCGCCAAACCGGGCATATTCAAAGGCAACATAGTAATTCTGGTCGACCCCGAGTCTATCCTCCTGAAGATGAAGAGGAAATCCTTCGTGTGTTTCAGGAAGATCCTACTACCCTACTACGTGTACGCGCATTGTGGCTGCTCAGTTGGGTATATCATAATACAAAGTATGGTTTACTGTGCATACTGCAAGATTATACCCTTATCACTACACGCCTATGCATGTGATTGAAGAGGGCGATCCTGCAAGACGATTAGATTTCTGCAGGTACATGTTACATGCGGATACAGAACATCCAGACTATTTTTAGAAAATTCTGTGGGCCGATGAATCGAAGTTTGATATGGACGGGATCACTAACTACCATAATGCTCATTACTGGGCTAATAAAGAAGCTTTAAACACCCGAAAAATAAGACCGACGGGGTCTCAGAGCCGGTTTTCAGTCAATGTGTGGATGGGCATCATTGATGGATATTTAATTGGACCTCATTTTCTGCCCACCAATTTAAATGGAGAAGTGTATGAAGAGTTCTTGAAAAATCACTTGTTTCCATTAATGGAAGACGTCCCATTGGTGACGAGACAAAATATGAGGTTCCAGCACGACGGCTGTCCCGCACACTACAGTAGATTAGTACGGGCGTATTTAGACTATGAATTTACAAATCAATGGATTGGCAGAGGCGGGCCCATTGCCTGGCCAGCAAGAAGCCCAGATCTCACACCGATGGATTACTATGTGTGGGGACATATGAAAAGCCTGGTGTATGATGTTTCGCCCGTACCGACGCGCGATGAATTAATTACAAGGATAATCAGTGCAGCTGACCAAATAAAAAGCCGCTTAACAACTAGAGTTACCAAAAGTGAATTACGTAAGAGAATGCGGGCGTGTATTCGTAACAGGGGATTACAATTTGAGCAGAATCTGTAAAACACTAAAGGAAATGTAATTAAATAAAACTGTAATTAAAATAAAAGCCTTTTATTTATCCTACGTAATTATCGTTCGTACAACTTTACTCATCTTTTTTTAATTTTATGTCTTTGTACTTGAGTTAGTTGTAACTTCTTTACCTCAAATGAAAGCTTGTTAGATAGAGATATTATTTATATAATTTGCACATTTTATTACTAGGAGGTTTTTTACAGAAAATTGTATTTTTATCGAATAAGTTAGTAAAAAAATAAGAAAATCATACATTTCAAAAGCGTAATTTTAAAACTTTTGTAAGTGTTCAACTTTTTATTACTTATTATGAACTATTGGACTGTCCGGTATGCGACGATAACAAAAAACTCAAAATCAAACATGTAGTTTTTTTGTATTTCAAATTTAACCGTCTGAAATCGGAATAAAAAATAAAAAAAATAAAATTCAAATAACTAAAAAACGGTTAACTTCTGGATAGGACATTATAGGACAAAATCGGTTGCTTTTGACCTAATCTAACACCCCTTAACCGGAATACGTGACATTACAAGTCACCCTGTATACACAGCTGATATCTTGAAATCCGTACAGTACTCACACATTCAATCTTATGCTGATCACACGCAGCTTCTGTTTCATTTTGAACCATCTGTTGTGGAACAGGCAAATGATTTAATCAACGCTAACTTACGAACAGTATCTGATAATTGTAAAGAACACAATTTGAAACTAAATCCTGATAAAACGAAGCTTGTGCTTTTCTGTTCTGATCACAAGCGAGAAAACTTGAGCAGTGGTCTGACCCTCTTCTTGAAAGAACTACAACTTTATTTCTCAACTAGCTGTAAGATACTTGGTTTGATCATAGATGACAAGTTACGTTACCGACAATATATTAAAACAATATCTCAGAGGTGTTATATGAAACTGCGAGTACTGTAAGTACATTAATAACTTCAAGACGAGGAAAAAGCTGGCTGAAAGTTTAGTGCTATCAATTATTAGTTACGGTTTGATAGTGTTTTATCCATGCCTGGACTATTCGACTCAAATGCGCCTGCAGAGATTGCAGAATAACTGTTGCCGTTTTGTCTGTAACTTACGTAAATTTGACCACATATTTAATAGTTTCCGGATTCTACAATGGCTTAATATCAATTCTCTGTTCAAATATTTTACCTAACAACATTAAATCGTGTATTATATTCTAAGAATCCTGTATATTTAGTAGAAAAGTAGTCCCTAGGTCAAGTATACATAATGTCAATATAAGACATCAAAACCATTTTACAATGCCTATATGTAACATCACTATTTTATAGATCTTTCACGTATAATGCAGTGTCTCTCTTTAACATCTATGGCAGAAATATTGATATTATCAAATACTAATAACGTCCGTTTCAAACTGCATCTCAGGCAACACCTTCTAGGAATTCAGCATAGGATCAATGAATAAATGCCCTGTGATCAATTACCATTATGTTCTTTTAGTTAGATTCATAGACACACAATCGTTTACTGTATATGTAAAATACCATATTTGTATGTCAAATTAGCATAAAGCTTTAGTCATTAGAAAGGTTGAGAGTCAATAAAGCCGTTTATTATTATTATTATGATTATCCCTTAGGTCCGAATTTACTATTGATCCGCGGGATCTAAAATCTTGATCTGGATCATAATAGACCAATAAGAAGACATCTTTGTAGTATTGGATCAAATGAATATGGTCAATTTCTCTTCTATAGTATCTGTCAAACTAGCAGAAAAAATATACGAGTTGTGTAAGAAGGGCCGCTAAACTCCATATTAAATCAATAAATTCTCTATAAATCACCTGGTTTCGCTACAAAAGCACATTTTTCCAGTTGATCCACACTTGTATTATGTAAAAAACATATAAAACAACAAACAACCCTATAAAACGTCATCTTGCAGACTAGGTAGTTTTCAGGGTGCAAATAGTCATTCCACGTTTGCCCACTAGGATCGTTGTGAGCGTCCATCTATGGAGAAATGGCTCAACTACACGCATTGTTGGTTGCATATGTTTTCTGAAGCCGAGCAGTAGTAGTTTTCATCTCTGAGAAGAAAGTTGGTTGAATAGCAAGATCGCATCTGTATGACTATGTGATATGGTCTGCATGTCTATAAGATCAGTGATATTTCCTCTGTGAGAAAATCATTACTGAATATGCTGCGAATGACGTATATCTATTAGCTGTGCCCGACGGGTTATTTATATGTTGTCCTTTCCGAAGACACGCTATGTTCAGTTATAAATTACGATTGTTTACGTTTTTTTGTGTTGTCAAAAACTTCGATGAGAATTATAGTCTAATCATATTAGCAAATTTCCCCGAAATAATTGTAAAGTCTGGTTGTATTGGTGCAAGTTATTCAAGGGGGTATTTAAATCATGGACGCATAGTGTTGACAGGAACGAAGAAACTATTCTTATAAGATTTTTAGGTATTTATGAGACCTACAAAATGATAGACTACACGTAAGAACGAGGCAGTATTTAGGTTTTGACACTTGTTGTTAATGCGACCTATAATTACACGCAACTACTTGAAATTCTTCAAATCTATAGGATTCATACTTCTAAATAACAACAACAAACTTGAATTATATTGATCGAGCAGTTTTTTGAGAATTTCTAATTGTTTATGCCAAAACACCGGGCATCACTACTAGCTTATTGAGCAATATACACGAGGTTACCTTGCCGGTATGAATCACAAACCATTCCGAATGATAAATGTTATTTTTGTGGGAAAAACAAAGGTTACATTTTTTCTTCTAAACAAGTGCAAACATTTCATATTTGTGAGTAATTTAACAATTGCGCTACGACATTCGAAAAACATACGTTACTGTATACATTCTAAAACAAAGCGGATGTGTCTATCATCTTTTGTTACGAATTACTTATAAATACGAAATGTTTGAATTTGAAGAAAAAACGTTTCCCATCATTTGAAATGAAAATAACATTTGTCTTCCGGAATGGTTTGCGATTCATATCGGCAAGGTAAACTAGCGTATTTTGCTATAAAATGCCCTTTGAACTAACCCTGTATATTGCTCAATAAACTAGTAGTGATGGCCGGATAAGCAATTAGAAACTCTCAAAAAACTACTTGACCAATATAATCCAATTTTGTTGTTGTTATTTAGGAGTACCAATCCTACGAATTTGAAGAATTTCAAATATCTGCGAAAAAAGATCGCCAAAAGAGTGCCAAATCCTGCAGTTTGCCTCGATTTTCGGCCACAACTTTTTTGCTGTCGGATCTTTTTACGTGTGTCTTATTTTGTAGGTCTCATTAATACCTAAGAATCTTATATGAAGAGTTTTTTCGTTCCTTCCAACACTTTCGACTGAATCCCAAAAAACACGTCTTCTCATTCTTTGTTGTCGAATAAAAAGTTTTCCCACAAAAATTAATGTACTCATTTTATGCGTCCATGTTTTGAATACCCCCTTGAACCACTTGCAGCAATTAAACCAGACTCTACAATTATTTCGCAAACCAGGGATATTTTCGTCTAATATGATTAGACTATTACGGGAAATCACCACCGAGCCCGCTTTGTGTTCAATTACGGCTAGCATGTCTATGAATTGTAATTCATCAGTGTACAATGAATATAATTATTTCTTATCTCTCTCCTTTTTGAAATTCAGCAAATTTGCATATATGTATATTCCAAAATGGATAAGAAAAAGTGGATGCGCAACTAATTTATAGGTTTGAATCTCAAATAAGTATATTTGAGACAAGAATCCAATGGAATTATCATCTACACATATTAAGAGTACACAAATCCTCACTATGGACCTATGTATTGCCGTTTCCTTATAGCTATAGTATACAACTTACAGCTTTCACCTCCAGTAATGCCATCTCTGAAGCAGATTTTACATCACATCAGAGCCAAACATTGATAACTGAAGCCTCATGACATATAGGCAACACGTACAACTAAGTGCTAAGTTAACATCTTGTAGAAAAACCTACATAATGTCACAAAAAAACAAAACAATGTCAAAAAAACGCTACAATGTCACTTTTCAAAATACATAATACCCGTGCCGAAGATCAAAATCTATGTTCCGGATCAACAATAACCGATTAGAAAGCGTTTTCGTGAAAATGTATCAAAAATTGGTCCATTGGAAACAAGTATCATAAAGCCACCTGTAGATAATACAAACATATTCAAAACAACAAACATAGCAACTGAGAAAATTGGAAAAAAATGACACACTGGTTGTTAATCAGGTGGAGATTTCAACAAAGTCCTTAATTATCTTTCATTATCACATTTTTTGCTGCTGTAGCTGGACTTAATTAAGGAGTTATCTGAAATATGGATTTCTTTCTCAGTTAAGTTCACAGAACATAGCACAATATTATCTAAAATACTTTCGTACAGGAATATATCGAGTTGCTGCGGTATGCATGCCAAATTAAGGATTTACCTTATGAAATCAATTATTTTATTAAAATTCAAGGTTAGGGTTTGCTGGCGAACAAAACGTTGAAGTGTCCATTGGTGTCTATTGTAACATAAGCATCGGTGATTATTACAATCGACAGCAGTGCAAAATATGGCTTCACATGTACGGAAATTTGGCCATTTAATAGAGAAGCATTTACTGAAGATGAGTTTGTCCCTACCACTGTAACCGATAGGCCTCTAGAAGATAACACTGGTGAACAAAATTAAAATAATTTTTTGTGACATGGACAAAACAAGGTGGTTGTTATGTAAAACGTACCCAAAAAGCCGTAAATAGCATTCGATTTTTTCTATCACCCACGGTTTTCTTGCAATAAGGCATGTTATTTGCTGCTTATACTCGTAAAATATGTGTAAGAGTACTAATAAACACGCAAATAAACATTAATCTCAGAATGTTGATGTCGATGTTTTACGGCGATATCTTGTTCCTCAAGTATCTCTTAACAACGTCCAGCAATAATCAGCAAGCAAATTGACACTCCATTTGCCTTGATACCGTTTTTCCATAGCAGAATATGCTCTCTGAACATAGAGCTCGCATATAATAAACAGGAATAGACAGGTCTGAACATTATATATGTGCGTCATCGCATAAACTCAGAGAAATGCAGCAATATCCGATGTTACGTACTGCAATTTATAGTAGTTGTGTATCTGTGGGTGATACAAAGATTCTGTTTTTAGATTTGATTTAAGGGTCGCAAAATACATAAGATACACCTCATGTCACAAATCCTGTGTTTATCAGTCTAATAATATAATAACAATACGACTAGAATGATAATTATGGCAATAATAATAATATTAATAATAATAGTCATAATATATACTTTATGTACCTTAAATATGCTGAAAATGGGTTTATTTCGATTATTTGGTGTAAAATAATGCTTATCTCGGCGAAAACGGCGTTTTCGGCTGATTTACGCCAGAATAGGACTATTCTACATAATAAAACAACTATAAGGATAATTATCGCAATAATAATGATAATAATAATATAAATACTAGTAATAATAATAATGATAATAATAATAGTAATAATAATTATAGTAATAATAATAATATTATTAATAATAGTCATAATATATACTTTATATACCCTAAATATGCTGAAAATGGGTTTATTTTGATTGTTTGGTGTCAAATAATGCTCACCTATATCTCGGCGAAAACTGTGTTTTCGGCTTATTTACGGCAAAATACGACTATTCCACATAATAAAACAACTATAATGATTATTATGGCAATAATAATGATAATGATGATAAAAATAGTAATTATAATAGTAATAATAATATTAATAATAGTTATCATAACATACACTTTATATACCTACCTTAAATATGCTGCAACTGGGTTTATTTTGATTGTTTGGTGCAAAATATTGCTCATCTCAGCGAAAACAGCGTTTTCTGCTTATTTACGGCACAATACGACTATTCTACATAATACATAATAAAACAGCTATAGTGATAGTTATTGCAATAATAATGATGATAATAATAATGATAATCAAAAATATCTAATACTAAGTCTTCTTCAAAATTATTGAAATTCAAAATGAAAAAAAGTAATAATATATAAACCACGTCGACCTGAATTCTTATTTCCTGAATCATTGTATTTTATTACTTATTTTTGCCAATTTTGTTCTTGTCTTTTGGATTAATATAGTCTTTTGTTTCAATACCGCCTTTATCCCGATTGCGTCTCCGTCCCGGTTGTGTCTTTTAAAAATTCATCCAGGCCCTGTCTAATGAATCTTATACCTTTTTAGTCTCAAGTTATATATACCGGGTGTCCCTAACAGGTGACTCACCCCTATAACTTTTTTATTTTTTAAAATACAAAAATGAAATTACGTATGTAGATATATCACATAAATGTGTACTGTGTGACGTATTCAATTGTTTGCTTAAACTTTCGGTTTAACCTGAAATGACTTATTTACTTATTTTAATAGAAAATGACATTTCGCGTACAATGACGCTGCATTTGCTACCTTTTGACATCTAACTTACAAATATTTGTGGTTTTTAATTTTCAGTCCAGTGTGCCATGAATATGATAAAATGGCTATGACTAAGCAGTCACAGAAGAATAGATTTGATTGTCTCTTGTTATTTCTAGCCTCTTCAGACTCGTTTAAAGTTTGCAAAATAGTATTTTGTCAATTTTGTCAATTTTTTCAAATGGACCCAGGGTGTCTCACTTGCCCAGCTAAAAGCAGTATTCTTTTACCTACAATTTGATACCACACAAGCAATATTTTAGTTAAGCGTATTTCAAAAAAATCCACATTAACTGCCTTATTATTCATTTTGACATAACAGCATCAACCAGCCATAGCCGGCGTCGGCAGCGTTGACAGAAAACTAAGGTGGCTTAGGAAAAACAAAGATCAGTTGTTGACAGATTCCCAAATAAATTATTAAGAAGTTAATATGTTATTACGTTACCACCTGCCTGTTTTTTCTAGTTTCATAATTAACCATGCAGAATTATAC
Organism: Acanthoscelides obtectus; assembly: GCA_963669975.1. Classification (NCBI taxonomy): domain Eukaryota; kingdom Metazoa; phylum Arthropoda; class Insecta; order Coleoptera; family Chrysomelidae; genus Acanthoscelides; species Acanthoscelides obtectus. The sequence goes on along the minus strand of CAVLJG010000005.1, from coordinate 105,974,725 downwards.
GCTTCTTATTTTTGAAGAATGCAGGCAAAATGCTGTACAAGCTGCTGAAATTTATGCACAAAGATTCCCGAGCGCCGTCGTCCAAAATTGGTACCAAAATGCGAAATGAACCTAATGAAGTGGCAGAAAATCATAATTTTATTGTGAACGAAGACAAAGAAATCGATGTTTTGGCGTATGTAGAGATTCATGTGAATGCTTTTCAACTAGAGTGTCAAATATCAAAAAATTCCGTGTGGAGAATTTTACGTAAGTATAAATATCGCTCTTACAAGTATCAGTTACACTCATCTTTACGAAGCCGATTATGAACGAAGGCTTGAATATTGCAACTGGTTTTCACAAAAATACCAAGAGGACAACACTGTTCCTTATACATTTTTTTATAAAGTCTCTTTACAGATTTAGGCGTTTTCAACAGAAATAATAAAATATATTGATCTAAAGAAAATTTGCACTTAATGGAAGAAAGAAATTTCCAAAAACGTGTTGGTTTTAATTATTGGTTGAGAATTATAGGAGATTCTAGGCCCCATAATTTCTGAAGAGTATTTGACAGGAGAGAGGTATTTGCAATGTCGTTCTCGTGAAATTGAAAATTTCTTGGCTGAAATGCGTTTGATAAATAAAAGTGGCATATTTTATCAACAAGATAGCGCTCCGCCCCAGAACACGCGGGTGAAATAATACCTACGGGGAAAACTGGATTGGAAATAATGGAAAAGTTAGATGGCCTCCAAGGATTTTATATATGGGAAACAATCTAAAACGTCGTACACCATCAGCGACACGAATCGAGTTGTCAAATAAAGTAAGGGCGACCCTTAATAGCATTACACCAATGCATCTTCAAAATGTAATATGCAAAACAATTGAGAGAACTGAACTTTGCCAACAACAACAAGGTGCTCATTTCGAACATAATCATAATAATAATAATAATAATAATAGTAATAATAATAATAATAATGATAATAATAATTATTTATATTCACATCAGTTACACATTGTGAACAAATGCATATGCCACAAAAGGAAAATATCCTTGTATGTAGATATCATGCTAACACAACATGCATAATATAACTAACTAATAAAATAAATCTATATAATATAAGTGTAATATATACGAGCCTCTTCCCACTTCAGTTGGCCCAACTATTGAAATCTTAGTTTTTTTCTTATCAAACACAAATAATAAAAATGTAGCAGGGTGTTATAGGTTTAAAATATTAACAATGAATATTTTGATAATATATAGTAGAAAACACCAACTTTATCACTCCCTAATCAAATTTGCATCATAAAAATAGCACATGCTGCAATTACAGCATATCAACCTATTTTCATTTCAATGCAAAATAAGTCTATAACACATAGGTGGCTGTGCAAAATAAAAGCCATGACAAATGTTTTTATTAATCACAGCTGTCAGAATACGTTTAAAATAGTTTTGGGTAGTTAAGGTTTTCAAAATGGGTAGAGGAAAGGTTATTAGTGAGAAAATTCGGTTACTGATAATTAATTTTTTTAATTCTGGCAAATCAAACTCAGAAATTGCAACTTTGTTAGACTTATCACGGTACAGTGTGAGAAATATTGTTAGAAAATATAACGTAAGAATAATCGTCAAAAACAGGCGTGCCAATTATTTACAATTAAGTGCTCTGTTGAGTGACGCTGTTGGAAGGAGAATTTCGACGTCCACAACTCATAGAGGGGCCCACAAACTGGGATTTAACACTGGCACGGTAAGTTTTCTTATAAAAAAAGTGAAGTAAAAACCCTAAAGTTGCACAACTTGTTTATAGGCCAAAGAAAAGCCACTATTAACTCCACTGCAAAAGAAAAATCGGATTCGATGGGTAAAGAACATAGACAATGGACACCTCAACAATGGTATGCAATACAATGGAGTGATGAGGCCCGATTCGAAGTTTGTGTTGGTGACAGTCGCAGTAGAGTTATTCGCAAAAAAATGAAGCATTCCATGTTGACTGTCTGAAGAGAAAAGTGAAATTTCCAGCATCCATTATGGTCTGGGGCAGTATGTCATCAAAAAAAGGAGTCGGAAAACTTCATTTTATTGATGGAAACGTGGATACAAACAAATATTTGGCAATTTTAGAAGAATCGCTTTTACCATTGATGGAAGAATGTTTGACATCCGGCCAAGATTTTGTGTTTCAGCAAGACGGTGCAGCGTGCCATACCTCAAAAAAGGCTGTAAAATGGATGGAAGAAAGTAATGTACCACTTTTGAAATGGGTTTCTAGCAGTCCAGATCCTATTGAAACTTTGTGGCACGAGATGAAATAGGTTCTACGACGACATCCTGCTCGTACAATCACCGAACTGAGACAAAAGCTTCGAGAAATATGGGAGTGTTTTACACCAAATTTTTGCCAAAACTTGGTTAGCACTATGCCCCAAAGAATTTCAGCCGTAATAAAAAATCAAGGTGATGTTACCCAATGGTAATCTTTCAGTTGTTGCTTTGTTAACGCATTTATTCGCACATTGTTTATTTGTTCAGATACTCTATTAGTTTTAGGTCTAAGTGATTTCAAATATGTATTTTTTACGACTAGAGTGTATATAAAAAGTTTTTGAGAAAATAAATTATTTTAGAAGTAAATAGTTTCGTGATGTTTAGCTTATAAAGGCATATTTTGGTACAAATCTTGAAGTGGGCCAACTGAAGTGGTAAAGGGCTCGTACATTAATTTTGTATCATAGACTAACAATGAAGAAAAGATATGTGTTAGTTTTTTATATTAGTTTTCATAAGCGACATCTATTTTTAATAATTATATTCGGTTTTTCTAATATATTTTGGTAAGTTATGATACAATGTTGGACCTAAGTATGAGAAGCTTTCAACATTATTTCTGCTTCTGGTGTTGCAGTAATTGTTTATTTTTATTTCTAGAACCATATTCATAATTTTTATAAATGGTCGAATGTTGGAATTCTATTATAACATTATAGCAACATAATTTATTTATATCGAAAAGTTTTGATTCTATAAACAGTGACCTGGAGGTTTATTAAAAAGTATTGATTGGGTATAATAACTAAAACGTATTTCATTAATTCTTATTTATACAATTTAGGTAGCAGTGCGTTATTTTGCTAAAGATTGAAAGTTTTGTAAAATTATATTTATTACGTTAATAAGAAAATTGTTTTACTAAAAATAACTATTTACGAAAACAATTTCTTTGTAGCTGTGCTAATGAGCCATATTTTTGCGTTTTATAAAAATGTGGTAACGCCCTAGATAATTTAATGAAAATAATTACCATTTAATCGTAATCATGGCACACTGGATTGAAAATGGTTGAATGTTGGGATTCTAGTATAACATTATACCAACATAATTTTTTTATATCTAAAAGTTTTGATTCTATAAACAGTGATCTGGAGAGATATTTATTAACAAGTATTGATTGGGTACAATAATTAAAACGTATTTCATTAATTCTTATTTATACAATTTAGGTAGCAGTGCGTTATTTTGCTGAAGATTGAAAGTATTGGAAAATTATATTTATTACGTTAATAAGAAAATTGTTTTGCTAAAAATAGCTATTTACGCAAAAAGTTTCTTTGTAGCTGTGCTAATGAGCCACATTTTTGCGTTTGAGAAAAATGAGGTAACGCCCTAGATAAACTAATGAAAATAATTACCATTTTATCGTAATCATGGCACACTGGATTGAAAATGGTTGAATGTTGGGATTCTAGTATAACATTATACCAACATAATTTGTTTATATCTAAAAGTTTTGATTCTATAAACAGTGATCTGGAGAGATATTTATTAACAAGTATTGATTGGGTACAATAATTAAAACGTATTTCATTAATTCTTATTTATACAATTTAGGTAGCAGTGCGTTATTTTGCTGAAGATTGAAAGTTTTGGAAAATTATATTTATTACGTTAATAAGAAAATTGTTTTGCTAAAAATAGCTATTTACGCAAAAAGTTTCTTTGTAGCTGTGCTAATGAGCCACATTTTTGCGTTTGATAAAAATGAGGTAACGCCCTAGATAATCTAATGAAAATAATTACCATTTAATCGTAATCATGGCACACTGGATTGAAAATGGTTGAATGTTGGGATTCTAGTATAACATTATTCCAACATAATTTTTTTATATCTAAAAGTTTTGATTCTATAAATAGTGATCTGGAGAGATATTTATTAACAAGTATTGATTGGGTACAATAATTAAAACGTATTTCATTAATTCTTATTTATACAATTTAGGTAGCAGTGCGTTATTTTGCTGAAGATTGAAAGTATTGGAAAATTATATTTATTACGTTAATAAGAAAATTGTTTTGCTAAAAATAGCTGTCTACGCAAAAAGTTTCTTTGTAGCTGTGCTAATGAGCCACATTTTTGCGTTTGATAAAAATGGGGTAACGCCCTAGATAATCTAATGAAAATAATTACCATTTTATCGTAATCATGGCACACTGGATTAAAAATGGTTGAATGTTGGAATTCTAGTATAACATTATACCAACATAATTTTTTTATATCTAAAAGTTTGGTTCTATAAACAATGATCTGGAGGGATATAGTAAAGGTTTATTAAAAAGTATTGATTGGGTACAATAATTAAAACGTATTTCATTAATTCTTATTTATACAATTTAGGTAGCAGTGCGTTATTTTGCTGAAGATTGAAAGTTTTGGAAAATTATATTTATTACGTTAATAAGAAAATTGTTTTGCTAAAAATAACTATTTACGCAAAAAAAGTGTTTGTACCTGTGCTAATGAGACACATTTTTGCGTTTGATAAAAAATGAGGTAACGCCCTAGATAAACTAATGAAAATAATTATCATTTTATTCTATTCATAGAGCACTGAATTAAAAATTAAAAATTACAAATATTTGGAAGTTAGATGTCAAAAGGTAGGAAATCTGGCGTCATTGTACTCGTAATGTCATTTTCTATTCAAATAAATATGTCACATTTAAAATAACAATGTTAAAGTGATTTCCGGCTAAACATGAAGTGGGAGTAAACAATTGAATGCTTCCAACCTACATACCAAATTTCATCTTTGTATCTCTAAAAATAAAAAATTATAGGGGTGAGCCACCTGCTAGGGACACCCAGTATATATGAGCTCATGCCCAAGCACAAGTTTCTGCGGGGTCCATTCGTTTATTGTAAGTCGTTTCCTTGTATCCACTATTACTGCTATACTTTTTTTTAAAGCAATAAACATTATTATTACGTTTTATGTAACTTATATAATACATATACAAACCTTTCGTTAATTACATACTAGGAGAGAGTCGATCGCCTGCCCACCTTCGACAGAATCCAGGGGCAGTGTTCACAATCTTCAGCTGGACATCATGGACGATATTGTCCAAGCACGGAAGGTTAGAATGAAGATGTGGAACACCAGCAAGGAAAAAGTGTGCGAAGTGCAACCTTTGGACGAAACAGGGACCGTGCAGAGGTACACCAACAACGTTGCTAGGAGGTTTTCGGACTTCGTAGGCACAACTCTCGCACCTATTCCTAGTATGAGCAAACGCAGAGCCTCAGAGCTTCCCCAGCCCTCTACGTCAGGTACTACTTTATGCAACATTAAATACAGGGTGTTTTCAAAGTTGTCATTTATTTTAGCAGCTTGTAGAACTGGTCAAAAAAGTTGATATACCAAAAATCACCTTTATCAAAGTTGCATAATAAGAGAGTTAGGGTATTAAAAATTATTTAAAAAATCATTATCAAGTTGAATAAATCCAACTGAGCGGAGCCGTGGCTAATGCTTGTTCCGGAAGTTGTTGTATCCAATATACAACTTCTTCCCGTTCCAGTACACGCGTCAATAGCTCAGTACCGAATTCCGGGTGGCGGTACAAGTCCGCCAACAGGCCACTTTAGGTCTTGTGTAATATCATTAACACGCAAAAAGAAGGTGGTAGACAAGGACCAGCCCACCGAGGCGGTACCACAAGCTAGCTTTTCCCAGAGTGTCTTATAAATGTCTTATGTCTTCCAAAACAAAAAAATGATGTGAGGTAGTTCTCCTCGGTGATCCCTCGAGCACTGAGAATTCCGGGCATAAACTCACTCCACTCTCGGAATGTCCGAACATCTGCAGGATTAACAGCAACATTGATGCCGTTCACCACTACCTGCAATCCAATCGTCCCGTCATGCTTTTCTTGGCGGAGACAAAAATCTCATACTCTGCACCGATTAAACGTCTTAGCTTCCCAAATTACGGGGTGCACTCCAATCTGAGAAAGAGCGGGGGAGTTGAAGCTTTTGTCCGCAGCAGTCTTTCCTGCTCCAGAGGTGTTTCTTTGGAATCAAACCGGAAGGACACGCTGTGGCTTCGCCTCAACTCCAAAACATCACCCAGATTTATTTGCTGCCTTTATCGCTGTCCCTCGGACCATAACCGGGATGACTTACATGAATACCTCGCCGTCAAGATTGACTTCCTGGACATCAATCACCCCGCTTCAGAAGCAGTTCTGCTCGGTGATTTCAATGCCCGTAATGAGCTTTGGCTGGGCTCAGACAAGACCGATGCAGCAGGTCGTGCAGTCGAAGCGTTCGCTCTTACTCAATGGCTGACCCAGCTGGTGACAAGACCTACTTTTTCCCCCTGTCTCGTCACATGCCAGTAGCCTGCTGGGTCTCCTTCTGACCACGCATCCTAACCTTTACAGCACTGCTGTCGTGTATCCCCTGGGTAAGTCAGACCACGGTGTTGTGGAGGTTAGGTTTCGGTCAGAACCCGCTGTGGCAGCAGAAACTCGTACAAGCCGCAAAACTTCGCATTACGGACATGCCGAATGGAAGGGGCTCAGAGACTTCTTCTCTACCTTACCTTGGAGAGATGCCTGTTTCACTGGCGCGGATCTTTGGGATCATCATAGCAGCCGCGGTGTCTCGACATTTAAGCTTCTGCCTGCGCGGCTGCTTCGGTATAAAAAAAATTGATGCCGTTTTTCCAAAACTTTTCGAAATTGTCCCCATTTGTTCGATTAACGCAAAATCCTGCTTGGCGAATTCAGTTTTTGCAAGCTTGGAAAATAAAATCTTGGTATCTACGAATTAAATCACAAGCACTTTCAATGCGCTGTTGAAGTTCTTCCAGAGTATTTACTGCTCCATCATGATACACCAACTCTTTCAAATAGCCAAACAGGAAAAAGGCGCCAAGCGTTAAATCCGGGGAACGAGCAGGCCAAAAAATGTGCCCACTGCCCTATGGACATTTGAGTCAGAGAAAGCGACCGACTACCATGAAGGAATGGACGAGAGTTCATTTGAACGATGGTTTGAAGAAATGCTTCGAAAGCTTGACGGCAATGCCATCATTGTACTTGATAATACTGCATACCACACTAGAAAACTTGAAAAAATTCCCACAATGTCCACAAGAAAGGCCGAAATTCAACACTGGCTCCTACCAAAGGACATTAGCTTCAATGAAAATATCGTCAAAGCAGAACTTACCTATCTAGTCAGGCAGTACAAATATATATAATCTTAATTTCATCGACGAAATGGTCAAAAACCAAAATATAAATCACAAACAATAGAAGATTTAGTTTTTCTGACGTGAAAAATTTGTTTTATGAAGCTGCCAACAGAGTGACGGCAAACCACTGGAAAGATTGCATCCGTCACGTTCAAGAGACAATCGAAACAAAGATGTGGGATCTGGACAATATGATCGATATTCAAATTGAATTTGTAATAATTAATATTAACCATTCGGGCGATGACTCAAGCACTTCCAACGAATAAAAAACTGTGAAAAGTATAGCATGTGTACTTCTTTCTATAAAAATAGTCATTTATTTTGTTAGATTATTCCACGACCATTGAGGAAAATACAGACCTGTACAATCTCGCTTTTGGGGAAGTTGCTTTTTGTCTGCGCGTAAATGGATTACGAATGGGGTATAGTTCATTGTTTTCGTAAACATGGGCTACTATTAAGAGACTGATACAACTGATCGAACCAAAGACTACTACTGAAAATCATACAAGAACAAGAAAGTATGCCAAATTTAGATAAACGATAAGCGTAATAAACAAAAACTCTAAGAAAATTTACACGGCAGTGGTCGAGAATATCAAGAAATCTATGTAATAACATTCTTTTTTTTTAAATGTTTAATCTTTTACTATTATGCAAATTTTATTTTGGTGATTTTTGGTATATCAACTCCTTTTGCCGAGTCCTACAAGCAGTTAACATAAATGACTTAACTGAAAGTACCCTGTTTAAGCAACATTTGTACAGTTTACGGTTTTTTCGGGTTACATTAAGACTATAGACATCACTTTGATACGTCCATCTCCCTCATACATATATTAGGGTGTCAAAAAGAATGAAATACCTTTTTCAAAGACCAATCCTCTATTTTTTTCATTTAACTCTAACAACTCAAAAAATAACTATTATTGTGATCTGGGAACGATAACCGGTGCCAACTTTCGGTTAAACTTTGAGTTTTAAAGTTAATAGGAAAGCGATGGATTTCAAAACCTAATTATTATTCGACAAATGAAACACTGCTTTATTTGTATCTTATATTCCTTAGATATTTATCATTAAATGAACATTATTGACTAGTGTAGTCTAATCATATTAACAAATTTTCCCGAAATATACTAAGTGACATATAAATCCGAACACCCAGTTTAAATGGTTTTATTTTAATAAAATTTTGTATAAGTACTTAATGAAGCATAATAAGTAAATGATAAAAATTTCAAAATGATTGCACTGCTTTAAAGCCCTTTGACCTTTAATAATGTGTGGATGCACCCTGATGTGCTACGCATTCTCCAACGCGCCTAGGCATGCTTCTGATCAGGTGGTCAATGTCCTCCTGTGGTATCTCATTCCAGCCAACCACCAACTCCTCTCGAAGTGCTTCTAGAGTCTGAGGAGTGCGTTGCAAATTGAGCAATCTCCTACCCATCATATCCCACACGTGCTCAATTGGGGATAAGTCGGGAGATTTTGGTAGCCATGGTAACAATGTGACATCATTATGTTGAAAGAAGTCTATTATGACTCTTGCAACATGTGGTCGGGCATTATCTTGTTGGAAAGTTGGATCTGCCAGGGTGTCAAGATAGGGTAAAAGATGGGGTTCTAGAACTTCGTGGATATAACGCTGCGCGTTCATGTTACCTGTGATGAAGATTAAAGGTGACCTGGAACCATAAGCTATAGCACCCCAAACCATAACTCCAACAGCGTGATGAACATGTCTTTCAACAAAAAACTGGGGATTCCTCCTTTCACCACGTCGCCTTCTAACCCTGGCACGACCATCGTGCATGCCTAAACCAAATCGAGACTCGTCACTAAAGACAATACTGTTCCATTCCTGATCCAGAGTGACCGTTGTCTGCACCACTCAAGGCGATTACGTCGCTGTTTTCGTGTTAAAGGGAGGACCCAGTGTGGCCGGTATGAAAACAAGCCAAAACGGCAGCGTCCAGTGCCCCTTGCTCTTTGCGTACGGCCTTCTCGAAGCCATGCCTGACGACACCTAACCACAGTGTCTACACTTCTTTGCACTCTAACTGCAATTGCCCGAAAAGACAATCCAGCTTCCCGAAGTCCCACTATACGGCCCCTATCAAACTCACTAAGTTGACGAAATCGTACAGGTCTCCGTACTCTAGGCATCGTAACCGATCGTAAAGGATGTCAAGAACCAAAATCCGCCAACGTTGATTCTTTACTGCGGCTAAAATATTCATTTTTAGAGCGTTAGTGGATTAAAAAAAAAGCAGTATAAAAACCGGAATGTCCAACTGATAAGGCTGAAAATTTTTTCACTTGTTATTTACAGTAAGATAAATACATTCACCAACTTTTGTTAAAATAAAACCATTTAAACTGGGTGTTCGGATTTATATGTCACTTAGTATATAAACAAAGCCGGAATCAAGTTACCATAACTTTATGCAATATGTATACTTTCAGGGCAAAATTGTCCCTCTCTCGGTATGGTAAAATGATCCGGGATCATTTTGCCGGCTCAAATATATTCTTTACATTTTTCTTACTGCAAACATTTAAAACAACAAAATAGAAGTGGATAAGGTCATATCACTATCCATAGTATAGGGGATGTGCTTATCGAATATTAAATCGTTTTATTGTTTTATTTTCTTGTTGTAGATAAGAAAATGGTTCAAAAATATCAAAGAAAAACTCAGTGGCAGTTATGGGACGAAGACAAAGTGCAACAAACAATAGAAGAGGTCCGCCGTGGCTTAGCTTACAAAACGGCCAGGAATTTCGGTGTTCCGTTAATGAGTTTAAAGAGACGCTGTAAAGGAACAAGCAAGTTAGCTGTTAATAATGTTAGGAAACTGGGAAGCAAAACAGGGGTTTTCACTAAGGAACAGGAAGAGAAGTTAGTAGCTCATATACTTAATATGGAAAGCAGAATGTACGGTCTCACCACTAAAGATGTGAGATCGATCGCTTATCAGCTCGCAGAGAAAAATAATATTGTCCATCCGTTTTCCAAGGTAACATGTCTAGCTGGCAAAGATTGGTTGATCGGTTTTCGCAAGAGGCACCTTCAGATCCCACTAAGATCACCGGAGTCAACGTCAGCCGCTCGTGCTCGTGCTTTTAACCGGCCTGTCGTAACCAAATTTTTCATGTGGGTAACATCTGTGTATGACAAAATACAGTTTCAAGCACATAGGATCTATAACGTCGACGAAACCTCTTTGAGTACCGTCCCAGGTAAAAATTGTAAAATTCTAGCTCAAAGAGGTAGAAAACAAGTTTGCAGAGTCGTATCTACAGAACGTGGTACGTCCACTACTGCCGTGATTTGTATGTCTGCATCTGGTTAATGTGTGCCTCCTATGATTATTTTTGCTCGTACGCGAATGAAAGAAGAGTTAAAAGATGGCGCACCACCAGGGACAACATTCTATTGCAACGAATCTGGTTGGATGAAACTTGAGGTATTTTCGGTGTGGTTTGATCATTTTCTTGCCTTTGTTAAGCCTTCCCAAGAAGATCCTGCACTTCTTATTCTTGATGGCCACCTTTCGCACACAAAAAAAACTTAAGTGTAATTGAAAAGGCACGAAATAATTTCGTGACCATTTTATGCTTATGCTTACCGCCGCACACCACTCATAAACTTCAACCACTAGACATGAGTTTTATGTTACCAATCACCCTGGAAGAGTTATAACCGTTTTCCAAATTTCACAAATCTTCAATGAATCTTACATCCAGGCCAGCACACCTATTAACGCAATTAACGGATTTAAGAAGACTGGAATTTTTCCGTATGATCCCGATGTCTTCACAGACATTGATTTCGTAACTGCTGAAGTGACCGAGCAAAACGAACCTCAGAATGATGGTGTGCACGAGGAAAATGGTGACGGCCACAAACAAATCGAAGAAGTCATAGATGAAAATAATGGGGCACATGAAGAAAATGCTGAGGTCAATGAAAAAAGTATTGAAACCAACGAGCAAAATGACGCTTTACCAAAAATAATTGTTCCGCAATCCTACTTAGCTTTGGTTGATGAACCTTCGACATCAAAAAGTGGTTTTAACATTCTTCCAAGTGATATTCATTCACTCCCTAAAATGGCACAAGAAAAACGTAGCTCAAAATCAAGGAAGTCTTGAGGCACAGTAGTTTTGACAAGTAGTCCGTATAAAAATCAATTGTTAGAAGAACAACAGAATGATGACTGCTATCCATATTGCTGTGACTATTGTATTGATAATGCAAAGGTGAAGAAAGTGCGTAAACAGTTAGTAGATGACTTGTAATGTACACTCATTTTTCGTTTTGAATACGATTTTTTGTATTTCCGCTTTTTTTATATTTTGTAACTTATTACACATCGATTTAAGTTTATTTTTACTAAATGCCATTTGGTTTTGCTCAATAAAGTAATTTAGGTTGTCGTTAATTCGTGTTTCATTAAGAGTAAACTCTTAAAAACTAACAAGAAACAGGGATCAGTTTGACTTACCTTATGGGATCATTTTGCCCACCCTATCAGGGTACAAAGCCTGCATTACATCTCCCAAAAAATTAATTAGCTTTAAATCAGAAAATCGATAAGGACATATTTAAGGACAGTAGACTGACATTCCAAAAAAAATAATAGATTTTTTTCTTTTGTATACGTTGCATCTTTTGTGCCTTTCCACCTCATTTTGGGCCACCTTCCCCTACCCCCTTGAACAACTTGCAGCAATAAAACCAGACTTTACAATTATTTTGCAAACGAGGGATATTTTCGACTAATATGATTAGACTATAAATTTTCTTTCTTCCTTTTACAGTCAGGATATATCTGCCTGTGTTCTTGTACGTATTGTAATAATGTTTTTTTCCTCATCAGCAGTGATTAAGCTTCCATGGCTTGCATTAACTTGACTGCTCTTTCTGCCGCATCGTTAACTGCTCCCAGTGTTTATTCTTACCGTGTTGAAAACAATCATTACATGGCTATGAATTTGGAAACTCATTGAGAAAACTGTCATTGGTTTTGATTGAAACAAAGTCATCGATATTTTTCTCTGAAATGAGAAAACGGAGAATAGCCTACCATCTATACATACTGGTTCTGTTCGACCGACCACAGACAAACAACCTTGGACATATGTTTTGTGTTTATTGGCAACTCATCAGCATCGTCTAGGCTTGGCCTCAGGTCAATCACGTAAACCAAAAAATATTATGTGGGCCCATTTAGCAGCCAGACAAACACGGATAATTAAGATGATTTTGATGACAACTTGTTACTTTATCACACTATATCTATAATGTATACTTCATTTGGATAAGTTTGTCTTGCAACACATTGCAGGAACAAAAAAAGCTTCGTCCGGCATTGTATGCACCAACACAGACCTGATCTCTATCTTGCATTCGCTTTCGACATCGGCTACGGAGATCAACCAATGTGAAAAGGAGCAGGAGGACAAAGATAAACCAGGCACATCGCGTCGACGAGGTCTATTGAAGGACAACAGATCCAACAGCTTCGACATATCCATCCTCCAGGAGAAGCTTAGCTCCATGGAGGCCATATCGATCCCTACACCTTCCAACTGGTTCACGAAGAGGCACCAGCCTACGAAGACTGATATAATTAAGAAAGCGGTTAGTATACGAATATAATTACAATCAAATTAAAGATTCTACGCCCTAGAATTCGTAAGTGATATTTCTTTATATACTCAATGACATAGAAAATGCGACACCGCCTAGGAGTGCTGTAATTTTACAAGCTTTAGATCTACTGATAAATAGAAAGTGATACAAATTTTAACTCGAAATTTCGCAAAATAGCTGAGATATCCCACCTTAATGTTAATAATGTGATTAAGCTCCTCTGTTCGCTAAATATTCGTTAAGTTGTCGCGGCATTAATTGGATTAGATCAGAGTTCCCCAAACTTGTTTGTGTCGTAGACCCCTTGCCATGTTTTTCCGTGTTGGGTAGACCCCCTACTTACCTGATATTGATTTCCTGTAAATTTCTAACTGTAGTGAAGTTTAGTGTTAAAAACTTAAAGTAAAAACACATGTTAATTTATAAATTTATTAATTGAATTTAAATTAAAACTACTCAAAATAAAATTTTGTATCTGTTATGTAAAATATACATAACATTAAATAAACAGGTGTCTGACCAATAAGTGCCCGCATTGGGAATAAGTGCCCACATTGAAAAAAAAATAACAGGGATAAAATAAAAAAAAGTGAAAAATAATAAAAAAAAAGTTTTTTACTTAAAATAGTACAATAAGCGAGTTCGTTTATTAATTATAACATAAACGTATGTTCTACAATAATTTCATTGTTAGTTTGATTAAATTCCGCTTCTTATACGTTTAAGTTATCTAAAAATAGGCAAAAAATTAACGAATTTTAGTGTGTACCTATCCTTGAATTTTCAGAATAATTAAAAAAAAATATTTTCTATAAAGGGGGGTTCTTTGAAAAAATCAATCAGACACTAATAAACATAAAATAAACTATAAATAAAATAACATAAGCAATAAGTCAATATTTTTAGTGAGAAGGATGAACCTGATGCTTTAATAATAAATTATCAACATTTGGTGTCAATTTTATTATTATTATTATTATTAAACAACAAATTTGAGTTGAGTACAAGTACTATAAACTCAAACACAAAAATAGATAATAGTGTACAGACAAAAGAAATATAACAATTTGACAATCTTAGCACTACTGAAGTAGACATATACAGAATGGGAACAATATGTTAAGCACTGCGGTGTCTATCGTAATTGTTTTTGAAACTGTTGACGGATTCCGAGTTCACTACATAAGATGGAAGACTGTTCCATGCATCGAAGACACGGTTTGAGATGAAGCGCTGACGAGTAGAGGTTCTAAAAGCTTCCTTCTGCAATTTGAAGTTATGGCCTCTGAGACTGTTCGTTGCCAGACGAAACAGATGCGACATGTCCACACCAAACAAATTATGCAGTGCTCTGAAAGTGATGATGAGATCTCCTCGTACTCTTCTATCAGCAAAAGCAGGCAGGTTATATAGCTCGAGGCGGTCTTCATAACTTGACCTACGTGTGCCATATGGCATACGTGTTGCACGACGCTGAACGGCCTCTAATAAGCTGCTATCGCGAACAAGGTTTGAATCCCATACCGGACCAGCAAACTCCAGTAGGGGTCGTACGAAAGTTGTGTATAAAAAGGAGGAGGTACTAACGGTGCAACCGCTAAATGACCTTTCCATCATATAAAGCAACCGCTTTGCCTTAGAGGTTATGTTCTGAATGTGCTCCGACCAGGTGAGCCGGCCATTAACTGTCAGACCAAGATCTGTGTGATGAAGAACAGACTCTAAGGTATGTTTGCCAATCTTATATGTTAAGTTAGGATTATTCTTTCCCAGGTGGAGAACGTAGCATTTCGATAGATTTAAAGGCAGGAGCCAGAGTTCTGACCACTTTCTGATCAGCTTGAGGTCTTCTTGAAGCACATATGAGTTCATGACAGTGTTATAGACTTTAGTATCATCTGCATAGATGGAACACATAGAATAAAGTCGGGTGGGAAGATCGCTTGTATAAAGAAGAAAAAGTATTGGCCCTAGCACAGATCCTTGTGGAACTCCACTAGTAACACGATGACTAGAAGAATAGGCGTCTCCAACACGGACGGAGAAAGATCTGTCTAACAAAAAAGCTTCAATCCATAACAACAAATTTCCCCTGATTCCGAGATGTTCAAGCTTGTGGAGGAGCCTTTTATGCGGAACTCGATCGAAAGCTCTGGAAAAATCCAGAAAAACCACGTCGACCGGTTCATTTGCGTCTAAAGATCTGGTCCAATTGTCAATGCAGTGTAACATGTTGGTGATAATTGATCTACCAGGAATAAAACCATGTTGGTTGCTAGGCAGCAGGTTGTTCTTGAACGCAAATGTCATAAGTTGTTCCTGGACGATCTTTTCGGCTATTTTCGCAGCTATAGGCACAAGACTGATAGGACGGTAGTTTTTCGCAGATGTTTTATCTCCTTTTTTGTATATAGGTGTCACAGATGCAGTACGCCAACAGGAAGGAAGGATGTGATTTTGAATCGAGGAGTTGAATATAATGCACAGGGGGTATGCGAGAGCTGATGCACAGGACTTCATAACGGCAGAAGTAATCCCATCCTTTCCAGGGGACGAACAAGTTTTCAGTTTAGTAAGGTGCCTCTCAATGTCCTGAGGTTGAAAATCTATGCTACAGATGGTCGCTAGGCATCTATGAGGGCTGGATAAGTTCGGAAGAGTACCATCACCATCAGGTTCATTCACAAAGTCTTCACTGAAAGCATCGGCAAGAAGATTGGCAGATTTTTCGGCATCAGTATGTAGGTGGCCATTGGGATCACGGATTTGTGGGGAAGAAACCTTAGAGTTCAGGGTGGATCTCAAGTATCTAAACAACTTCTTCTTATCTTTCGATGATACAAGATTTTGCTCATAATTGCGCTTGGCGTTTTTCAAGTTCTTCGAAAGGATGTTAGAGAAAGATCGATGAGATACATAATCCTGTTGTAGTCTACTTCTTTGGAATCTTTGCCATAACGCTTTTTTATGCCTCAACATCCTTGAGAGGTTATGGTTAATCCAAGGCTTTCTTGGGTGACTGAATATCTTCTTTGTGGTCGTATGCCTAGTGACTTCCAGTTGGATTCGACGAGAGAATATATCCCACATATCTTCAGTGCTACGTTGTGCAAGCAGGTTGGACCAGTTTATTTCAGACAATGCTCGATTGAGAGCACTGTAGTTTAATAGCTTCACAGTTTTGAAATGTCTACGTGATGGAGTTTGTACATAGAATTGAAGTGAGGTCAATAAGGTACAGTGATCCGACTTGCCAAAAGGAGGTAGGTAGTCTAGACTGGAAACAAAGTCAGGATCATTTACAAATATCAGGTCGAGAGTTCTGGGAGTATGGCCTTCTCTGAATCTCGTCGGATGATCTACGAGTTGGAGGATGTTCGACTTACGCATTAAATCAATATAAGGGGCAGAAGGAGAGTTGCATTCTGGTAATGTTGTCATGGGCCAGCTGATGTCACGTAAGTTGAAATCACCAGTTAACAGAATGTTTGAATTCTTGGTTAGAAGTTCTTCGATGAATTTACACAAATAAACATCACCAGCACAGGGACGCGGTCTGTAGATACAGGCTAATACAAAACTGAAGTTTGGCCGTGTTAGTTCCAAAAAGAGACTGTCGATACCATCGAAGCTCTTGGAGGTAGTAGTTATTGTGAAATTGTCAGCGAATTCGGTACGTACATAAACACAGACCCCACAATACCCCGGCGTGCGAGGGGAATCTTCCCTATACAAACAGTAACCAGGCAAATTAACAACATAGTCAGGTATATTAGGGCTGAGCCAGGTTTCTGTCAGACAAAGAAACGAAGGTTTGGTTCCATCAACAAATGCTTGCACTTCGAGAAGTTTTAGATACCAGTGACTGAATGTTTGTGTAGCACACCGACACCTCGGTTAGCAGTTTTTTGATACAGAAGATTGCTGTGCAACAATATTGACAATGGATGGTCTACCCTTGACATATTTAATCGTGATATTGCGTTCTCCAGCCGTTAGCCTTCGTTTCGTAAGGGTTAATCTTAAATCTCCTCGGCTAATGATGTCCAGTCTGTTTCTTTTTTTCGCTAGGAGATTGGTAACAGCGCTGAACCCCCTTTCCACTAGGTATGACGATGGAAAGGAAATGAAAAATTTCCTCGCTATATTCCATAATACGGGATAAGTAACGGGTATGTTGTTTTGCAGCCAGAATTGCTGATATCCGTTTTTAAACTGAACCTTAAGTTCTTCGTTTGTACTTAGTTCAGTCAGTTCCTCTTGTATTATGACATTCGTTTCTTCTATGTCACCATATGGATTAATTATCCACGGTGGTATTACCATAGTCAAAATATCCTCAAACCTAGATTCAAAATCTGAATAGAGGGCATTTAAATGTTGAACGTAAGTTGAAACGTCGTCTTCCTGGCAGCTTGTCTGTGACAAATTGGGGAACTGAGAAAATTCGCCCCGTCCAATATTTTGCTTCATTAGTTTAACTCTGGCAAGAAACGCTGATAAGATGGACCTTGTTTTAATCAAATTTAAACTGTCGCCTTGTAATTGCAAATTAACCATATTAAATTTTGTAAACAAATCTGTTAAATAGGCGATGTCTGTTTTCCTCTTCATTAAATTTTCTTTTAAAATTTTATCTTTAGTATCCAGAAATTCTAAAAGTGCAAAAAATCTTTTCAAACATAAGCCTTTTGACAGCCTGCGTACTTCAGTGTGAAGGAGTAATTGATGAAAGTGTTCGTCATTTTCTTCACACAACTGCGCAAATAACCGCGTATTCAACGCATTGCTTCGGATTCGGTTTACTGCATCAATGACTAAATGAAGTGATTCATGCAATCTAACACTCAAATTTTTAGCAACTTAATTTTGTCGATGGATGACGCAATGTATTGCTAACACCCCTGACACATTTTGTTTTAAATAGCTTATAAATCCACGATAACGTCCAACCATGGCAGGTGCTCCATCTGTAGCTACTGATATTATATTTGATAAAGGAGTTGCTTTTCCAATGAAGTAATCCTTCAAAACATGAAATATTGATTCACCTTTAGTGTCGGTTATCAAAGTTCTTGCGAAGAGCAGTTCTTCGTAGATTTCTTGATTCATAATAAAACGAACATATGCCAATAATAATGCTGCATTATCAGGTAAAGTTGACTCGTCCACTTGTATAGGGATATGGGTCGTTTGCAAATAATTACATAAGAAGCTTTCAATATCAGAACTCATTTCATCAATACGTCTTTCAACAGTATTGTTGCTTAAGCGAATTCTTTTAATGATATCAGATGCAGGTTTGTGTAAAACAGTTTTTAAAACCTCTTCAACGGCTGGCAAAATTAACTTCTCTCCGATAGTATGCGGTTTTCCGGATTTTGCTATAAGTAACGAGATATTGTAAGACGCCCGCAAACCATCATCATTTCTTTGTGACGTCGAAGCGAACATTCTGTCCAGTGTAGGTCTCTTCTGAAATTTATCTTTGAGTGTTTGAAAGTATTTCAAATCTTTCTCTGTCTTATCAGGGTGGCATCTTCTCAGATGATCTTGCAGTTTAGATGGTTTCATAGCGTCATTGCCCAAAACTTTGTTGCATAAAGGGCACATAGGCGATTGTTTGTCCGGCAATGATGGAATGAAGCCAAATTTCAAATAATCAACACTGTACTGTCTACATTTCTTTTTAGATTCGGACATGGCATCAGACATCTGTGGACAAAATTAAATTATTTAAATAAGACAGAAAATCCAGCAGCTGTATATTAAAAATATTTTCCGATTTTTCCGAAAACATTCCATAATTCGAACATCTTCTTGGGACAATTAGCTCGAATTACGGAGATTGCACTGTAATTATATTACCGATTGCTAAAACTTTCAAAAAGAAACTATTGAGTAGTACTCGTGTAAATTTGCATGATTGAATATTTAACTACTAATAACTAAAGTCATGATTGGCGTAATTTATCTATCTTTGCTAACTACGAGTACAAAACTAAAATTTAATAAAAAATAATGTACTTACTTTTCTCCAGCACTCTCAAACAAAATAACACTGACTCACTATAATTTGTGTGATATACTATCTGTTTATATTTTTAAAAATATTTTCTTAGCACTTTCCTTTTCAAGATTTAGGAAACGAATAAACGTATTTGTCCCACATTCGTATTTATAGAGTGACGAATTGAACAAGTCAGTGCAAGGTAGCGAAGCTCTGAGACTGCGACTCTCAGGTTTTTACAAGTTCAAAATGTATTGCGACCACAAAGCGACAACATCCTACAACTTACACAATTTTATAAACATATATTATAAATTTTTTACTTCATAGGTACTTTTATAAATAATGTATATCTTTTGATATTATAAGATAGTATGATGTAAGTAGAGAGATCCACTGTCGTGGACCCCCATATTCACTTCATGGGCCCCAAAATTTTTTTTCGCTGACGTAGACCCCTTGCAGGTTGTCATAGACCCCTAGGGGTCGTTATAGACCACTTTGGGAATCAATGGATTAGGTGATTGATGGTGTATTGGTGTATTGTATCCCAGGTCATCTGAATTTGGTTTCGTAGAGCCTCCGATGTTTGTGGAGGGTGCGGTGAATTTTGCAACCTTCTTCCCATCATGTCCCATACATGTTCGTTAGGGGAAAGGTCTGGAGATCGAGGACGCCACTGGAACAGATTCACTCCGGACGGTTCTAAAAAGTCTAAAATAACACGTGCGAAATGAGGCCGTGCATTGTCCTGCTAAAAAACTGGATCTTGCAATGTTTCCAAAAAGGAAAGCAGATGTGGTTGTGAAACTTCGTCAGTACCTATAGCGCTGGGGAGCCATGCTAATCGTGACCTGCTGCCGTAAGCAATGGCACCCCATACCATAATACCCGGGCGATGAATATTCCGTTCGATGGAGTGTTGGACGTTCCTTCTTTCACCACGTCTCTTCCTTACTCTTGCACGGCCATCGTGTGTGCTCAAACAGGATCTGGACTCATCGCTGAACACGACTGAGTTGCATTCCACATTCCATTCAAGTCGTTCCCTACTCCATACCAATCATTGCCGACGATGCTGAAGGTTCAGAGATCGTACAAGATGGGGCCGGTATGAAAACAGTCCAAAAGACCTCATTCGGCAATAATTTTTTTTTTATTATTGCCCTTACGAAAGCATCAAACCACTAGTTCGCAACTACTCTTGTTGTAGGAGATCGATCTCTAAGTGTTAGTTGCTTCAAATAATGAACTTATACCTCTAACTCGTCGATTTCGTTCTTCTTGGAACCACGCTCGACAACATCTCATTACAGTAGCTTCTTCGATTCACCCGATTAGCGATTTCTCTAAAAGAAAATCCGCCTTCACGTAACCCGATTATCCGACCCATCTAAAACTCGGAAAGTTGAGTGAAAGTAGAGTTTCCGCGAACTCTAGTCATGATAATGCAATGAAACAACTGGAACCAACACAGAAAAATAAATGAATATTAGGTAAACATGTTCACATTGTTCGGATCCTGATATGACAAAAAAAGCATTTACAAAAAAGTACGGCTCGGAATGCCTTCAATATTTTATCAGCCTATAGATAGATACATCCATGACAGCAAATATGTTTGCAAGTTTTCATCAAAATTCAATAAACAATATTGGATGTTGCATTTTATATGTCACTTATTAGGGCCAATTTCATCAACATTAATATTTGACGATCAGTTGGACGAATAGAAAAGGACCTTATTTCTATTGAAATGTTGAATAAAGTCGTGAAAAAACGGTTGCCTTATAAATCAGGGTACATTATAGATGTAATAGTCTGTCTTTGTGCTTTAGAATTAGGATAACTTTCATAGAATTTCAAATTTTTATCATTTCACAAAAGACGGTCAGTTATTTAAATGGACCAATGGAAATGAGAGAAATAATAGGTCGATTTTCTAGCTATTATATTTAGTAGGATGTTTCTGGTTCATCATCTTTTGTTACATCAAAAACAATTTTTGCCAATGTATGATCTAGAAATTCACACCAAATGTAAACAAACAGAACATTCTGGGTCCTAAAACATCGATATTTGTAAAAGTATCCGCATCCACCTATTATTCATCGTCTAGATCTAGATAACATAAGTCTGAATCAAAAATACCTATTTATGAAAATATATATCCAAACATTGTTATATTTTCTTGTTATTTCTATTATTATATCACGTCTGGGATATCAATTGCTTTTAAAGTGGGCTGCACATCTGCAGTGTTGAACTTTATATTCTAGGGTTGTAAAGTACCCGTCAGGAGCTTCAAAATGCTGTGCACAAGACCCCCGTTTTCATATAATTTTTTTCCAAGATGGCGTCTAACGGCCATCTTGACATTTTCATCTGTCTTTTACTCTAAAATATGGCATCCACGCTTCAATTTCATTACCTCAAGTTTTAATTTTTTGAATTGATCCGTTCAAAAAATCAAAGGTAAGAGGGACATTAAAGAAAAGCACTGTATAATAAATACGTCATCTATCAGCACTACCGGAATTACGGAATCTAGAAGCTCCTTTGATACGCTAGTTGTTTCTTAAGTTACACAGGTGTAGACACAGGCGACTGAAGACGCGAGAGTCAGTCATTGAATAGCAGTGGACGCCACGCGAACCGCGACTGCATAATAAATTGGTTATAAATTAGTAATATTATAAATCATTGCTGTTAAGTAGCTTGTTTATCGAACACGCATTTCGCCACAGTTGAACCCTTTCCATGGAACATGTCGAATTACCAGTCATCCTGTGTACATACCCTTATCTGTTGGAAGTTGTATGCTTTTAGGCGGGGATGAGCTCTTAAATTAGGCAAAGAAAATCCAAGACATATCATTTTGTTCCAGGTGTCTATCCAGAAAGAGAAGAAACCAGGAAAGGTGATGTGGGACGAGAAAAGTGGGTCCCTGGTAGATCCGCAAGCCCTCGGAAGCGCCATTGAGGTGTTTTTAAGGAAAACCTCACCGTCTGACTCTGGCAATGTTAGTAGTACCTCCCCAACTAAAAGCCTCTCGAAAATAATCAGCAAAGGAGCTGCACCAGGGAGGTCCAAGACATGGTTCTCCAAGGGTGATGAGGAGACTACTGAGAGTTGTGACTCATCGATCTGCTCAACGCTCAAAGACTTATTTGTCAAGTAGCAAGTTTATCGCGCCTATACAAAAATATTATTAAGCCAGTCAGTGGGATCAAGGTAATAATTTTAACGGCGCAACGTAACGAGGTCACAAAAGTTGGGAAGCAGTCAGGTGACAGACCTGAAATTTAATAAAATTCGGGTGGAGCTAGGCCCGGTTCTTCAATTGTAAGTTAACTGCAACTTGGCTACTAAGCAGGAGTTAACTGTCAAAAAGCGTTTTTAACGCCAAGTTTGTACCAAAGAAGGAAGCTAGAAATTATTTAAGAACAACAAACAAATGGAAACATACCCACAAATGAAGAATTTTTTGATGTTCCTTGAAAGATGTTAGAGTCAGTCGTTTCTACAATAATTGTAGGACGCCTTCATGGCCTCCTTAATTTTCATAGTTTTCTACTCTTATGTGTCAGCGCTCTATTTTGAGGTTATGTTACAAATATATTTGCATCAAATTTTTCCTACTTTTGATTTATATCATCTGTTAATCTGTTATATAGCCTGAAATTTCCTACAATTCAAGAAAAAAATATAGCCTGACAAAGGCTGACGCTGACATGGAACAGTAGAAATTCAGAGACCTTACTTGAGACGTGACGCTTCATTGGAAACAATGAATATCAGCAGATATCTCGCTGTGAAACAATGACGCTTTCTTATGGAACGTTCAGGGGAGGATTTAAATTTTCATTTGACAGTCTAATCTAGTCACAAGATGGCATCGATGTTCCTGAGATTTTTCTTTGCTGGCCGTGTACGGGGTGTTCTGAAAATAGATAGAAATTTTTTAGAGGATGTTTCCTTGTTGAAAAATATGAAATTTTTTTTATAAACACGTGTCCAGAAATAGAGAATTTTCAAGATACAGGGAGATAAATTTATTTTTTCTGTTGATATTTTAAAAAATATTCACTCGATTCTGTTGAAATTTGGCAATATCATTAAGAGGCTAATTTAGTTCTGAATACATTAAGATTATTAGATCCAGTGGCGTCCCGGGGGCGCCTTAGCGAATGTTATTGGCAAAAAAATTACGTCACTGTCTTTTTTGTTATTTGATTAAACATCTAAAAATACAACTTCTATTTGTTTTGTATTTTATCGCATCTCACTATTCCTATTTGCGAGTCAATCTGATAGACATACTCGACAACCTTCAGCCAGTGCACCGGTTGCCTATATTCAATTTTTTACTTCTCGTGATTGCGCTGTAATTCGAGGAAGAAAACACATCATTATTTTGCATTTTTATTGATGTTTAGCACAAATAAGAAAAATCGTCCCAATTTATTATCATCAAAATGCTAAATAGATACGGCCAGCAAAGAATCTTTCTGACATCGATGAGAGCTTCTGATGACAACTGCTACACCTTACTGAAAATCAAATATTTAAATCCTGACTTGAACATTTCCTCAAGCAAGTAGTAGTAGTAGTAGTAGTAGAAAGATTTATTTAGCACGTTTGGCTACATAAACAGAATAATTGTAAACAACTTAGGACTAGTAAATTCAAGCCATATGGTGTATGATGTAAATGCTGGGCAACCTATAATTGTAGATTTAACAAGTGATTTTTCAATTTTAATTTAAATTTTGTCAAAGTTTTCTGGTTTTTTATCTCCGAGTTAAATTTATTATATTCAATCAACCCTTGATGGAATACAGATTTGTAGCATATGTTATACTTTTTGGTCATTAAATGAAAGTCATCTTTATTTCTGGTATTATGAAAATGATGGTCGAAATTTGATAATGTTAAATTAGTTAGACTTGATGGAAATATATTATTTTTTACTTTATAAATGAATATCATTACAAGATATTTGATAAATTTGTTTACATTAAGCCATTTTAATTTGCTAAGCATTTGCCTAATTGGAGTATATTTATCTTTATTTAGTATTATTCTCATGCACTTATTTTGTAAAATTTGCAGTCTTTCAAAAATGGATTTATGAATGATGGTATTATAGATAATTTTTCTGCTATATGAACTCAGACATCCAGAAACTCTCGATAAATATCCCACTTAACTATTAATCTTATTTATAACTTTTTCATAATGAATATCAAAAATTAACCGAGAGTCAAAAAAACCCCCAGGTATTTAAAATTTTCTACGAACTCAATATCTTCACCATCAATATTCAGTTGAATATTTGTACATTGTTTTTTCCGATTAACAAGGCTTTCGTTTTACTTGCATTTAATTTTAGTCTGTTAGATGCTAACCATTTTGAGACAAGCTTCAAGTCTTCATTTATATAAGAGATACCAAACTGAATATTTTTAGTACTTATATAAATCATAGTGTCATCGGCGAAAATTTTGCATTTTTTTACTATGGCAGGTAAATCATTTATGTATAAAATAAAAAGAAGTGGTCCAGGATACTGCCCTGTGGAACACCCAACGTATTTTCAATTTTTGATGAAATAGTGTCATTAACTTTTGTAACTTGCATCCTTTTAGACAAATAATTCCTAAACCAATCTAAAACACTTCCTGTTATACCATATGCCGTCAATTTACCTAACAAAATATCTCTATCAATCGTTTCAAATGCCCTCTTCAAATCCAAAAATACTGCTATGACAACTTCTTCTGAGTCTATGGCTCTTCTCCAATTCTCAGTTACCAACTGGAAAGCCGTTTCTGTGGAATATTTTTTTCGAAAGCCTGCTTGCGCCTCCACTAAAATTTTGTTTTCTTCTATAAACTGCATTAATTGGTCTTGCACTATGGACTCTAATAATTTTTCAATGTCTGGTAACACATTTACTGGTCTCATATCGCTGCATCTTTTAGAATTTTTTATTTTGGGAACTGGTGTTATTGTAGAGCATTTTAAATTTTCAGGAAAAGAACTGCTTCTCAGTAAACAATTGATCCAATTTAATACAGGATATCCCAAAATTTCGAAACAGTTTTTCAGCACGTTTTTAGTAGTGATTTCGGCACAGTTGTTATTTGATTTTAAACTGTTTACTTTTTTTCTTAGATAATTCAATGATACGCTGTGAAATTTTGAAAGTGTATGCAACATTTCCCCCTGGAAACTGATTTTCATATGGTCAGGTGCAGCATTGGCAGTACCCAGCAAGCGTCATTGTTTCAAGCAGATATCTAATATCCATTGCTTCCTAAGAAGCGTTACGCCTCAAAGAAGGTATATAACTCTGACTCTTATATATTTAGAATTTTTTATGTACAACTCATCTTTTCTAATGTTATCTCGGACTCGGGATTGTAGTATTCACTACCTTTTCCATACAGTGCGTATACAGCCTCTTTTTTGCTGTCTAAACCTTGAGTGCATGCAAAAAGTCTAGAATTGGAACCCCCTTGATTGTTTTGTTTCAGACCAGGAAAACGTTTTTATAACCCGTAAGGCAGAAAACTGAACATCGACATTTCCTGTTCGAAATGACATCTTTTTTGTTTTGTTTTTGAATATGCTTCATCGGGGCATGACTTTTGCTCATGAATATGTCAACAGCCCCAAGGACGTAAAACATACTAAATTTTTAACTGCATCCTCTTGCAAACCACATAGTCATAGACACAGTATCATATAACAACGTATACATACTCAGTGACTGGCATAATAAGTTGTTCAAGGCCGCATCGTTAGATTTAGTCCGTTAATGTTTACAATATGAATGTGTCTTATGTCTCTTCAGTAAAAAGTACAATCATTCAAGTGAAACTATAATAAATATTATATAAAGATAAAATAAACTATTTGAGAATGGGTGTTCTAAAACATACGCGTGTATCTAAACAGTGAATACATTAGCAGCACTGGATTGAGTTATGTATATTCTGTAGTCCAAGACAATTCGGATTTTTCGTTTTGTTATTTTAATATTCAGACTAAAAACAGTATACAGTGTGTTCGAAAAACAGACGGAGATATTTTTGGGTGATTTCTTGTTAAAAAAAATATGAAAGAAATAAATTTATCATCCTGTACCTTGAAAACTCTGCATTTCCGGGCCCATGTTTATAGAAACTTTTTTCATACTTTCTAATAAGGAATCGACCTCTAAAATATCTCCGTCTATTTTTCGAACATCCTGTTTACTTGGAAGAAGTATTAGACGCAATCAATGTGCCAGCATTTATCTGTATTATTTTATTAGCGAACGCATTACTCTGCAATTCATATCGCAAAATAACAGACTGGACCAATAAAGGTAAAAATAGAAAATCAATTCGTCGTATTTTCCAGAGTTTTGCCAATATAGGATAAATATAGGATTATGAATATTCGGAGAACAAACAACATCGGAGTGATATTGGACGACAACATTAACGTTATATAGGAAGAAACAATATTTGGCCAATATATGTTTTAACAATATTCCACGTCCGCTATCAGTACAATATTTTGGCTCATCTACCTGTAATACTGTGTTTACGAACGCAATTACAATGCCGTGTCAATATTCTACAATCAATACCGCAAAATAACATGTAGGGCCAATATCGGCTAAAAGAGAATTGGAATGCTAGAGCCAATATATGAATATTGATCCAATATAAAAACAATGTTCAGCCAATGTCCTGTGCTACTTGGGTTTACCTCCAACCAGACGCGCGCCGTCTAGCAGAAGCAAAGATGAACATCGCTGCCATTGTCTGACACGCCAGAACTGTATGGAAATTCACGTATTTTTACAAGTCTTCCTAGAAGAATTTCAAATTTAATGCCAAATGTTAACACTTGTAAAACTGGTGGCTTAAGCCTAGTCGACTTGTACCATGCACTTGTATCCAGAACTGCTTTCCAGTGCTTTTGAATTGATAGTTGTATATGTCGGCGTCAAACGGTGAAATCCGTCATTCCCTGAAATGCCTAGTCGGTCCCCGTATTGCCGGCAAATACCGTAACAGTGATTATTACAACGGTAGACTAAGAATTTCAGTCATTCCCTGTAATGGCTGAATAATTTCAAACACCGTAACAACCACATTAACTTCTGCATTCGCCTGTTTTAGTCAAACGCTTTAATCAATACATTGTTGCGAAAAGGGGGAACATAATATGACAAGGTACTACTTTATCAATCATGAATTAATCGAAAAGGAAAGAATTATAGATCAAAATGTTGGCTTTATTATAACATTATTGAAACTATCGAAAGGAATATAAAACAATAAGTACCCTTAAAAAAATAAAATGCAGAACTGCGAGTAGTGACAAACGAATAAGAGTTATGTAATTTAGGTTTTTCGGGCTGTTGAGCCGTGGTCGGGTTGGATTTGCTCCAGAGCTTTCTTTTACATCTGCGGTAGACATCTTCAGTTGCGTATTTATTCCGTTCAAAGTAATTGAGATCGTTCTCGAACAGATCGCTCACCGCAGTGTTGCCGCTGTTTGTGTATATTATGAGAATTTACAAAATTTACAGCAACTTCTATGATTTTTACACCTTTTTAAAATATGTTGTGACCCACCAGAATTACCTTTGCGAGCTACCGGTAGCTCGCGATCGACAGGTTGGCGACCACTGATATAGTGCGATTTGTTGGTGATTTTTGGTAGTTTTTATATTAGGTTCTTAGCTGCTTTCCAGTGGTTTTTGGTTTGCTCCAGAAACAATGCATGAGAATACGACGTCCAGTGGAACGAAATTGGTGCTGAGTACTACAGAGTAACTCAACAGTGTCACTGGAAAGCAGTTCTGGCTACTGACTCGGAAATGATGGAACAAAACATATGGCATGCTTACTTTTTCTATCTAGTCCGAATTCGTTGATTCAAATGTTTTTGTATTCAAACAAGTGTTATAAATTAATGTATTAAATACAAAGAATGCTAAAAACGCTGCTTCGAAGAATATCTTCCCTTGAAGCGTAACAAAAATGTTTAAGCACACCCTTAAACCTCTAATGTTCCAAATAGGTTTAGTAATATTCGAGATTTGTGTAAATAGACCTAGATAAATTGAAATGTGATTATGTGATCACTTCGCAGGCCGAAGTTAGATGATAGCTGATTGTTGTAAATAGTTTTACGTCTACGGACATCTGGGTCATTGACAATCTGTGTTTAATATTAGGTAAGATCATTAAACAGTACATTCTGGTGTGTATATTTTCAGTGAGTTAAACCGATGTTGGCGGCATATGGAATGGGTGTATATTATTGATACCAGGACAGCTACATATAGGAACAACTATAAACAAAATATTGTTTCAGCGTATTGAAGCCCAAAGACTTATGTCGGAAGATATTGGAACAGGGTAATGTCATCGATTAGTATTTAGTGTGAATTTTATTTTTTTAAAATAACATTTTGAGATGTGAGCCATCGATACGTACGTACTCCTCGAATCCCGACTTCAAATTCGTGAAAACTCGCTGACACATCACTCGTGAGATAGCGAACATCTCGTCGGAAATCATATTGTACCACATTTTTTTGAGCGAGTCATCATAAAAACGAGTTATATGAAGTTTGTAGAACCGGTACCATATAGCTTGTCATTTATGAGGCATTTTTATGAATATTTTCACTGTCGTGAAGAAATTTATTTTTTTTCTATAACTACAAATATATAGATGAAATATTCAAATCATAATAGTATCTGCTTTCACCATCCAGTGTCCGCTTGGACATATCTTATGTAGGATACGAACGAGATGATAATAATAGAGTATAACAATAAACATGAAAACCACAAACCCATCTTAGAAGGTTTCGAAGTATCACCCTGTACCATTTCATTTTTACTACAAGGGCAGTACGTAAACAATTCGATATGGGCAACAATGTCAGGATAATATTAAAGCCACTTCCTTGGTAAGGGAACGGCAACGAGTTATCCTCCTTTGGCAAGCGATAAGGGCGATATGATCGTATTGTCCACAATACGCACTACTTGGTCTGAGAAGCGATGGCTTTCACGCACTATTTGAACTGTGATGCGCATTTTAAGAAAGTTTATCCTGGGAACAAGTGCCCAGAGAAGGAGTGGAATGTATAACATAAACAGACGTAAGGGCCGTCGTGCTGAGTGACACTAAGCAGACTTCTGGAAAGATTTTGTGTGCTACAGGGTTGAACTCGCATGCAAAAATGTGTTTGAGATAGTTCGTAAGCTTACACTTGTATACACTCCGCTAACGTTTATTTTTATAATCGGTAGAATAACAACAGTATTGGTCGTATATTCACATTTCCATTGTGTTGTTCCCAGATCATCAAAAATTGTTATTGATAATAAAACGTGTGTAAAAAATTGTTGAATATGAAAGAAGGAATAGCTTTTCCAAACAATAACAATGAAAATATTGATTGAAGCATTGCTTTGTCGTACAAGTTTTATAGAGAATTTCATCCTCTACAATTTTGGTACAAATCGTTTTTGTGGTTACTCGTACCGTTTCAGAGAAATATAATATAATAGTTATTTTGGCATGAAACCTCCAATAGGAAATGTTGCGATCGATGAAGACTTTTGATATATTAATTGCAATAACATACTGAAGGCCTGAAGCGATTTTCAAGAAGGTAGGATTTTTTCCGAAACTACGCCTTCCCTTCATTCATTTTTGAGCGCAACTTTTGTAGATCAAAATGTGATTGAATGGTACTACAGAACAATAATATTACCTTCGTTTTTTGAGTTTTCAAGAATTTCGCGTTTAACTGTTTTGTATACAAACCTTGCTCATCGAATGAATTTTTGAAAGAATCAGTGTTTTTTTTTTGAAGCACCCCAACTAACAATTATCACTCCTATTAGAGTTGCTAGAATGATTATACAGTATTCCTTACACAGCATTGTATAGTGTAAGAACATTGGCAAAACCCTCTTAGAACAGCTATACAAGCGGAATGGGCACACCTAATAGGACACTTCAGTCATTTAAGAGGTTGTATAAGGGCTGCAGGTAACAGTTATACAACAAAAGTGTAAGCCTCTTGCAGCCGCTAAAGGACATTTGCATCAGTGCAAGATTCAGTTTTTGTCAACTATACAACTATTCTGTTACGTGATTATACTTTATTGCAACCAAACTATTTCTTATGTATTGTATAGACGAAGTGAAGAATATATAACTAACACAATACAGTCATCTTGTTTACTTACATATCGGCCATTGTGAATTTCATACACAGGTATATGATAAACTTCTACACTGTGATATAGGTCTATTGAATTACTTGCGCAGCAAATTTTATTTTGATTATCGTGCAAAGTAGTTACGCAATTTCTACGGGCTTCGTATTTGATTCATATTTTCATAATGATCAAAAGTATGTCTAGATTTTTAAGATGGAAAACTGAACTTATCTGCGTTAAATCTTCCACAAATCTTATATTTAAACACAATTACACTAACGTTTTTTACTTTATATCTGTAATTTCGAACTGAAACATAATCATTTAATATAAAATAGAGGAATAAATGTTTGCCCAATATGGCGGGTGGCTGTGTATAATCATGGCATCGTCCATGTTGTCTTATTAGAATATTTTGGTGTTGCCTGCAGGTGTTATACAACAATTTGACAAATGTCTGAAATGAAATACCGACAGAGTCCAATGATTTACCCAGAATTTGTACCAGATCTATATCTTCTGTTTGAACAGTTGATAAAACCTTTTTAACCAATATGCATGCGTTGTTTCTCTTAAAACATTGGTTAAGGCATTTTAACAAAAATATGACAGCAGAAAGTTAGGTTATGGTGACGTTGTTAACCAACATATTTAGCATATGTACAGCCTTTAACAGTTACTAAACAACAGTTGTATAAGTGCTTCCGTTGGGAGCAATTTGTTGGCTAAAGTAGTAAATTTGCGAGAGTCCGCAGATCACTAAAAGGGTCGTATCGTCAGTCGTTCCTACAATATTGTAGGACGCCTTTATGGCCTCCTGGATGTTCATAGTTTTCTACTGTTCCGTGTCAGCGCTCTAGATTGAGGTTATGTCACAAATATCTATTTCCATCAAATTGTTCATGCCTTTGATTTATATCTTTTGTTTTATCCGTCTTCGATTGAAAAAGAAAACATAACTTCACAATAGGAGAGCGCTAATGCTGACACAGAATAGTAGAAATCTAGAAATATCCCAGCCTATCTGAAGGAGATAAAATACTATGAAAATCAAGGAGGCCGTAAAGGCGCCCTACAATTGTAGGAACGACTGGCGATACGACCCTAAATTCCAAAAGCAGTGACTCAAGTAATAAAAGTACTACGTGATATTATTGACATTTCTAGATAAAACAAGGATAGCTGAGGAGTTTTGATATATTATGCATAATGGTTTATTCAAGGTCTGTACCAATATTGCCAACGATGCCATCATCGTCGGTTTACTTAACTTTCGAATTTATGAATAATATTTATATACTGAATGTCATATAATAAATGTTGAATAATACTGTTCGGTATGCTTATTTCTCTCCTGGCCTCTCCGTCACTCATATTGGATATCCCACAGATGTGAAAGATAATAAATCTTTGCGGAATACGGATAAAAGCTCCATTCATCCACTCAAGAGAGTAAGAAATAAATGTGCGGTGACCAAACCGTCGACAACTGGAAATACCTGCGTTCTATACGTCGACTTTGAAGTAATGAGAATGTTTTTTATTTGAAACTTCGACAGTTTAGTCAACTTATGTATGAAAAAGGTATGTCTTAGTAGTAATTCTCTTTTTGGTAGAATGTTTATAGCTGGAGATTGAAAAAAAGCTATATTTGTGGAGCATAAAAATATTTTCTACACCAAAGACTTCCTATAAATTACATTTTCGGATGAGATACGAGGGTTGTTTCAAAAATAGGGTTTCCAACGCTGCAACTTTGCCGTGCGTGATACTACAGTATATTCAGATAAGAGATAGACCGGACATAAACAAGACCACGTGATCATCGAACGCTGTAACATTCGGCAGGACCGTATTAAGAGTCACGCAGTACATATTTTAGATAGTAGATGCTGCTTTGCGTAACTTTGTAGTAAATTAGCACAATTCGATGTGTATACGATTGGTGATGGATATAGGATCATGTGGGGGTGGGGTAAGAAATATATAATGATGTAAATATACATAAGGGTTTCAAAATTTTCGCTTCGATTTCCAGCTTCGGATGCCGCCTGATGTTTGGTGAAATACAGTCGAATATAATCTCAAAATGGCCTTTAAATTAGCCTAAATTAAAAATAATCGTATATCTCTTAAAATTGCTTTTAGAATATTGATTAGTATATTTTTTGATTTCTAGGTAAATATGTAACCAAATTAAAACGTTCAAAACGTAAAAAAATGTGCATGGTTGAACATTGTCAGAAAGTAGATTCTTGAATAGGTTTTGCCAAAATGGGTTCAAAAATGTCAATAATTAATTAAAAAATACAGTAGCTTTATAATTACTTATAACTTACCGAATTTGATGAACGACATCTTTTATTGGAAAGATGAGCTTGCTGAGCTTTCATCATCGCTACTGCCTGAAGCACCAACGTCAATAATGAATGGCTCGACTTGTTCCTCTAAAATATTGTCCAGTTCCCACATTCTCTTTTCAACTTTGTCTTTCACGTGCTTAATACAGTTTTCCCATTTTTGCGCTGTTATTAATTCTAGTGCTTCTTTGAAAAGTCCTTTGAGGTCACAAAATTTAAAAGTTGTATTGTGCTTAGCTATATAATTTTTAATCTCTGCCCATATGAGCTCAATGGGATTGAGCTCGCAATGGTATGGAGGTAAACGGAGCACAGTTTTATTTTGACTTGCTGCCATTTCGTCAATGGCGTATTTTTGATATTCAGCCTTGTGATCCTTGACAATTCTTAATAATTGTACTTTCAGCATTGCTTCTTCAAAGTTGATATTTTTCGAGCGGAGCCAATTTTGAACATCAACTTTCCTTGAAGCCGTTGTTGGGACCTTCTCCATTCTTCGAGAATGATAAGGCGCATTACCCAACACAATTACTGCCTTTTCCTCTAAGTTCGGTAACATTTTTGAAACCCACTGTTCAAACGATTCGCCATTCATTTCCTCGTGGTAATCTCCAGTTTTCTTAGACTCAAAGCACCACAGACCGTCAACAACAAATCCATCCTCACTGCCAATATGGCAGATAATGAGCCTTTTCCCTTTACCTGGAAATCGAAGTACTAACTGGTGTAGATTTATTTCAATAAGCGAACCTTTTTCAAATGTTTTCATCACATTCAGCGAAAAAACATTGAGACATGAGTATCAGATTGCTATAATTGGGATTATTTAGTCATATTGAAAGAAAGAATATTGAACGTCGTATGATTACTCAGCGCTTCACAATTTAATTTAAAGTTATAAACCTTTAAAAAATGAATGATCAGGAACCTGAAATACGCGCAAATATTAATATTAACAAATTATAACTTTATAAAGCTTAAAGTATGAATTAAAATGATTAGAAATATTAGGAACGGTACACAATATAAAACTTAGTAACTTTTTTTAAGTTTATAATATTCGACATATTTTAAGATTATATTAAAAAATTATTGAAATATCGAAAACACATAAAAACATGGCTTAAAAAAGTTCTAACAAATGAAAATGACAATAAAACATCCACGCATTTTATCGAAAGTTATAAAAGTTTTGTTACTTGTAATATGTTTTATCTGCCCCTGGAATTAATGTTTAGAACCTTGTTCCCAAGGTTTGAAAAACATCCGATTGTTGTCTATTACTCGTATTTACCTGCTGGATTTTTTAATCCGGTGGACAGTCCATCTAGAAAGGCCCTCCTGGATGAAGTTACAGAATCATAAACCCATACTTTACTTGTAGTGTGTCCTGCGTTTACCCACGTTTCATCAAGGTAATAAATCTTCCTGTTTTGATTTCTATATTTCCCAATTTTTGTTAAATAATCCCTCCTCCATAGCACAATTTCTTCTCTATCCAGTAGTAAACTATTACGACCCCGTTTTTTCCATTTGAAATTTAAATGCTTCAGTAACGCATGGAAAGTTGATCGTTTGAAATTTGGCAACGTTGTATCTCCATTTACCTCCTGCAGTACTTTATCTATAGTAGGTATTTCATTCCTAAAGAAGAATTCATGCACTTTCCTCCTAATCGCATGCTTATCAGCTTCATCCAATGATTTAACAATACTTTTGCGGTGTTTACTGGTCATTGGCTCAGAAAAGGTGTGATTTTTTTTGTATTGTCTTAACACATTAAACACTGATGCGCGACACACCCCAACTTTGTGAGAAACCTTCACAACAATTTCTTTGATGGTTGATGCCTCGTTCTTCTCGCGCTCGATCTTATATATATTCAAAATGACCTCTTTCATTTCTGCACTCAGGTGTCTTTTTTTAGAGCATTTCCTAGGTGGACTACAGGCAGTATCTGTACTACTGGGCATTTTGCGCAAGCAGTTGATAACAATAACAATCAATAACAAGGTATAACAATAACAACGACAAACTCAACAACTTAATAAGATAACAAACGAAAACGTCCAAAGAAATATCAAATTGCAATGATGCACACGACATACGTAACACGTCTGAACCTGAATGTGACTCTGCCTTGATACGACTGCTCTGCCGCTCGGCATAGGCATTTAATTGCGAATTGACCAATGAGGGCTCCTGTTTTACGTCGAGACGGCGGCGTTAGCGTGAAAATCACCCGAACCTTTTGTTTACATCCGGTCTATCTCTTATCTGAATATACTGTAGGCGAAATCTGGCAACACCGACGTGTTTGTCGGCTCCCCCCACCTATCCCAACAAGAAGCGCCTCCTGGCGATGCACAGTACCAGTCTGATAGCCATGCGCAATGGAGCCATTCATCGCCGTCACGGCCAGCTGAGTTCGCCAGTTGAATGAAACACAACGTGTCCTCAAATGGTGAAGAGAGTTACTTCTTTGAGGGCCGCATGGACATCCACGATGAACAACGAATTGGGAGGCCGTCGATCTTCGAGGAAGTTATGGCGAAGATTGAGCAAATCTTGCTTGAAGATCGGTGTATCAGGATCATCCCCCTTACAGCCCTGACATAGCGTTTCCGAAAATAAAGGAGCACCTAGGCGGCAACGATTCGAGATGGACGAGGAGTTTCAAGGTGCAGTTACCAAGTTTCCAGGCGGACTGGCCGCGAAATTCTTTAAGGCGGAAGTGAAAAAGTTTATTCCAAGTCTAAAAAAAACGCGTAGAAAATATGGCAACTATATAGAAAAATAGCTTTTTCAAATAAAAAATTCCTTGTGCCTGAAAAAAGTGTAGGAACCTTATTTTTGAGACAACCCTCGTATTTAATTTTACATGGATTCTCTTTTGGACGTCAGTTGTTCTGAATATAGGATGATTCAGAAAACAATGGCAATATTTCTAGGGCCGTAGACCCAAAACTCGGACGAAAAGTTCCTATAATATCTGAAATGCTCCTTTGCCGAGATACTCGGTGTTGAAAATTATTGAAATTTCAAGTTGATTTCATCTATGAAATAAAACATAATATTTTGAATTTTTATCATTTTAGTACTGTTCAGCTTGAAATTTGAGTAACTGTCTCTCAAGTTTATCTTTATTTTCTGCTATGTTCACTACCATAACTAGGACTGATGCGGTTCTATTGTCGAATTTATGTATTCGGCTAGCCAAGCTGCGCGTTCAGTTCCGCTTTCAAAAGCCCCGTGTGTGGTTGAATAGTGAGAGAGGTGAACTGCCTCCCCAGCCAAAAGTATCCTGGGCACTCCATCTGGTCCTCTAATGGGCTCGCTGAGACCCTCAATGCCTACTCCAACTGCTTTGTCACAGTCAGGCGTCACGTGACTATAACTACCCAGTGTTAAGCGGTTCGACAACCATTTTGTCCTGCAACAAAGAGAGAGAACAATACTACTGCTATATTATGAAAGTACCCATAAAATGAGCTTAACTATGCAAACGTTACAATATTTTTGTTGCCTCTAAAGATTCAATAACTGCACGAGGTGTGCCGCTATAAATTGACACTCTCTTACTTTTTTTAAGTTCCTGAAACGCCACTAGGGGCGTAACTGCAATCATGAATCTAAAAAAGTGACGTTTCTGTGAATTCCGCTATATTGACCTAAAAAAACATACCTGGTCTTTGAAGTCGAGGATAACGTGAACTCTTTGGATCGATAATTTTTGCTGTATCTTTAAAAATAAAGTGGTTCAAATGTTTCCGCAAGAAACACCCTGTATCTTCGAAACGGCTGATCCGATTTCAACAAACTTAGGCTAGTTGAAAAGGGATATTCTTGGGCTACAAATTTTATATGTGAAGTTTTATTAGCTTCACATGTGGTCGCGAAAACCGCATCTCGATATCATGTCTATAATTTAGCCCAAAGGAAATTTTATACGGAAATCCCTTAAAGTCTTTTTTTATTTAAACTAATTTTTCTGTATCCGGATGTATGGCCATGTGTGTCTACTTTTATAGTTGCGTATGTGTATTCATTTCGGGCCTGATAAAGCCAACAAGCAGAACTACATATTGCTCGCGTTACCTATCCTACTTTCTGCTCGAATACACTTTCCTTTTTTTGCGGATTTAGCCCATTATTTTTCTTTTAGTTATATACCTTTATCCGAATGATCCTTTCATATATATATAACAAAAATAGGAAAATAATGGGCAAAATCCGCAAAAAGTGGCTTCGAGCAGAAAGTAGGATAGGTAACCCGAGCGATACGTATTTCTGCTGATTGGCTTCATCAGGCCCGAAATGAATGCACAAATGCAACTACAAAAGTAGATCTATTTTCTGCTCGAATCCACTGTTTGCGGATTTTGCCCATTATTTTCCTATTTTTGTTATATACCTTTCTCGGCATGATAATTTTCTCTTTGTAGATCCTTTGGACTTGAAGTACCACAGCAAGTGGCTATAACCGGCCGCGTGGTTGTGGTTATTTGTCGCCTTGAAAATTCGAGGTCTTCTAGCCATTTTATACTACAATGTGTAGGTTGGCTCTTGCTGTGGACTTCGTGTGTCTTTTTTTTCCTCTCCATGGATGTATGGGCATGTGTATCTACTTTTGTAGTTGCATATGTGCATTCATTTCGGGCCTGATGAAGCCAACCAGCAGAAATACGTATCGGTCGGGTAACCAATCCTATTTTCTGCTCGAATCCACTTTTTGCGCATTTTGCCCATTATTTTCCTATTTTTGTTATATACCTTTCTCCGCAAGATAATTTTCTATATATATATATATATATATATATATGTATATTGCCAACGACCAGTTGGGCAAAAAATATTCAATCAATTGTTAATTGGGAAATTGGCAACCTTTTAGGCTTAAGTTGACTCTTTTGACGATAAAATCAAGCTTTCGGTATTCTGTATGGAGCCTTCATCAGGATTTCGTCGTTGAGGTTGTAGCCAAAAGGTGTTTCAAAAAGAACAGAGATGAGATTCTTAACAAGTTCTCTCATCTCTACGTTCGTTTTGAAACACCATTCGGCTGCAACCTCAACGACGAAATCCTGATGAAGGCTCCATAGAGAATGCCGAAAGCTTGATTTTATCGTCAAAAGAGTCAACTTAAGCCTAAAAGTTTGCAAATTTCCCAATTAACAATTAATTGTATATTTTCATATATGTATATATATACAGGGTGACTTTGAAGTTGAGTCATTAATTTTCAGATAATGATTGTAGAAGGAAGATAAACCAAAATATGTGTGTAAAAATAAAAAAAAAATGTTTCCTTGTTTTATAAAGTATCCTCCCGACAAGTATTTCAGTGCGGACCTGTATTTGATCGTGCGGTCTTGGAGCACCGGCATGCCCTCCTCTGTGAGGTCTTAAGTCACCTGATTCACGAGCCCTTTGTACTACATTAACAAAGGCACGAGGGGTTGGTTGCACTCGATTGGGAAACCGATCCGCATAAATCCGTTATGCCGCGTAAATAAGAATCATGTCCACAAGTTCAGCATTTTCGTAAACATGTGCCATTTTTGATTTCGTTTGAGCCACGCAACAGACACCACTATTCACTCACGCGTTACCGACTGACTCTGACTGTGCGATGAACCGATAAGGCGGATTATATCCGTTGTTGCCAAACACGAGCACATAATATTATTATTGAGACAGGGCGGTACTCAAACTTCCAAAGGGCTATAACTTTGTTACTTTAATTTTACCAGAAAAATGGTAAAGGAAAAAAACATTTCTTTTGATCAGATCTACTCACTGTTAAAATAAATGACTCAACTTCGAAGTCACCCTGTATATATACAGTGTGTTTCAAATTAGACCATCACCATTGGGATCTCGAAAACTATCAAAGATACGACGTCGCTTAAATGGGGGCAAAGTTGCGTATTTAGGTAATCAACAACATGCGGCTTAGAATGTTTCGCGATCCAAAATAATTCCGCAGAGAGACAGAAAAAAACGAATTTTCCCAAAATCGTTTTAATGTTTTCCTGACTTTAATTGTTATGAGATTTCAAAATAAATTACACAATAAAATTGCCTCTTTTTCTCCTCTGCCAGATGGCATAATTAGAATTCGAAGCTTCAAACAAAAGTTGTAGGATATCGAGACGACAAAAGTATGGTGATATTGACAATGACCTGGATTTGGACCTTCAAGATATCTTCAAGGTCAAGTAAATATTTTCAAATGGAACCACCTTTTGGACCATAACCATAATTTCAAGGTAAAATGAGGACATTGGAAACAATTTGCTCTGACAAAAATATTCGATAGCACAGTTGTGAGGTTTGTAGGCATAACCCAAAAGTGAGCTTGATAATAATCTTCAAGGTCAAGTCAAAATGTCCAAGGGAAAACTCTAGTTTTTAAGCTGGAACTGTAAAAAGCAGCAAATTTTACATCCAAATGGAACGTGTCAGGCTTAAATATTATTTGAGGTCAAGGTTATATTTAGATGTAGATTTTCCTGCTTTTTTAATTTTATTTTTTTTTTCTAGACCAAATCGTTTTCAATGCCTTAATTTGACATTGGCAGGGCCTTGAAAGTGATAGTCGAATTCATAGCCAATGAACGAGGCGTATGGACGTAACGCTTGATCCTCTTTTCAATTCAGATGTGAAAAAGGGGAGGTTCCTTTTAAAATATTCACTTGACCTTGAAATTACCTTTTTACTGCAGTCAATGTCATTGCCAAGGTCACCATAATCCCCCCCCCCCCCCCCCCCGAACCCCAACAACTTTTGTTTGTATCTTTTTTTTTAGAATGCGCAGTTTTCCAAATATTCATGTGGGGAGATTAAAATGGGATACCGTGTATGTTACGGGACCTAATCCTGCCCAGGAACAGGAATTGGTAGCAAATGGAAGCGTTGTTGACTTTTCCGAAACTTCAAACTTTTAGGGCACCTCTAGACCGAACTATTCGAGCTAGGGCCCGGAAATTTGCAAAGTTACATAGGTAGAAAAAAATTCGAGTTGGATGTTATATATAAAATCGCCAAGCCAGATCATGGAATTTTAATTTCAACCCTGAACCGCTGTATGTTAGCAGCTTAGAGAGTACCTTGAATGCACTCACTCTTACACATTTGTTGCATTACCTAATAAGCAGCGTTGGTTCGCTGATGGCGTATCCGGGCAGAAACTGTCTCAGTAGCTTGACGCAAGTTCTTCCAATCACAGATTCCTCTAGTCCTTCTACTTGCTCAGCTCCTTCGCTTCCCACCCATCCTACCAAAGCATTCGGGTGGTTGAAAACGTCGTCGAAGCCGGTCAAATACTTTACCTGTTATTAAGTAATATGTAATTTGTTTTGTAAGCATGAAGATTGGCGAATTTCTTATGTAGATCATTAGACAGCTTTATGTACAGGGTGGCCAACTAAGAATGCGAGGTGGTATTTGGAAACATATCCATCGTAGGGGTAAGCCTCTAAGTTGTTACTAAAACCGCCAAGAGAAAAACCTGGAAAATATTTTCAAGTTTCTGACATTTATCATAAAAATAGCTAAACGATGTCTAAACAAGCACGCGAACCGCATCTCGATATCTTGCTCTTAACCTAAAATTTAGTTCTTCTTATTATTAAGTTGTGGCCTTAAAAAGGTGAAGGATAAAAAATCTCAATCACGCTCTATGCATTCCTGAAGCCTTTCATGGGTAGACAAAACTGCAGCTTCAATTTCGGCTAAAGAAGAAATATATAAATCTCATATTACTAAAAAAACAGCAAGGAAGTAATGAGACCTTATACTATGGATAAAGGATATTTGCTCAGCTTTCGTTCATTAGGAGTTGCCAAATAGCTCGTTACACTGTTACAGCTGTCCATGATTGGCCATCTGTGGTCGGACGGACGAATGCTATATTACTAGTTTGATGTATAGATTTATTTAGGAAAGTTACTAATGGGACACCTCCTGCAATGACTTTCATATCATATCCCTTTTGTAGTTTACAGAAGTCTCATTTCATTCGTTCGCGTTATTTTTTATTCTTTATTTGTTTTCCAACTAACTACCGATAAAAAACATTTGTTTTTTACTTAACTCGGCGCCCTTATATCCCTTTTCCAAACTTGTAACCGTACAGTATATTCCTAGTTTTGACAAAGTCGACACAGTGATTGCTTATGTTACGTATTAACAAAGAAGACAGTACGACAGGTAAATCATCGCCAGTCAATGACGTTGAGGCTAAAAACTATTTTTCAACTCGCAATTTCTTAAGCAAAGGATATTTGTCATCCATTGTACATGCCATAAGAACAGTAGGGCCATGAATCACTCTGTATAAATACAATCGCTGCCATTAAAAGCAATTTTTTGACAACCTAATCTGTACCTGCGCCACTACCCTGTATAAAGCAATGAAAGTGTGCCCTTCTACTGGTAACTTTGCATTCTTTGCCCTACTCTTGAATGATGGAATAATTTGTTCAGCAAACGTACCCATTTCTCTGCTCCTTCAAAAGTCATTTGAGAGTCGTAAATAAATTGGAAGCCTTTAATATTGCCCCACCAACGTTCTTTGAAGAACAAAAATATCTTAGAAATTCCATGAAAGCCCATAGCTGCAATACTTTCTGTAAAAGAATGAGATGAGATATCGATAAATATAAAACAAGTAGCATCAATATTTCTAAAGATAAATTTTCTTTTGTGGTTGTTCTATTTACTGACAAAAATATCGACGACCTCAAATCAATACCTCGTAAGTCCGAAAATGCTGATTTTCTTATTTTGATCGCTTCTGATTCCTGTAAGTCTTCCCTAGCTACAGTTAGACAGCGAGCCGTATATAGCTGCTAGTTTGGTTGCATAAATACATAAAACAATACCACGTAAATCGGAGCGATGAAAAATAGATTCATAGCGCGTATATCTCCTATATTCTAGGTTAAGTTTGCTGTATAGCGTGAATGTGCTGGTAAGTTTGTTGCAATACTGTATATGCATGTGTAAAATAAAACTACAGAATGTCATACTTTGTCAGAAAACTTATTAGATAGCTGAGAACTAAAAATTTTTAAAATAGTTGGTGCCTATTCAGTAATATTTGTTGGTAAAACAGACGCTTGACTTACGAGCTATTGTACATGATATACTAATGAATTTGTGTTCCGGAATATATGACTTACGTGGTATTGTTTTCAATTACAGAATGATACAATATGAGCTCCCGGAGTAAACGTATACTGGAATTGTGTAACAACACACCACATAAAGTACCAGTGGGGTATATGTCTAGCAAAAAAGACAATGTCACTATTACTACTCCGGATATCAGCGAAAAAGAAAACTTCAATATCTTAGATCTACCAGTAGACATAGTCAACGAGAGTTTTATAGAAACGTTTGGTATGATTGATGCAGAAATTCTAGAATCAGTTGAAACTACAAGTCTAGCAGTTCCGGAGTTTGACAATATGGAAATTGTTCACGGAGAAGTTTCAGAAGTCGAAGGACTATCTGAAGCTACAAACTTTGCAGATCCAGAATTCGAGTGTTCAGATATCGTTCAAAATCAAACTCCAGGTGTTGAGGCAGAAGCTGAAAATGCAGAAAGGTGAGAAATAGGAGGGATATCGTCAAATCGGCAATCTAATGTTTTTATGAAGCAATTTTTAAATAACTTAAACAAATTGCCGTCGCACTATTGTCGTAAGGACTCAAAAAAATTATACTTAGAACAGTCGTTCAGAAACATTACGAGTCTTTACCAGGCTTATGTTCAACATTGTGAGAAGTCGAATGCAAAGCCCATGAGCCAAAATTCCCTTACTAAGATGGTGAAGAAACTGAATATTGCGTTGTATCAGCCCAAAAAGGATGCTTGTGACATCTGCTGTCAATATGAAGAGAAAAACATATCTGAAGAAACTTGGAAAATATATCAAGCTGAAAAAGAGCGGGCAAGAGTGGAAACAAGCAAAGATAAAGAGGCAGCTTTGACAGGTACTCAACACGTTCTGACAATGGATTTGCAAGCTGTTAAAGTGTGTCCATCAGTGATGGCTAGGATGGCATACTTCAAAACCAAGCTATGTGTCCACCATTTCACCGTCTACAATTTAGCGACGAGAGACTGTATTTGTTATTGGTTTGATGAAACTAGTAGTGACTTACAGGCCTCAACGTTTGCCTCATTTATTGTAGATTACATCAGGAAACATTTTAATTGTGAAAAACCAATAATTATATACTCGGATGGTTGCACTTATCAGAACCGAAACACCATTATGTCTAATGCACTGTTGCATTTGGCTATGGATTTGAATGTCACAATTGAGCAAAAGTTCTTGATAAAGGGACACACTCAAATGGAGTGTGATAGTGTGCATGCTACAATAGAAAGAAAACTGACAGAAAGATAGTTCTACCAAGTGACTATGTAAGGATATGTGAAGAATCAAGGTCAAAGCCCTTCAAATATGAATCAGTAATGGTTGATCATGATTTGTTTACTAATTGTAACAACATGCAAGTATATAAGTCGATAAGACCTGGACAAAAGGTTAACGATCCTACCGTAACGTATCTCCGAGCACTGCAATACTCCCCAACTGGAAAAATCTTCTATAAAT
Source organism: Acanthoscelides obtectus (assembly GCA_963669975.1). Taxonomy (NCBI): domain Eukaryota; kingdom Metazoa; phylum Arthropoda; class Insecta; order Coleoptera; family Chrysomelidae; genus Acanthoscelides; species Acanthoscelides obtectus. The sequence goes on along the minus strand of CAVLJG010000005.1, from coordinate 105,931,246 downwards.
TGAAATTTGACGACCCTTATCAAGAACTGCCGATGAGGACTACCCGTACAAAGCCAACAGAGAATGTGGTTCTAACGCAGTTACACAAAGAACGACTGAAGATTAAAAACACCAAATTCGACCACCTCCAAAAGTTAAAGGCAGTTTTGTCTAAGGACGTTTGGCCGTTTTATGACCAGCTACCTCACTACGAATAGTTTCATTGTTGCTAGCGACTCATTACGTTGTGCAATAACTTTATTTGTGTTATTTTTTTTATGTTGTACCTGATAAAAGATAGCATAGGTCCACAAAAAGGTTTACCGCGGTCAGGCATTGCTTCAGCTCCATTTAGTTCTTTTTATCTCCATTCGTTACTATCGATTGTAAGGCGAGTTTTGGACTAAGCCGCCCAACAAACATAATGTAGTCCCACCCACAGTCCAATTCTTTTTTGTGACCTATGTCTTCTTAACAAGTATACTTTAAAATAGCTGTTTAACTAAGTTATAACTTATTTGCTTATTTTTATTTTGTTTTTATGGAATTTAAAATTCCCAGGTGACTACGACAAAAACACGTAAGTCTAGGATTTTTTGTATTCAATAACTCGTATGTACAAAATAAAGTGAACAACAAACAGTTATTGTTCAAACCAGTTATAGGAGTCGATTTAATATCTCCAAGATCCTAAATATTAATACCTCACATGGATATGATCTTTTATATTCAAGCTGTGCAGTTTTTTATGCCTCCTGCAAAATGCTACTTTTTGATATACGAGGTATTGATTTGAGGTCGTCGATATGTTCTATCGGTATTATCTGGAGAGCAAAACTAAAAATTCGCGAAGGCGTTCCTTTCGCCTCAAGAATGCAATACTATAATAAAGAGATGTAATAGATTTGCAGACGGAACAATGCATAAAGCAATTTACACTAATTTAGTGTAAATCGAGTAATCTCATTATGTTCTAAATTTGTTTGATAGTAATTTCAGACTTTGCAGCTTTGCCTCTGAGCAAACTTCGAGGGCTCTGCTATGAATTATATCAAATACATGCAGGTTGGCCCAACGAAAAGGTCGTGCACCCATTTGTGACTCTTCTGGGATATTTTGGGGTAAACGCCCGGATACGTAAATTGTGATTTCTAAAGAATGTCTATATCCGTACAATATAGAGTGATCCAAAAATAAGATATTGCGTTACACTAGATTTTTAAATGGAACTCCCCATTTTTTCAATTTTTTATTTTCCATGAAGTTTTCAGTAACTTTTGTATAATAAAGGTTATACCTATATCTTCTAAGTGATACGTCCCAAAACTGCTATTTCTGCGGCTTCACTTCTAACTGGTCGATTTTCTCGATGGCGATGACAACGAATATTAGACACAGATCCAGTTTCTTCAAATTCTCTTATCAACTTAGCGACATATTTATCGTTGATATTTTTGTCTGGATGTAACGGATTAAACAACCGGGCAGTAGCTCTTGCAATGCTCCCATTTTGGTATTACATTTCTTGAATTGAATGAGTCATTGTTCAATATTCATCACAACTAGGTAGGTAACTTAACAATTTGAAACGATAGACAATTGTTTCTATGACATACGATGACACTGACTGACTTATGAAAAATTTTCTTGCTGGTATCCATTATTATTATTTTTTGCCGTGCATTCCATTATCAGCAGTATTAGTCGAGTTATTATAAACTCTAATCGCTTACCAACGATTGAAGATAGGTATAAACTTTATTATACAAAAGTTACTAAAAACTTCATGCGGAATCTAAAAATTGAAAAAATGGCTTCCATTTAAGAATCTAGTGTAACGCAATATCATATTTTTTGATCACCCTGTATTGTACCACTATAGATGAAAAGACGTCCCCCTAGAAATCAAAATTTACGTGTCCGAGCGTTTTTCCCAAAATATACCAAGAGAGTCACAAATAGGGGTGCGACCTTTTCGTTGGGCCACCCTGTATAATTTGACAACAATGATGGAACTGTAAAAAATCTGTCACGTTGCACACACTCACCTCGTATACGATTTGGCAGCGGTGGCCTGATTGCCGTGAATTCTTTCAAAACACCTAGGGATGGTGTCAATATCAAATGATCACAAATCACAGTCTTATTATTGCACTCAACAACAATCTTCTTGCCCCTATAGTCTATACTTGTCATCTTGGTGTTACAAACTATATTACCTTGAGGAAGACGTTTTGTAAGCTCGTTTATAAGTGCTTTGTAACCATATTTCAAATTGGAATGAGCCACGTCGTCCAAACAAATGTAACTACCCCAGTATTTAGCGGAGATTCTTTTCAAACTATGACATGAGTTATCCACAATCTGAAAACGAACGTTCCAGTCCAATAATTGCTTCATAGTTTCCTTGATTTCTGGATCATCACCAGAAGCATTCAGGTACTCTGTGAACTGTTTATCTAAATAGTCACCTAGGGATTGGGGATATTCATTTTCCTCCATGAAACATTTGCAGTCTTCTAATATTATACCGATTTGCCAGTTCACCTTCTTTACTAAATCGTCATCGATTAAAGTTCCGTCGTTTCGGACGAATACACCCAGACCTTCTTCAGACTTTTCTTCCGCAAGAAATCCATGCATTTCTGCCAACCTATGAAACATACAACCTCAATCATGTATAGTGCTATCAAACGTGTCAACAATGTATATTTCAGGGGAATATACTTAGTGACATTAGAAGTGTTACACCCAGAAAAAATTACTTCCTCCCTTTGCAATTCGACTAAGATGGCAGTATGCCCCTTGACAGGATTCAAGAAAGCCCAGCTGCCCTGACTCCACGTCGATGAGCGTCTACTCTCGCTTCACCGCGGAGCACCAGATCCAACGGTGGGAGATCCAACAGAGCTTCCATTGCACTCAATGGCGTTGTTCGCACTGCGCTTGTAATACTAATACAGGCCAAACGCTGAATTTTATTTAGTTTGGCCTTAGTTGTCTCCGTTCTAATGCAAGGCCACCAGACCAGGGAGCCGTACAAGAGAGATGGACGTACTATCGTCGTGTAGAGCCAGTATACCACTTTGGGTTTAAGCCCCCACCTTACACCGACAATACGTCTACAAGCCCACATCGAATTGCGAGCCTTGCTAACCTTGTATTCAATATGCTCTCTCCAGTTCAGTTTGCAATCCAGGATAATTCCCAGATATTTCACTGACTGGGTCAATATTAATCTAGTTCCAAAGAAGGTCCCACCTTACACCGACAATACGTCTACAAGCCCACATCGAATTGCGAGCCTTGCTAACCTTGTATTCAACATGCTCTCTCCAGTTCAGTTTGCAATCCAGGATGATTCCCAGATATTTCACTGACTGGGTCAATATTAATCTAGTTCCAAAGAAGGTCGGCAAGACCAGCCCGTCAAGCCTTCTTGTCCTAGTGAATAGGATCAGCTCGGTCTTTTCAGCATTAACATAAAGATCGACTTCCCTACACCACGATTTCACAGAGCGCAGAGCGCCCTGCATAATCTCCGAGACTGTTCTACTAACTACTATGCTTACGTCATCAGCATAGGCTTGCACGTTGACACCCATACTGCTGAGCCTTACGAGGAGTTCGTTCTCCACGATACACCACAGTAGGGCTGACAGAACTTCGCCCTGAGGGCAGCCTCTAGCTACGCTCACGCTGCAGCTTACGTCATTCAGCATAGCTGTTGCTACCCGACCCTCCAGAGTAGGGCCCAATCTATTAGGATTGATCCAACCCCGTGTCTAACCAAGGCATAGAGTCGGTTGTGGTGCAATTAAATGCACCTTCAATGTCCAAAAAGGCCACGAGTGCCACTTCTCGCTGATCTAGAGTCTTCTCCTGCCTACCGACCAGATTGTGTAAGGCCAGATCAGTCGATTTTCCAGCTTGGTATGCTAACTGATTTGCATGAATGACATACCTTTCCAGCGGGCCATCACTTAAGTATCTATCAACTATCCTTTCCAGTGTCTTAAGCAAAAAAGATGAAAGAGTAATCGGACGAAAATCCTTCGGGCCAGTATATCTAGCTCTGCCCGGTTTAGGAATGAATACCACTTTACCCTGCCGCCAGCTTCTAGGTGTGAAGCCCGTGGCCATACATGCTCGAAACACATTCAACAGGTGAAGAACAACCGAACTCCGTCCCTGCTGTAACATGGCCGGAGATACGCCGTCCAGACCTGGACTTTTGTATGGAGCAAACGAGTCTACTGCCCATACGGTCCTTTCGAAGGTGACAATCTCCCTAGCCGCGCGCCAATCCTCCCCTGAGGACCTGCGCAACTGCATGAACTCTGTGATTGATCGCGCTACTGTGCGTATCCATCAGAAGCCTCAGAGTACCTTCCTCAGAAGTAGTATTTCCCCCGAGGGATCATGCAGAGATCCCAATCTTGCTTTAATGTACCTCCAGCAATGCCTTTTTGTAGTCTTCCCATAGAGGAGAACTTCTCCTGTGCTTAACTCTGCTAAGAAGTTTGTGCACCTCTCGTTTTCTATCCTCTAATTCTTTGGTCCAGAAGGTTGCCTTGCCCTTACCTTGAACTTTGCGTAACGAGCAGTTTTCCTCATATGAAGCCGTCAAGTTCCTGCTCAGAAACTCGACAGCTGCTTCTATGTCCGAGCCCCTACAAAGTCTGTATGGGACCGCTCCAAGCTTACTGTCAATGTCTGCCCTAAGGGACCCCCATCTAGTATGCCTAGGATTCCGAGCATATTTATCCGGAATATCTCCATCAGTCTTAACCAGTATATACCTGTGATCCGATAGAGAGGGTGTTAGAGACACTTTCCAGTCCCTGATGTCCTAAGTTAAGCGTGCTCAGTGTTACGACGATAACCTCTTCTGTTACATTATTGCTGAAAGTGGGCATATTACAGACATTCAGAACCTCAAGGTTCGATGCCCCTAGGAACTCCATGAGGTCTTCGTCCCGTCTGTTGGTGTTCAAGCTGCCCCACGTAGAGTGATGGGCATTGCTGTCGCATCCAATCACGAGGTCAAGTCCAGAATCCCTACAGCATGCGACAAGGTCCCCCATTTCCTTGGACGGAGGAGGCTCTCTTGAATCGTAAGGAAGGTAAGCCGAACATACGACCAAGTGCCTGAGCTGAGTAGTACAGATATTTTTAGTTATTGCCCTTTCGTTTACATAAAATATGCCTCGGGTTCGAAGACGTCCAAATTATCACTATGTTAGCGACCTTGACAGGCGTAGAATTATTGCCTATCGAGATGTTGGTTTGTCCTATCGCGAAATTGGCCGCCGTGTCAATTATTCTGCAATGACTGTAATGCGTGTGTGTCGTGTGTGGATAGAAGAAGGTAGAGGGACACGAAGAAGGCCAACTGGTCCACCGAGGCGCTTTGCTACTACGCGTCAGATCGCTGACTAATGGTTTGTTACTAGGCATACACTGTATCACCTTTGGACTTTTTTCATACCGTCCACGGTTAGTGCTTTCTGTGACTACGGACCACTGTCGTCATTATTAGAACTGGAGCGAGTACGGCAACATTGGCAGGAAACTTCAGCGACAAATCGCGGTTCTGTCTGGGTATGCACGATGGTCGTAGAAAGGCAAGACGCCGCCATGGAGAACGGCGCGATATTGGATTTGCTATTGAGAGGCATGTACACAATACTGTTAGAGTAATCGTTTGGGGGGCTCTATTACCTATGGTAGCCGATCACCCCTTCTCTTTGTTCAAGGCAATATGAATGCTGCGCGTTATGTTGATGATGTCCACTTTACTGCCGTATCTAGGGGGCCGTCCACACGTCTTTTTTCAGCACGACAACGCACGTCCCCATATTGCTCGTCATACTACGGACTTTCTTCCAGAAGCAGTCGTTAATGTTTTGCCTTGGCGGATTTAAATCCCACCGAAAATGTGTGGGATATGATGGGGAGGAGACCATCCACTTTGCACCATCCGCCACAGGCTCTGTCATAGCTAATTCACGAATTTCGAGTTGCTTGGAATGAAGTGCCACAACCAGATATCGGTCTCATTTTGTCGCTGCCTAGGCGTGTACAGGAGTGTATTCACCTGCGGGGTCGCCCAACACAATTTTAATTTTTTTTCTTATTACTTGTCAATAAAATTTCGTGACTATCTCATTGCCAAAAAAGCAAGTTGAAGAAATTATTTTTTTCTGGGTGTAACACTTCTGGTGTCACTGGGTATATAATGTTGTCGAAAAAAATATAGTTTTATGGTATAGTCAATACAAATCGCAGTCAGTATGTTAATATGAGTTTGGAGGGTTTTGCACTGCTATACACTTTTGTCCTATTTACGCACCCTTCTTATTATTTTTTTTTTGCTGCACTCTTACGCGAGTTTCTCTCTATCGTCCTGTGTTCGACTCGTAAAATTATGACGGTACCTGGCACCATGCAATGTTATGATCACTGAACATTACTTTGTAACATTTCAATGTAATATTTGTGAAATATTCTTGCATATTAGGCACACGCTAGCTAAGGTATTGCAGTGCTGGTTTGTTCTATTAGTAAACGCACTATTTTCGTTCAGTCAACATGACAATGGAATTAAAGCATCAAATTACCAGTTCAAAACTTCCCTCTAATGGACAAGTACTAACAATTTTGTTCTATAATATCCGGGTAGTGAAATTAAGTATCAATAAAAGCGCCTTACTATTCCTGAGTGCATTAATTACTGGGAAAAGGCACGTATACCGACTAAATCTCTACCTAACCTAATAGTTACCTTATCTAAAGTTTGCAAAGATCTACTAAAAAGGAAGCAAAACACAAGAAGTGTCCTTAACACCTTCGACATCATCTTACGAACCAGTGAAAGAAAATCTTCAGATTCCGAAATAGATTTATAAGAAACATTGTCCATCCCAACTCAGAGCACACAGCCTGATAGTAATCAAACTCAAATGCGGAAAAGCTTTATAACTCCAAAATTATTGGCAGGCATTAGATAGGTGTCAGTTAAGTATGAGAAATGCTGTTTTTATTATTGAAGCACTTGGACATAACACTGACGAGTTTCCTATAAACAAGTCCTCCATTCAAAGAATTCATACCGAAAAACGAAAGGAGCGCGCAGAAGCTATAAAGCTTGATTTCCAAAGCGAGGTACCGGATACAGTAAATGTCCACTGGAATAACAAATTGTTGCCACCTTTAAATACACGCAAGTCTAAAGAAGAACCTTTATCGATTGTTATAATGTACGAAAATAAAGAGCAACTTATGGCTGTGCTCAAACTGGATAACTCTTCAGGCAGGGAGTAGGCTCAGGCAGATTGGGATGCTTTATTGACTGGAATCTTAAAGATAAAGTTCAGATCCTCTGTTGTAATACTACTGCTTCAAATAAAAAAATGCATGACTGCAAATGGCCTCCGTTTGGCCATATTTACTGAATTACTGACACTTTTTTTCGTTCAGACCATGTCATACATGTAAAGGGTGATGAAGTAATTGGTCAGAGGATAATATAAAATTAGCTTTAACTGCAGTCAAAAGCGATAAGGTGAAAGTTTATACGGCATACATGTCTAACGAGTATGCATACCTGCTTCATCAGATTAATACTTTTTTCTAGTTTGGAATATTATCGATTGTAGTTTATGAAGGATCTCAAATGATGTAAACTTTTTTTTATAGAATTATTGACATTCTATTAGTATGTGTGTAGCATTTTAAGTTTAATTAAACAAAACTTACCGTTTGTATCTCATTGCTAATTTTTATATACCTGAATTATCAATCTTATTTGTTAAATGAGCATTTGTTTTTTATTTTACTGGATGTCGCCCAAAGAATATCTTCTAAATAAATTCTCTATTAAAACCTAATATCCATATTGATTTCAGTTGATTCAGTAGTTATTTGAAAAAATATATTGCTCGGCATCATCTGCCTCATTATTGTTAACCCATTTGCCCTTGCTTATATGACTGGCAAAATTGTCAACATTGAGCTGAGCATCAATTCCAGCATTCCAGCTTTCTCTGGTAGTCAGACTCGAGTAGATGAGCAGGAGAATCCTCCTCTTCGTTCCAATAAACGCAGTTCGCGTACTCTCCCCTTCCCACCCTCTTTAGGTAGCTGTAAAAACAAACATGTCCTGTAAGGAACTATGCAGTGTAACAGTAATCTATCCGCACGCAAGGGAACGCCTTTGTCAATCCAAATTTTAATATCTGGGATCAGCCTTTTAGTCCATCCATCATGACCAGTTGCATCCCATCTCTTCTGCCATTTAGCAAAAAGCGCCTCTCTTTCATTGCCTCTAACCATGGCGCCCTTTTTATGGAGCGCGTACCTCTCCTCAGCCAGCAAATCAATTGGCGAGATAGCAGCCACCTCCCGTAGTGCATTCGTCGACAGTAGGCGCATACCACGCGCAACACAACCTTTCGCTGACCTCTTAACATTAGTTGCCTATATTTCTTTTTACTCAAGACCTTGTTATAGACATGCGCTCCATATAGCGTGCCAAAAACCTGCGCCTCTCCCTACTGGGGCCTCCATCAGATGGCGTTAGCCGTATCAGAGATAACGTATGTCCCAAAAGTGTTGTCACAAAATTCAGTGTCTTTAATTTTAACAAACACAAAATAATATCAAGTTGCCTTTGGAAAAAAAGTTTGTTTACTTACTTTACTGTTAGTTGACATTTATTCCAGAATGAAAACATTTCACGCAGAACCATAGCGGAGTGTGAGCAGGCAATACCATGTTTGAATCTCGCAAAACGTGGAAAACCACGTGCATTTACTGCGCAGAGGCCAGCGAGATCGGTGAGAAGAGCAAAAAATCAGGTTGGAATACCAACAAAGAGACTGGCCAGACCTAGCATCATGCCATTGTTCAAGAGATCCCAAAACTGGCTTCGATAACATAACATATCTCCTGTTCCCCAAAACGATAATCCTTCAAACTTGCCGCAGGCTCGCCCAATAGAGGATTTTTGGGCTTTTCTGTCTAGGAAGGAGGCTGGGTAGCCCAAGATGAAGAACAATTAAGAGATAAATTGATTTGAATTCGGCCCAGGGCCTCGTGAGAAACATTCGATAAAAGTTGCGTCTGATAGAGCAGAATTGGCCACTCCACATAATTCGATAGTGTAGTTTAGTTAAGTATTAAGTTGTAATTTATGATAACTAGTTAGTGTTTAAATAAATTTCTTCATTAAAAAAATCCGATAAATATTTTGTGACTTTTAGGACATACGCTCCAATGCTTTTATTTACATCGTCAGTGGCGCACCTTATACACCTTCGGAAAAAACATTATTATACATTATGAAGAGGAAGAGAGATTGAAATATACAAAAGTATAGTAGAAGAGTGATAAAAGAGAGATGGCAGAACGGGCGCTGGCGCCTGCTGCTTTAGACGGATGCGCTCAACAAATGCGATTTGTTTCTCCCATTCGCAGAGTTGCCTATACCAATATGTCATATTTCTAAGAAATCTAAGTCTACCCAAATTTCGGTAAAAATAGCTGTGGATTCCACATAAGAGTATTCCAAAAATGAAAAAAGTTCAAACTATTAAAATTGTATTAATGTTTCATGGTTCAAATCATATTTTTCATGTTTGTATATTGTTGTATAAATGATTTTGTAATCCCTATTCTTGTTGCCAGTAGAGATACAACAGTATTGAGAGAAATCATGGACCGCTAGATAGGGCTACAACTACCATATGACTATCAAATAGTAGTGATAAACAGGGTTTGTTTATAGCACAGTTGCCTGGTGTGGCGAATTTGCGCCATAGGGGCGATTTGACAGCTTTGAAGGACAACTATAACGGGTACTATGGTGCCCGGTATTCGGGAATCTGGCAATACCTGATGATTCCTAACGTTTATTACGCCAGATTGTTTGCTGACTTGCGCAGTACAACATGACAATCAATCAAATGTATTTCGAGAAATCCGTAATGTTGAGTAAATACTAGATCACGTTTCTTGCTTAGTTTGATGAAAATTCTACAATAGACGTACATTTTGAGAAACAGAGATTTGGTGACGACAAAATCGTAAAAATATATCGCATTTTCGTAAAATAATTTCTTTGTTATAAAGACTGTGGCTTGATGACCCATTGAACGAGGATAGTGTCCCGCTCCGCTTTGAATATTCGAAACACTATACTCCAGCAGCATTCAGCTTCAATGTTATCTTTATGAAGTTCTAACGTCTAGGCCATGCTGATTAAAAGCTTGAATGAATCAACACTTAACTCTAAATTCCCCACAATTCGGGAAGCTCTACTCAAATTGGCAACACAGCGTATCTGCCTATTATTCTCATTCGTGATACAGGTCTGCGGTCTGCTGCAAATTTCAGTATGCGTTGAGTCGATAGAAGAAGTACAGTAGATGCGCGCATTACGTACCAGTTCGATTGGACGTCATGTGAGCCGATTTCGGTGAGATTTCACGAAATCACCTAAATCACTCTACTTATTTTTATGAATGGATAATTGGTTTTGTAGCAATAAAGGTTGCGTCTCATAACAAAAATAAGAAGATACCCACTCTAACAAAAAATAGTACTCTCTTAAAAATGTGTAACGAAAATAAAAAGATATTCTAACAAAAAAATAAGTTCTCAAAAATAAAACGCAATAATGAACACAAATGTTTCAAATGGTCCTTCACAGTTGGGGCTCAAAAACGTCTCCTTCATTCAATGAACAGTATGTCAGGCGGTTATAAAACTCCTGACGAACTCTCAAGAGGGTAGAAGGCTGTATTTGCCCGAGCGCTTCAACGACTTTCAAGGTAAGTGTGTACGATCACCGCATTATGCGCCGGGCATCCATCTTGTTGGAACCAAATATTAGCGAGATCAATGCCAAGCTGCCTAATTGCAGGAACAATCTGCGTCTGTAGTAACGCCAAATATTTTGCAGCCGTAAGAGTTCCATCAATAAAGAACGGTCCGATAATGTTATTACCTAGAATTCCTGCCCACACATTCAGTTTCTGTGGATACTGCGTGCGGACGGGAATACTGAGGTGTTTATTTTCCCGAGACCAATACCGAACGACTGAAGGATTGTGATGACCGTGGAGAGGGAATGTGGATTCATCAGTAAACAAAACGTTACCAATAAAACTTCCATCCCTGTTCGCCTTCTCCATGACCGTTTCACAAAACTCCATTCGACGGTATTTGTCTAAAGGAAATATTTCTTGAACCGTTCCAACCTTGAAGCTATGATAGCCGTTGCGATGCAAAATATTTCTTGTTGTTCTGGGTGTGAGATCGGCTATTGGTACCATTTCCGCAACTTTTCTGCTTGAGCATGGCTCAGATACTTCTGCAGCGGCACAAACAGCAGTTTCGATCTCCTCCCTTTTCTCGCTAATTTTTGGTTTCCAACCTTCAGGCTGCATGCAGCTATGGCACTTATGTAAACAGCCCACCCTCTTGAATTTTTCGTAGGTATTTATAACCGTTGCGTGAGACGGAATTGGCCGATCTGGGAAGCGTACCGCAAATAATTCAACAACCGCGCGTGCTGAATTATTCTGGATGTACCATTCTATCATTTGAAACTTTTCTTCTTGCGAGTACATTTTTAAGATATTTTGGATTAAATAAAGACGCACCTTTCCTATACAAAACCCAACCGCAGAGTGAGTCATGAATCCCTTATCGCACTTGACAACGGCACGCGCGTTAACGGTGGGAAATATGTACGAATAGCGATGAAGGTAGACGAGCCGATGCGCTGTTGCCAAGAAATGATTTCCCATGTATAACAATGGTTTTTCCTAAGGTGTATGTTTAGTCCTTTTAAGATGTCTGATGAGGTACACACCGAGACACTTAATAACATTTTTGCTTCGAATCTCGCCGTTCTCAACTTTAGCAGACAATGAAGTTATCTTCTGTCTGGCAGAAAGTATAACCACTTTCGTCTTCTCACGAGCTAATTTTAAGCCATTTTCTTTTATCCATAATTCTCGTGATCCCATAAGCTAAAAAGCCTTTCTATCGTACTTCTCCCCTTGCTAGTTACTATCATCGCAAGGTCATCAGCATACCCTGTCAGGCGAAATATTCGAGGATTTTCGGCCATTGTGCCATATTTAAGGCATTCTTGACATCAAAGGCGATCATAACGCACAGCTTCTTGCTACAGTAGCTGCTGCTATCCGCTGCCTTCATGAGCTGTACCACTGCGCTAAGTGCATTTATGGTAGACTTCCCCTTTCTAAATCCATACTACATTCTTTTGTTGGAGGATTGACCAAGCATTTACGTACCCTTATACTAAATAATTAGATTAGACAGGGTGTTTCAGTTTATTGTTGCATAACTTTGCGATTCGATAGAACTTTTAAAATAATAACTATATAAACATGGGTCGAAAAATGAGTGGCTTTCGAAATACAGGGTGTTTAAATTTACTTTCTAAAATAGTTTTTTTAAAATATTTCGAACAATATTTGATGTATAACAGTGGAAACTGGTATACAAGGGTTTTTTGGTACGACAAAACGAACCATGGGCATAGTTTTACTGTAGCCGCTAGAGGGCGCTCTCTACTGTACCTGTAGTGTATTAAAATGACCGAAATTTTTTTCTTAGTGCAATTTTTTGCTTTTTGAACAAAAAAAATTATTCTTCGCACTTTTCAACATAAAAAAGCTCTCTTGTGAATTTTCGTTATAATTAGCCGTTTTTGAGATATTTCGAATTTTAAGGTTCGATGCATTTTTAATTATGATAAAATAACGTTAAAAAGTCAGTATCTCAGAGTTAGCGGATATTCATTTTGTGTATGGCCTTGTAAATGGAAACGCAGCAGAAGCAGCCAGAGAATACGCACGAAGATTTCCAAACAGACGACATCCAACTCGCTCAGTATTTGTAAGAGTTCATCGCCAAATAATTGAAAATGGTTTTGGAAATCTCCAAAGGGATCAAAACATAAATGTTCGTCAGCGCAGATGTACCCGTATGATTCTGCGTGAGTTTGATAGAGATCCGACCACAAGTGTTAGGAGAGTTTCGGGTGCCTTGGGAATTTCAGCAAGCCATGTTCACCGTATTCTTAGAAATGACCATAGACATCCTTACCATTTGCAACCTGTGCAAGGACTACAGCCAGGGGACGGAGAACGAAGAATCACATTTTGTCAGTGGATTCTTGATAGAACTGATAATAATCGGGTTTTTAAGTAACGTTTTATGGACCGATGAGTCATGCTTCACTAGACGTGGAGTGGTAAATTTTCATAATCAACATATTTGGTCGCATGAAAATCCGCATGCAGTTCGGGAAAGAAATGTTCAGCATGAATTTAGTGTGAACGTGCGGATTGGTATCTACCGTAATCGACTATTTGGACCCTACCTTTGCCTGCAAGGTTAAATGCTGCGACCTTCTTGAAATTTGTAAAGGCTGAACATGCAAATATGTGGGATGATGTTATGTTAGATTTAAGAAGATTGGCCTCGTTCCAGCTTGATGGTTGTCCAGCTCATTATTCGAGAATAGTTAGAAACTGGCTGGACGAAAATTATCCAGAAAGATGGATCGGCCGTGGAGGACCAGTCGCCTGGCCTCCACCTAAATCCATTAGATTTCTTTGTGTTAGGATTTCTAAAAGAATAATGCTACACCACGTTCGATCATTCGTAGATGTGAATTGTGTATTGAACAATTGGGTTTACATTTCGAGCAACTACTTTAGATTTTGTATGTTTGTCGTAACTAGCCAATAGCATTTTAGTTGTAAATAATTAATTTAATTTGTTAAAAATAATATTGGGAAATTAAACAAATTAATATTCTGTTTTTTGTGTTTACTTGGAGTTAGGAATTATTGCTGTGTTTAAAAACACAATCTAAACGATCATCTTAATTACTTGTAATGCCCAAATCGAAAATGTAAAAATTATTATTTAGTCAAAAATAATTAAAAATGCATCGAACCTTAAAAATCGAAATATCTCAAAAACGAAATAACGAAAACTCACAGGAGAGCTTTTTTATGTTGAAAAGTGCGAAGAATCAGTTTTTTTATTCAAAAAGCAAAAAATTGCACTAAGAAAAAATTTTCGGTCATTTTAATACACTACAGGTACAGTAGAGAGCGCCCTCTAGCGGCTACAGTAAAACTATGCCCATGGTTCGTTTTGTCGTACCAAAATACCCTTGTATACCAATTTGCACCGTTATACATCAAATATTGTTCAAAATATTTAAAAAAAACTATTTTAGAAAGTAAATTTAAACACCTGTATATTGCATTTAGCCCATTAAATATCTCACCTATACAGAGGATTATCTCGCCCATGTAACCATTGAGCACCCAAGTCAACAGGTTTGCCGTTTACGAAAACAGTCTTTATTCTACCGCCTGGTTCTTCATCAGCTTCAATCAATATAAAGTCGTCAATATTATGCTCTTGCAGTTTCAAAGCTGCGCCCAAGCCTGCCATGCCAGCACCAACTATGACGATTTTTGTATGGATAGTATTTCTGCAAGAGAAATTTATGTATGCCTAAATAATATTACTAAAAAGCACTCGAAGTGTTTGTAACTTTAGACGGTTAAATTCTAGTATGTAGTTCTAGCTACATTCAGTAGATACAAATATATGTATGTTATTATATTCTAATGTAGTAATTTTAAATGCAATTGCACATTGGTCGCTAAAATGTGGAAAGCACAACATACATTGCTATACTTATTGGTTTAGATGAACCAGTAACTACTGAGCAATAATATATCTCAGAAGTAATAACAATTTCAAATTTTGTTAATTTATTTCAAAAAGATGTGCTTTCAATTTCCTATTGATTAGCCAGCTTGCAGAAACTTTCGGCTGTGATCTATGTGAACTTTGACTTCCTAGTAATATAATAGTTCAGCTATAGGTACACAAATACAGGATGTTGAAAGTTAAAAGTTAAAAAGTTAACCTTGGACAACTTTAAAAAACACGTGAAAATAAGTACTTTCGAAAAGCTTCATTAATATCCTGCCATGATACTACGTGAACCAGATAAAAAGAATTGTATCTACATATTTACTTTATTTACATGTAGGTATAATATTACTTTCATGTTTTTTATTCTATATACGAGTATATCAACTTTAGTAGGTATGCTATCTCAAGAATTCGATCAACTTCTTTGGATGTTATTACAAATACATAGTCATGCCATAAGTTCTGTCCCTCGTTTTCAAACAAGTGTAGACCTGTTAATACTTGTCCGATTGTTTACATTGTGGTGTCAGTTGATTAAGCGCTTTTCGGGTAATTACATATACCTCAGTTTGTATTGATCTCTCGAAGCATAACGATGGAGTGGGCAAGGCAGAGAACCGTATTGCAGTGATAGCTTTACATAAGTGTAATCACAGTGCTAGTCAGATTTTTGAACTCTTACGCGGCCTTCAAATATCGCGTAAATTTGTGTCTAGGACCATTCAGCGGTACAATGAGACGTCCTCTGTTGATGACAGGCCAAGAAGCGGAAGACCTCGTCAAGTAAGGACTCCAGCAGCCATCAAAGCCGTAAAAGCCAGGATTCAAAGGAATCCACTCCGGAAGCAGAAGATCCTATCCAGGGAAATGAAGATTCCTGTCCGGACGATGTCGCGCATCATTAAACAAGACCTAGGGCTAGGGGCTTACCGGAGACGTACGGGCCAGCGACTTACGGCCACCTTGCGACACATCAGGGCGACAAGATCCAAGAAGCTCTTGGAGAGGTACGCAGCTGGGGGATTCCGAAAGATTTTGTTCACGGATGAGAAAATCTTCACCATAGAAGAAAAATTCAACCGACAAAATGACAAAGTGTATGCAAGGAGTTCACAGGAAGCTTCGGAGATCATTCCGAGAGTTGAGAGAGGCCACCACCCTGCGTCAGTCATGGTTTGGTGGGGGGTGTCCTACGAAGGGGTCACTCAGCTCCATTTCTGTAAACAGGGCGTGAAAACAAAAGCGGCAAACTATCAGAGTTACATACTGGATCCTATCGTCAAGCCTTTAAGTGGTACATTGTTTGCCAACCAACACTGGGTCTACCAGCAGGATTCCGCCCCCGCTCACAAGGCTAAGAGTACGCAGCGCTGGCTGGAAAGCAATGTGCCAGAGTTCATTGCTGCGGAAGATTGGCCCTCAGGGAGTCCGGACCTCAATCCTTTAGACTACAAGTTGTGGGACCTGCTAGAGCAGTTGGCCTGCTCCAAAGCCCACCGTAATATCGAGTCCCTGAAAGCGGATTTGATCCGATCAGCGGCAGCTATTCCTTTGGAACCTGTGCGTGCAGTGATAGATGAGTGGCCCGCGAGATTGAAGCAGTGTGTGAAGGCCAAGGGGGGACATTTTGAATAAAACTGTTTGATTATGAATTCTAAAAATGTTGTCGAATAAATAATATCTTTCATATAAATATATCTTATCTTGTTTCATTTTTATCATGAGATTATCATGGGACAGAACTTATGGCACGACTACGTAAAACTTGATATGATCAGAAGTAGATGTGTTGTTGTTCTCTCGTTTTAGAACTAAAAAATAAAGAAAAACAAAGTCATCCGTTACACAAAAGGACTATAAAATATACATGATATATACAAACATTCACAATTAATACAGGAAATGTGCCTCATTCCTAGCTCTTGGGTGCAAGATACAATTTTCTTGAAGGTCAGAGTTTAAAAAATTATCTTTGTCACGACAAGCAACTTCATTTTTCAAACAGGAACCTACTATTTCATTCTTTTAGATACGCATTCAATCTTCAGTGCTTCATTCCCATTCTCAAATATTCCCTTCAAGAAATAATTAGGAAGAAATCAAGTTATTTTGGAGATTAAGGGCCATATCGTCAGTCCTTGTTTTTCATAGTTTTCTACTGTTTTGTGTCAGCGCTATATTTTGAGGTTAGATTACAAATAACTATTTGCATCAAGTTGTTCATGCTTTCGATTTATTTCATCAGTTATATCAGCCAGAAATTTCCTACAATTCAAAAATTAAACGTAGCGTCGCAATTAATAGGAGTGCGCTGACGCTGACACGGAACAGTAGAAATCTAGAAAGGCCCCAGCCTTTTTGAAGGAGAGAAAAGACTGTAATGTAAGACATAAAGGTGTCCTATAATATTGTAGGTCGGCTTTAGGGACTCCTTGATTTTCATAGTTTTCTACTGCTCCGTGTCAGAGCTCTATTTTGAGGTTATGTCACAAATATCAATTTACATCAATTTGATCGTGCTTTTGATTTATATCATCTCTTTAATCAGCCTGAAGTCTCCTAGGATTCCAAAAGAACACACAACTTCACAATGGGACATAATGACGCTGACACGAAACTCGTGGAATCTAGAAATACCCCAAAGGCGTCCTACAATTGAAGGAACGACGATTCGGCCCTAAATCTAACCTGTACTCATCGATGATTCTCTGCGCCTCCCGAAAACCAGTCTCTACTGCTCCGTCCACAGTCGAGTACCTGTACATAGAAGTTGCTTCGCCTGCGAATAGTACCAATTCACTACCACCTGGTGCTGAAAGAGGTACTGCCAGATCCGACGGAGCAACTTTTAATCGGTCTGTCTCCACGCCATGGTATGAATATACACCTCGAAAGTTTGGATTATTGCTCCACGCAGATCTATAAGAATATACAAGTTTACCATATCAGAACGCAAGCCCAGAGGAAAAATTAACTCAGTTTAATTTTGTCGATACGTGTTCATCAGGGTGGCCAACTAAGGCCAGTATCGTCAGTCGTCCCTACAATTGTAGGGCGCCTTTAAGGCCTCCTTGATTTTCATAGTTTTCTGCTTCTCCGTGTCAGAACTCTATTTTGAGGTTATGTCACAAACATCTATTTGCATCAAATTGTGCTTGCTTTTGAGTTATATCATGTTTTATCAGCCTGAAATTTCCTACAATTTAAAAAGAAAACATATCTTCACAATTTTTGAAGGAGAGAAAGGAGGATGACAATCAAGGAGGCCATAAACGCGCCCTACAGTTGTAGGGACGACGGCACGACTGACAATACGGGCCTAAGGCTTGATTGTCATACTCCTGTCTCTCCTGCAAAAATTTCTAGATTACACTTGTCCCGTGTTAGCGTCAGCGCGCTCTTATTGTGAAGATATGTTTTCTTTTTAAATTGTAGGAAATTTCAGGCTGATAAAACATGATATAACTCAAAAGCAAGCACAATTTGATGCAAATAGATGTTTGTGACATAAAATAGAGGGCTGACACGGAGAAGTAGAAAACTATTACAATCAAGGAGGCCATAAAGGCGCCCTACAATTGTAGGGACGACTGACGATACGGGCCTAAGAGGTACTGCATCTGGGAACCTATCCATCGTAGAGGCTTGTCGTTACTAAAACAGCCAAGAGAAAAACCTAGGAAATATGTTCTGAAATGGCCGCTAGGGGGCGTAACTGCAATCTTGAATCTAAAAAAGTGATCTTTCTGGAATTCCGCTATATTAACCTAACAAAAAAAATACATGATCTTTAAATTCTATGATAATCTGAACCTTTTTTGTTTGAGATTTTTTGCTGTACCTCTAAAAATAGAGTGGTGGGGGGTTTCTGTAAAAAACACCTTGTATCTTCGAAACAGCTGAACCGATTTTAACAAACTTGGGCTAGTTGAAAAGAGCTATTCTTGGGCTAAAAATGGTATAAGTTTTGTTAGTGTCACATGTGGCCGCTAGAGGGTCTTCTTCGGCATTCCTACAGAAATGGTTAATTTTATCAAAATAAAATTAAATATAATACATCTTGATATCTTGATCCTAACCTAAAATTTAGGCCCAAGAAGATTTTATACCAAAATCCTCTAATTTTTCTGGAAATCTTTTTTAGTCATCAGAATAAAATCACCGCATACCGGGATATATTGATAGAACTCCTCATGATAGCACAAGGGCATTATCCCTTGAGTAGGGCATATCACGAAGAACGGTTCAAAATATTTGGACGAGCATAGATAAGTTCTAATGGCGATTAAAATATAGGGATTTATACAAATTTAACTTTTTTCAATTACTTTTAGAATGCACCCATATCATGTCGTTTTGCATCAGGCCTTGAAAGAGGAAGACTTTGATCGGATGTTGGACTATTGCTATTCGATATTAGGCATGATACGCGAAAATAAAAAAAAATTATTTTAAATTCTTTGGATCGATGAAGCCACCTTTGATAGTAACGGGAGAGTCAATCTCCACAATATTCATTATTGGTCTGCAGAAAATCCGCATTGGTTGCGTCAAGTTCAGCACAAAGGGCGTTGGAGTTTAAATGTGTGGTGTGGCATACTGGGAGGCAGAATTATTGGGCCATATTAGTAGATGTCTTATGGGGATTCGGTCTCAAAACTTCCAAAATCCGCCACCAGAGGCGCTGGCGTCGCGCGCCATTGACAGGTTGTTGGAAGGAATCTGTAATCATGAGTTGGGGATTCCGCCGCTAGATGGCGCTGTCAAACCAAACGGAATCTGTGTGTCATTGGACACCTGTCATGCGTCATTGGGCATCTCACGCATAGATGGCGTTACACGTCATCTGTCATACGTCATTGGACACCTGTCATTGATGGGTTGGGCATCTCGCGCATAGATGGCGCCGATTTGTTCGGCGCTGTACAAACCAAACGGAATCTATGTGTCATTGGACAGCTGCCATTGATGGGTTGGGCATCTCGCGCATAGATGGCGCCGATGTCGCACCTGTCTGGTGTTGGCGTGGGCATTCAGAACGTGTATACAGGGGTGCATCGAAAAATAGCGGATCGATGGACCGACGGTATATCGTTAAATCGTATATAGCAAAGCGTGACCTAAATAGCGTGGTGGGCTCCTCTGGTCGGTCGGTCGGTCGGTCAGAATGTCTCATAACCTGTATACGATGTACTGTTATTATTATACAGGATGATACCGTTCAAAATGAAAATAGTATAGACATTCTGACAATTATTTCGCAAACCAGAGGTATTTTCAATAAAACTACAATAATACGTTTAATATTTTATTGAAAATAGAAAAAACTACATAGGTAATATGATATTTGAAAACCAGTGGCGTAGACGTTCAACATTTCTCTGGGTACAGGAAAATTGTCCGTTGGTGTGGCATGGATTGGAATCAGCAACAAAGTTTCCAGTAGCACACGGTGTACCATCATACTTGCAAACATCAATAATGTTGGGAAAAACACCAAAAATGTGACATTTCTTGAGTAAAAAGTTTGCTTTCTGTTCTCCACGAACGTAGACATAGTCAGCCGCATATATCACCTTATTTTTAATTATTTCATTTAACTTGGAATATTTAACGTCGCCGGAAGAATATTTAAGCCCATGGAAATTCTTCTCCAAGTAAGCGACAGTTTTCTTGTCTTTAGTATTTAATGTAGAAAAAGGTTGCGGAGGTGTAAAGATGTAATGACTTTTCTTGAAACCAATTTCGATACATAGTTCTTTAGGTACGAATAATCCGTCAACTGTAAAGCCTTGAATGTCAACAAACGCGATCCTCATGATGTCTGATGCGGAACTGAGAGTCCTTCGTTGCTTACGAGATGGTTTTAATAACTTCGGTGAGCGGGAAGTACTCGATTAAGCAGTCATGTATAATGATGCAGTAGGCCTTGGTGTTGGTTGGAAAGCCAGTATCGGCTTCGATATCCAATCTAACATCAACAGTTGATGATTTCATGGTTTCCTCTTGTTTGGAACAGTCAATAACAAACAAAGCGCGATTTTTAAAAGCGGTATAATCTAAAAGACATCTCTTCAGAGGAGAAGAAGAAGTTGTATAGCTGGTTTGAAAGTCGCTATAGTTGAAATGAGCTTCAGTAAAGTGATTGTTTGCAAAGTCCAATTGCATACGTTCGTTGGGATAGTATTCACCATTTAAAGATACTCGAATACTAGCAGCATTCACGTGATCAAACAGGGTAGGGTCTGAGGTTGCGACGTCACGTTTACCGGTTTGGAAACATACTATAATGAAACGTGGTCTTTCGATTGCGGTGCTAGTTTTAACTGACCATATTTCTCTTCTCGCATCTGCGGTAATTGCAGGCAGTTCATTCAGATCCCATTTTCTAAACGGTATAAGTATCGGCTTATCAGTTTGAATAGCTTTCAAAAGTTGTTCTTTCACATCATCACTCGGGTAAATATGTTTGATTTTCAGTTCCATGCTTTCAATAGTTATTTTCGCTGTCGTCGTCGTTCCAGTTTTTTCCTTGATAATGATACAATCGTTATCGTTTCTAGCTCTCACAAATCTGAGAGTTTGTCTGCCACACGTAATCATAGGATAATCATTGAAAATGTTGAAAATATGTTTAAGCGGCATTAGCAAGCTAAAAGACTTGTTATGTGTTGACGCCATTATAGGTGTTGAAGGATAGTTCCATCCAGCTATAGCCATATGATTTGAGTCTTCCTCACTGTAACATACGTAAGCTCGGACAGTACTTACAATACCAGGATCACGTACTGTTTCAACTTCTCTAGCGGATTCACTGTAAGTGCAAGAGTCAAATAGGAAGGCACCAAAGTTTGGAGCTAAAGATACATCTCCTGCTCCTCCTCCAGTTATTTCAACTTTCCCTTTGATAGATAGAAGGGAAGCGTTCATTGCAAAGAACGAATCTACTTGATTGATGCTAAATTCCACAACATCATTACAATTAAATGACTTGATGAACGGCGTATAAGATCTATACTCAGCCTTGCGAATAGATTCATCGAATGCTGGAGATCGATATAGATCAAACATCGGAGAAGTATGTGATGCTGCTGCTGCTGCCTCCTCAGTTTTTCTCTTTTTGTACATGATTCTTGTTGTTGTTGACATGATATCCAAGTGAGCGTAGAAACAGGATATTTGATGTAGTTAGTAGTAGATGTCGTCGCTTAGGTGCTTGGGGTAATACTGAAGTTGCCTTGGAAGCACCACTATGTCTTATAATCACTAATCCCATCTGCGCTTCGCTCTCAACTCCAACACAAGAGTACTAGTTTCACCTTGAAAGTTTACAGGACGACCGTCTTGATCTAAAGCCAACACTGTGATGTTGGTTATTTCTTGTTTCGGTATAACAGGTAGATATAGTAAATTTACAGGTGTTTCGACTATAGCGTATCCAGGATCGGCTGTCACAGCAAATTCGTAGATCGTGTGTGCAGGCGTGTCTCCGTCAAAGGCTCCCGACGTAATGTTAGCATCAAAGTGTATGGTTGATACTTTTATTATGTTTACAGGTAAATCAGAAGAATGCTTTTGACCAGGATTAAGAACTTTTTTCGAGAATCCCAATAGATGTCCAAGATTATTCGGTTCTGTAAAAACTATTTTATAATACTTGCTAAAGATTTCACATTGCAGTGTATTATTGTTAGGTTTTAGAGAAAAATAATCATCCGGAGGAGCAACTTCATTTTCAAGATTCATTTGCGTTCGTATAAATGTTTCTATGTCGGTAATTTCATAACAACCTGTCGGAAACTCGATGACTTTTAATTGACCACCACCACCACCACCACCTATCCGGTCGATATAATAAAATTTATCTCCTTTTTCAATATTCGGTATGGAATTGTATGAAGTAAAAGACCTAAGCGCCAATTCATAATCTTTTTTCGGATCCAACACTATCGGTGTTGAAGGACGAAATGAAAATATATGAGTAGTGCTATTGACTCTCAACAACTGCGACATGATGAATGAAAAAATATAGCTGTGTACTAAGCATTTATTCAAGTTTTTTTTTTGTTTATTTTCGAATGGATAATTTACAGAAATAACAATTTGCTTGAGCAGTAGCCGGTCCATCCCAATGTGTTGCCCAATCAGGTCTGTTGTAGTGAACATAGCATGGAAGTCGTATTTGAAGATCAAAATTGGATGTGTATTCTGCGGGCAGTTTGTGCCATATACTCAACAATTCTGCAGGTCTCACATTGCTTATTAAATATTCCAGCGGCGGAATATTCTTCTCAAACTCTTCTAATGTAAATTCCGATAATGTTTTATTATCCATCGTTGTTGTTGTTATTGTTTAGAAATTTCAAACACAATTGTCCGCAATTAACTTGATTATAAGTTTGGTAAGGATCGTTGTTGTAGAAAATTTTAGCGTTTTTCAGATATCGAACAAGTTCCTGTGGAGGCTTCAGGTTACCAAATGAATCGAAATACTCAACGTTGTTGTTTATCTTTTTATAAGCTACCCAATGAGTTCCGTTGTTTTGTGAAATATCTAAGTTCACGAC
Organism: Acanthoscelides obtectus; assembly: GCA_963669975.1. NCBI lineage: Eukaryota > Metazoa > Arthropoda > Insecta > Coleoptera > Chrysomelidae > Acanthoscelides > Acanthoscelides obtectus. Next base: position 105,907,913 of record CAVLJG010000005.1, on the reverse strand, counting down.
GGCGCATTCTCTTTTACGTGGACCGTCTCGTGGTAAAGTGTCACGCATGAAGACACCTCGGAAATGAGGTATGTTCAAGAGCTTCGCATATTGCTTTATTTCATAATCATAAAGCGCTTTCTTGGGTAGCTTGATGTTTAGTTTTTTTGAGTTTTTTTTTTGAGGTACAACCCATAACCACCTTTAGCATTTTTTCTCAAATACAATCCTTTGCCCAAAGACTCCATAGCTTTGTTATGGCGATGGTCTTCCTCCAATTTCTTTTGTGCATTCTTGGCATCAACGACCGTTTTGGCCACACCTGCAGCTCCCCCTGCGAGCGCCCCCAAGGCACTTAATCCGGCGAAAAGGGGGATCAAGGGTAGGAATCCCCCAGATTTTCCTTCGATCGGAATTATTCTCGGTAGTCGAACTTTATGTTTTCCACCTGCACTCTTCACCGCTAATCTTGCCGCTTTAAGAGCAACCAATGCAGACTTTTTTAATGTCGTGGTGGTGGGAGCATTTTTCTTCAAGGACTTTGTGATTTTCGTGAGAACACCTCGTCGAAAAGATGATTTCTTCTGCCCCATACCCAATTTTCGCTTAACTTTCATTGCGGTGGTTGTTAGCCAAGCTGCAGTCTTTTCTCCTAGTGAAGCGTCAGGTGCTTTTACACGTTCCCAGGCTCGGTTCTCAAGAATCCAATCAGCTTTGTGCCTGTCTTTCAAATTTTTGTATAAGGCGTATGCAATATCGTGGTCTCTTGCAGCACGATCCAATGGGTTCTTTCCAGGATCTCCTCGTGCTAACCTCTTCTTTAATTTAGTCCCCGCTGAAAATATACATATACATGTGTGAGAATGAAAAAAAAAATATCCTAATCTGTCGCACACTTACGTCCCAGGAACTGATACGAAGGTACGTGGAGTTCTATCGGAAGATTATTTATCAGAGAGTTTACAACACCTTCACCCTTGTACGTTAACATGAGAACTGTTGATGATGCGTTAGCAATATCTACATATATACTTTTACACATTCCTTATTCCTCTTAATTATGGTCGATACAGAGTAGGATTTGATAAGTACATAAAATTGTAGGCTTATCATGTACGCCATCATTCAGTAACATGATGTCAAAGGACCAAGTTGCCGTTGCTAGTCATAAAAGAAAGATCGCAGAACTTGCTCGAGCTATACGTAAAAAGTATCTTACTTTAAAGTTAGGTCGAACTGCAGAAGATGAATCTATTAGAAAACTTTTCAAACCAATATCTGAACCTCTTAAGCAAATAGCTAAGACTCAGCAGCATCCTTCATTTATTATTAAAAAAGAGGAAAAATTGAAACAGGATGATGATGATGATGATGATGTATTCACACAGAACCCAAACTATCTCAATTTAGAAGACGTGGCTTCAACTGATGAACAAGGTAATATACCGCCGAGACCTGAAACACCACCACTACCTGAAGAAATGCGTCCTGCTGATTTTTCACAAGAAGCAATAGAAGAATACTTAGATCAATATCCCCCAATAAGCCATAATTATTTACAAGATTTTTGGACACAAAACGATAAAATTGATAAAAATTATGGACCTATATATACCGACAACATTGGTTGGATGTTAGGTAAACGCCGAATTAAATTTGATAGAGCGACTGGCCAAATACAGATATTACCTGAGGGGACAAACTTAGCAGGTACATGGTTTCGTGGCACACCTGGGCTGTATCAACTTTTATTCTATAATGACCCAAACTATGCAGATGCAGATTTACAACCCTATAAAAATCTATTGCAAAGTACCGGTGTTCATTTAGATTCGCTTGGACGCCTAAAAGGTTCGACAGGATTTAAATATAATCACATTATTAAGCCTCTCTTTAAAGATGTGCAGAAAAATAAAGGTACAATTGTCACACGATCAACATCTACAAAAATACGTAGTCCACTTAGTCGATCATTAACAAGATCCACTCCCTCAACAACAACAACAACAACAACAACAACATCATCAACATCAAAACCGCCAACAGGAAAAGGTATCGGTGATTACTTGACATACAACGAGGAACCAATCGAATACGTGTACTGGGATGATCCCAATGAATTAATCGATCGACTTAAACTCCTTATGGCATCTCAGGAAGCTGGCAATACGTCGCATGATAATGAAATAGTAGCCATCCTCAACGAGCTAAAAGAAGCTAATATAATACAGTAATCTAGTTCCTTGGTCTTTCATTTACACGATGAGTCTTGATAAATTCGGACGTCGCTTTGATAAACAAAAGACACTTCCGTATATGCGTACACCGCCAAAGTTAACACTACCCCATACTTCTGATGGAAATGTTGACTTCAAGAACGTAAAGTTGTGTAATATAAAAGATCCCACAGATAATTCAGATGCGGCAACTAAAAAATACGTAGATACTTCAGTGATTGATTTAAAAAAAATAACAGCAAAAACAGATCAAATAACAGAGTTTATTTCGAGAAATCCGCCTACTTCTGGTAAACATATGGCAACAAAAAAATATGTAGATGACTCTATTGCAAATATAACAACAAGAATAGAACAGGAGTTGGCTACAATTAAGTCTCATACCGATTTGACTCCAATACGGAAAAATATCATTGATTTATCCTCTGAATTACAACTTTTGCAAGGACGCACATCATATATATCATTGAAAACATTCGATCTTGCTAAGCGTATAAAGCCGATGGAACAACAATTTAAAGCGTTAAAACATGATGACGTACGCCAAGGAGAAGCTACAACTAGTTAACGAGCTGCACAAGCCTGCTCGAAAAAATTATCTAAGACGACGTACCATCATTAAAGGCTTAGACGATTTATGGCAGACGGACTTGGCTGAAATGCGACCTTATGCTCATCAAAATAAAAATTTCAAATTAATTCTCGTCGTAATCGATTCTTTTTCCAAGTTTATGTGGACTAGACCGTTAAAGACAAAGACGGGTGAGGAGATAACTCGTGCGTTTTCGGATATCCTCGCACATACGGAACGTACGCCGAAAAATCTACAATCTGATCAAGGTAAAGAATTTTACAATAGTAAATTTCAAACTTTAATGAAGAAGCATGATATTAATCATTATAGTACATATAGCATCAAGAAAGCGGCCATTGCTGAAAGAGCCATAAGGACGTTGAAAAATAAACTTTACAAATACTTTAGCTTAATGGGATCGTATAAATGGATTGATATATTACAAAGCATTACCAATGAATACAATGGAACACGTCATCAAACCATCGGATGTAAACCATCACAAATTAATAAATCCAACGAAAAATGTATCTTAAATCGAAAATATACTCATTTAAAAATCGCGGGCCCGCGTAAGTTTAAAGTTGGTGACATTGTACGCATCAGCAAAACCAAAATGCTATTCGACAAGGGATACGTTCCAAGCTGGACAACGGAATTATTTAAAGTTACTAAAATTAATATTACCAACCCTGCAACGTACATGCTCGAAGATATGCAAGGTGCACCGATCAAAGGAGCCTTTTATGACGAAGAATTACAGAAAACAGCCAATCCAGATGTTTATTTAGTTGAAAAAGTTTTACGTCGTAAAGGTAAAAAAATGTACGTCAAATGGCTTGGCCTTGATGCAAAACATAATAGTTGGATTGACAATGATGCGATCGTCTAGGTGTATGGGGTGGGGAGGTTTCTGCTAAAAGTGAGTTCTCAGTCGGTTGCAGTCAGTCAGTCAGTCAGTCAGGCAGCTAGTAAAAAAAAATGGATACCAGTGGTAGTGGTTCAAGTTGCAGCGAGTTTGACCTCACCACCAGCAGCTCACACGAATCATCTGTAAACTACGACCGTGAGCTGGATGCTATTCTGGAAAGGTACGAAGAAGCGGCCAAGAACGAGGACCATTATCTGCTGTACACGCAGTTTCCAAATGGATCATACCAAATTGGATGCGGTCTAAGCCCAGCGAGATCATTTACTCCTGCTGTAATTGTGTGGAACTCATCACGGTTGAAACTATCTTTCAGTTCCTATGAGTGGGAACAATTAATCACCCAGCTCAATGTGGTAACGGTGAAGGAGACGGAGGAGCAGGAGGAGGAGAAGAACCTTCCTGACAAGTATGATCCTGTCGAAATCGAGTGCGGTGACTATTGCAGAATTCGACGACTAATCTATGATAGTACGAAAATTCTCGAAATAACCAAGCACAACATTAGTTTCTACCTCTCAGAAATGGACGTGAACGCTCTTTTAGAAGCAAATAATGAACTTTTAGTACCGTATATGTCTATGCTAGAAACTGTTGAATTTCCAAGCTATTATTATAATGCGCTTAAGATTGTTCGAGCTAGTTTTAATGATCAAAATTATACGTTTTCAGATGCTATTCAAAAATTGTATACATTTAAGCTCGTAGGCTGTACTTTACAACATATAGCGTTAGGACAACATATATTTTTCTATAGACATAGGATCGCTAATGATCTTGAACGATTTTAATAAAGTTTTTGTAAAAATGCATATCTGTCGTTTCATTATGATATACGTCACGTAACGTGACACGTGACGTACGTGACGTGACACGTGACGTACGTGACGTGACACGTGACGCACGTGACGTGACACGTGACGCACGTGACGTGATACGTGACGCACGTGACGTGATACGTGACGCACGTGACGTGCACACTTTGTTCAAAAATACCAAAAAGATGTCTTGATAGCCCGAAGAACCGCGCCACAACATCAGAAGTAATGTTAGTATTATGTGTGTGCGTGTTTTTTTTTGTTTTTGAACACGCTAAGTTTTGAACTCCAACCACGCACTAACATTGCTTCTGATGTTGCACACCTCTGACGACTCAAGCTATCAGGACATCTTGTTGTTGTTGTTGTGAACTCTTCTTACTAGAAAAATCTAACGAAATCAATAAAACATCTTTTTATAAATATTCATTTATTAAATCTAATTACATACATGTTTGAAAAAAAATATATATATATATATAAATGTTAGTACTACATACATGTTTGAAAAAAAATATATATATAAATGTTAGTACAATAGATAGAGAGAAACTGGAGGACGGATGAACGCTTTTTATATATTTTTTTGTAATTTGTTTGCTGTGATGTTTTTTTTTTAAAACTCAATATCGCTGTCTACATCAGATTCATCAAATCGGATTCGGATGTTATTTCTAGACCTATCATGTAAGGCATCTCTGCAAGATTCCTGGTCTTTTAGTTCAAACACTACGCTTTTAAAGCAGCTGTGACACCAATTATACTTTTTTTGGTATACGTTCAAAATAATGTCATGTGCATCGTGAACCTCGTGAGAATGGTCATAGCAGGCAAATAAACGTTTATTTAAAGTTTTATGTATTTCTTTAAATTTAGATAAACAATTTTTACATACGTGTAGGTAATATTGGTCCAGCCAATATCCACTTGTCCATAGACAGTAACTAGAATAATCTTCAAAAACATAACCCCAATCTGATTTTCCTAATATAGTGTGAATTAAATTTGGATCTATTTCTTTGTGACATCTAATAAAGTTAATTCCTGTATATGAAGAATCAAGATCATTTTTGGCTTCTTTAATCATAGCGTGCCATTTATATAAAGGAAATTGTTTCACAATTTCCGTAGTTAATTTCCATGGTAGTGGAGACTGCTCCATGAATTCTACTGCTGATGAGGTTATTGATTCGCAAATTTTTCTAACAGCTAACTCTGATAATGTTGGGGCATTCATCTATAACAAAAAAAAAAACGCTATTATAAGATACTGTAATGCCCCCACGGAAGTGTGTCAAAACTGTTCGGAATTAAATAACGTTTGTCGTCATACGGACTTAAACTAATTTTTGACTGTTCAACAGAATATACGTTGTGTGCATACGACCTGATACAGCGTTGTGTAGCTGTTTTTTCCTTAAATTCTTTCAAACATTCAACATAATCCTCAAATGCAATTTTATTTTTAACAACATTGTACTTAACCCCTTTAGATTTTTTAACCACCTTCCCACCCTGCACCTTGTAACTATACATTTTGCTTCGAAGTCCAACAAAATGTGTCATAATTTTACCGTTATTTTCATCTTTCATTAGACCCGGCACCTTTTTGTTCTTACGCAGTATTTTATATATGTTATTTTCAGGATAATCCGAAGTATCAAATTTACTGGAATCAGCTTTAATGATCTCCTCATATGCATCCTCACATTGCAATTCGTAGATAAAACTGTCTGTGTCCATGTACATGAGCTTACACCTTTCTGCACCCATTTTTGGTAGCATATAGGTGTAATGAAAATCGTACATGACTAGTTTCGATAGGTCTAGAATTGCCTGCCCTACATACAGAGGTTTGTTAAACGTTATTTCAGCCTTGTTCAATTCGATAACCACCAGATTTTCCTCTAAAATTGTGCGACTGTGGAACCGAAAACTCGAAATCAAGTTTGCTGCCCCATAGCGACCACCCCAAGATTTAACGATTTTACATACGCGGTGCTTACGTATATTTTCCATGGTCTTACCGAATACTGCATTATTCATTAATTTAAAAAGATTTTTTTCGAAATCATTCCGGGCTGCAGCTCTACATCGAGTATTCAACTCGATGTAGGGTTTCAGCCAGGCTGCTTGTTTAAATTGTAAAATTTTATGGATTTTCGTTAACTTTAACCCATTAGCTAGCATTTGTTTTAAATTTTTATAGTGAACCGTGTACTCTTTTTTATCCGTAAGTGTTGCCATTAATTTCGGCAATTTTACCCCGCCGTCGCTGGGTGGTACGCTACGTTCTGCCGCAAACGGAAAATCTTTGTGTTTATCGTGCAGTTCTTGTGGGTACGATAGATCGACTTGTAGCACGTACCCTACGTCAGAGTCGTCGGGTATTGACATCACATCAAACGATGTTACATCATCTACCCATTTGAACCCTCCGTAGGGTAAGGGTTGCTGCATAGCATTCCCATATAAGCTATTCACATCCAGGTACATAAGGTACTTGGACGGCTTTTCAGGATCATATTCGGGCATATATTTATTGTTGGCCTCCGAAAATCGGTTGCTACACACCGAAATTCCACCTCTTATAGCATTTTCGTAAAACATCACCATATCTAGATCCTTTAGTAGTTCTAACTTACACCCAGTGTATTTGAGCATACAGTCCCACGTATATCCGGGCATTGTATAGTACCACGCAGGATCCAGACCATAGGTGGAGAAACATTTTTTACGCAATTGCTCAAAAACGTCGGCAAGAAGCAGAATATCTGTTTTTAAATATATATCAGAATACTCTCCTAATGTTTTAATGTTAAACTGTTGCCAAACAGATTGCGCATGAGCATACTTCTCGTCACTTACACTTTCATCGTTTAATTTATTGTAAAATTTTTCAATTGGGGGCAAAGTCGTTTCATTTAATTTTTTCAACGAATCAATGTAATCGTAACAGAAAACTCCTTTCTGTGTTAATAATTTGAATTTATCTTCATCTAAATTTTGAAATTCCCTTTGTAAAATTTTCTTTTCTGATTCTGCTAAAATTGAAGCTAATTCATCAAGAGACGCCCCCATAAATCGGAAAGAGTCTATAAACCGCAATTTAATGTTATTTTCATCTGAGTGCAGCGTAAAGGAGATGTATTTATCTTTGTTGATGGGAAGTAGACTTAAGCGACCTTTTTTACATAAATTCGAAATCATAAAGTGACTATCGTACCCACTTAAATTATGGAATATAACCGGCACAACAAACAATTTTCTAAAGTTCAGATTGCATGCTTGGTGTGCGTAACCTCTGAACTCTCCACTGAAATGGTTGTGATCTCTAACGATTATGTCTTTTTTTGTTTTTGAAAATCTCTTACCGCAAATATGACATGATGTTGCCTTACATGTGTCTAATTTTTCAATCATAGGTACGCTTGTTTTTATTTTTGAGTTTACAAATTGCGCAACACCAGCCATACGATTTGCAAACCAATCCATACAATCTGCACCTCGAAAGCTCTCGAAATAAGAAAGGCTATCATCATAGCTGCATTTTACATAGAAACCAGCACTATACGGAACGTGTTTTTGATATTTTATGGTTTTAGTTAAATTTACGACGCTACTTTCTTTATGATTTTCTAATTGACATTCAAAATCTGCATAAACAACAAAAGGAGTATTTTGTTGGTATGTAAAGTTTTTAAATTCAACGCAGCTCTCTTTAGGAAGGTTAATTTTATATTTATTAAATTTAGAACACAGTTTTTCATGTTCAACTAATTTATTTTGCTGATGGAAATAGTTCAGACATCTATCGCAAATAAATTTTTTCTCACGATGTTTATTTAACTGGCTACTAATAAGACGCGAAAGATTTTTAATCCAACAATAGTGATATTTAATTTCATCGATTGAATCATTATCTTCATTTGCTGGCGCTGGTGGAGGAGCATCATAATCATTTAAACGCGGATAATATTTATTTTGAGCTAAAAGTAAATTAACATGCGTATCCCGTTTATTTTCCGTTAATCTTGCTGGTACTACTATGTAAAATGATTTTTTTTCTGTTTCGATCAATTCTAAAGCGTAAACATTGACTGAAATGTTATTCATCTTTTCAAATTTTGAAATTTTTGTTAGCAGCATAGGACTATCTAAATTTTCTGTTTGTAAAACGTCAGTAAAGTGTGGATATGAGGAGGTTAGTTCTGCATGTCTTTTATTGCTAGGAGTCCGAAGAGCGCTTACAATGGCCCAGTAAAAGCAATTTTGATCTATATTTTTAATGTTTATACAAGCATTTTTCCTTATAATCGGTTCTGGTAGTCTAATATAAGATGAACCGTTTCCCAATTGATATTTACTGATATTAACAACTAAGGAAATAATTTTATTTAACGCAAATCCCGAATCTTTTTCAGCAAATTCCGATAATTCGTTTAAAAGTTTATCTTTAACATATATCTTAAACCACTCGTCTATTTGAGTTGATGTATCAATAATATGATTTTTAGTATTAATATATTTAATTCCCAAAATTTCATTATCCCCCGATTTCCTAATAAACTCCCCGCAAAATGTTGTATTTACTTTGAGCGCACAATGGGTGTTCAAAATATTCCTAATTTTCCTTTTAAAAACAACTACACAATCTGCTAAAAATTGATTCAAGTCCTTATGACGCAAATTAGCTATGGAACCGGTTTTTATTCTACTTTGAAAGCTCGATTCTACATTTTCCCATCTAACCCTCTGACCCAATGTTAAGTGAAGTCCTGCCCCAATATGTCTAGTTAAAATCAACTTTCTAAAATGTTTAAAATGCCCCAAATTTGTTTCTACTTTTCTACAGGTCCCTACAGATAATTTATTTTGCCTTCTACTACGAATTACCCGTTTACATAATCTAATTTGTTTTTCTATTCGTTTCAGCCACACTTCCGCGTCTCTGATTGTAAAATTATCAAATAAAATTTTCCGTAGACTAACAATTGATAGTAGAACACCGTCTGTTTGTTTGATGATCTTTTTAACCTTATTTGAAGACATTTGAAAAGACGACATTTTTTTTTTCAAGCAAACACATTACTCAAAAATATATAAAAATGCTCACCCTGTCCTCCTCCTGTTCTCTGCTTTGTTAATTTTCCACTATTTTGAATGATGCTAGCGGTCGGCTTTTCCCTACGTCCACTTCCCCTTGGAAGATGATCGAGTATTTTCCGTGAAAAAGTTCGTCGATGACCGGCTGGTACGTTTCCGTCACCCGCTGTGGTAGAAATAGCACTTCCGGTCCTAAATCTAGTAGCACGGCTTCCCCAAATTTCGACTTGACCACTTTAGCTGCTTGGATTGCAAATGGTGTCCCAACTGGTAGGTCCTTTAATTTTCTGATAGGTTTGCGGTCTACAATCGAAGACGCAGCATTAATTTTTGATAAATCCATCTATAAAAAAAATTGAGTCGTCTAACTATTTTGAAGCATAACACGAAAAAAAAAACAGTTGCATTTAGAGACATAAAAAAGAAAAATATTAAATAAAATAGCACTTACTTTTTTTAAAATTTTCGCTCTCTCGTCTCTCTCGAAGCACTAATTGTACTGCGGTCGTTGTTGCAGCTTGCAGCGTTGTGCGTTAAGTGTGAAACAATGATGACTATTGCATGCGCTCGCTCAATATAAGTACGTAGTAGAGATGACACACGCGTGCATGAGATAATTGTATCGTAAATATGCATATTATATGCATCATATTCTCAGTACCATTTTTATCGAGAAAACTGCATGCGCTCGCTCAATATAAGTACGTAGTTGAGATGACACACGCGTGCATGAGATAATTGTATCGAGAAAACAACATTCATTGCGGTTGCAGTATTTTTTATATAATTTCTTAGTAATACATGAATGTATCGTTTGTCCGGCGGAAATTCCAATTACAAGTTGCACATGAGAGTAGAATTTTAGAAATATAGAAATTCGTGTATGATTATTGTATATTTGCTGCCTAATTTTTTTTCAGTCAAGATTTTGATTGGGGGGTAAACGAATTTATATTTGCTATCTGAGATTTTTGACATCATTCTCTATCAAGATGTTGATGTGGGTAGACGTATTATTTTTTATTTCAACTTTCACATACGTGCTTTGCAACGATTTCTCCGAAAAAGACGCTATAGTATACCTAACTCAATATGAACATATCATCGATAATACAACAGATCTCTCTACTTTGCTAACTAACTTGCAAGAAAAGTATAATTTACCAGTGGATGGATTGTTGAATAATGCAACAATTGAATTTATGAATCGTCCGCGTTGTCAATACAGTGATGCTGAATTTAGAGCAAGTTTTCCATTTCGGAAACATGACCTGAAATGGTATTTCCCTCGAAACACACCTGCGGCCCAAAAAGATGCAGAAATGGCTTTTCAGATGTGGCAAAATGTTTCAAACTTAACATTTACAATGGTTACCAATCCCACTCTATATCCTCCTGATATTACTATAACCATGGTTAGCAAGACTCATTATTTTAGAGCAAACTGTATGGGTAATGATGAATGTCCATTGACATTAGATGATGCTGGCGGCGTTTTAGGACATGCATACTTTCCTGACTCTAGCGGCACCTGTAGAGAAATCCATTTAGATATAAATGAACACTGGTATTTTGGAAATAATCCTAATATACCCAAAAATCAAACTAGTTTTCTTATGGTGTTGGTTCATGAAATTGGACATGCTCTCGGCATAGCACATAGTGCTTCTCCGAATGCTATTATGTTTGCCTTCTATCAGCATGAGATTCGTGGTCTAGATGTTGATGATATAAATGCAGTACAATATCTATATGGAAGAAAAAACAAATATGATTCAATCCCAACGTCTACCACCGCATCAGCAATACCAAAAACAACAACAACAACTATAAGATCTACAACTCGTAAGCAGCCGATCCTCAAAAATTTGTGTGATATTATTCCAGATTTTATGTTTTTAGCCATTGCTCCAGAGTTTTCAAATTACCGATTATATATTGCACATGATATGTTTATATGGAAACTAGACTTAAACGAAATGATTATCCCATCTCAGCCTGAACTTCTTGTCGATTATGTTCCTACAGAATTACGTCAATACACTTTACAACATATTTTCCAATCAACAAACGGTGACTTGATTACCATTGTGTCTCCAAACAAATATTTCTCAGCATCATTCCCTACCATTAAATTTCTTGATTATTTTTCAAATGATATACCCGATAGGGCTCGAATCAATGCTATTTTTCAATCAAACGCAGGACGGTCCTATACCTTTTATAATAATATGTCATATATAGAATTTTCTAACGATTTTACTGATGTGTTGAACAGAGGACGGATAAGAGACATATTTCCTGGGTTACCTGAAGATATTTCTCTCGCATTTCGTTGGATTGATGGCCATATTTACTTTTTCCGTCACGCAACTTACTATAAATTTAATGAATTTACAAGAAAAGTTGTTGCGACCGGACCATTTCATTGGACTCTATTTGGAGTACCATGCCCCAGCGAGGATTTGTTACATCAACTAAAAACTCTGTTATCTAAACTTGTATCTGTATATCATTAAAAAAAATACATTTTTCAGAAAGCTATGTTTATTTCGTATTCAGCACTAGCAGTGCTACAGTATCAATCATTCAAACCAGTCGCAAGCAATTGTTTTGTTCAAAAAGAGGTAAAAAATGGTAAAACCAAAAATAACCAGCGAGGAGGCTCATTACGAGGCTTTTAGGGAAAAATTAAAAAACAACCAGAACTGAACCGTGAAATACATAATTTGATTCTTGTCTGTCATGAACCAAATCAGTTGTCGAAGAATGATTTGAGTCGATTAGTATCAACATCTAAAGTACTCCCTGATAATTACAAGAATCACTTAAAACAATCATTCAATCTACCTGCACGACCAGAACACAGCGATATTGATTCAGACGACACTGTAGGCAACTGAAAATTTCATACACACACACACACACACACACACACACACACACACACACACACCAATCAACCTTATTGTTATATATACTATATGTTTCAATAAAATATCCATTATACTATTTTCATTTTGAACGGTATCATCCTGTATAATAATAACAGTACATCGTATACAGGTTATGAGACATTCTGACCGACCGACCGACCGACCAGAGGAGCCCACCACGCTATTTAGGTCACGCTTTGCTATATACGATTTAACGATATACCGTCGGTCCATCGATCCGCTATTTTTCGATGCACCCCTGTATACACGTTCTGAATGCCCACGCCAACACCAGACAGGTGCGACATCGGCGCCATCTATGCGCGAGATGCCCAACCCATCAATGGCAGCTGTCCAATGACACATAGATTCCGTTTGGTTTGTACAGCGCCAAACAAATCGGCGCCATCTATGCGCGAGATGCCCAACCCATCAATGACAGGTGTCCAATGACGTATGACAGATGACGTGTAACGCCATCTATGCGTGAGATGCCCAATGACGCATGACAGGTGTCCAATGACACACAGATTCCGTTTGGTTTGACAGCGCCATCTAGCGGCGGAATCCCCAACTCATGATTACAGATTCCGTCCAACAACCTGTCAATGGCGCGCGACGCCAGCGCCTCTGGTGGCGGATTTTGGAAGTTTTGAGACCGAATCCCCATAAGACATCTACTCATATTTTTTCGAGCAATCCCTAAATGAAAATATCTTTTTTGATTTTTTGGACAATCAAGTACCGTTGTTGTTGGCAGATGTGCCACAGAAAACATGGCAAAACTTGTTCTTGCAGTACGATGGTTGCACAGCACATTTTGCTATTATTTTGCGGAAATCTTTGAATACCCAATACGCCAACCACTTTATTTTTAAAGATACAGCAAACATTGTCAAACAAAAAAATCCTCGAATTTAAACATCAGGTATTTTTTTGTTAGGTTAATATAGGTAGCGGAATGCACAGAAATATCACATTTTTATATTCAAGATTGCAGTTACGCCCCCTAGCGGCCATTTCAGAAACTTGAGAATATTTTCCAGGTTTTTCTCTTGGCCGTGTTAGAGAGAACTTTTTTTGCCGCAAGCCTCTACGATGGATAGGTTCCCAAATACAGTACCTCGCATTCTTAGTTGTCCACCCTGTACAGAGTGCGGATGTCAAAAAGCAGTCACCAGTTCGTCCAAAAAGCAAGTTTTATGATCCCACGCATTGGACCAAAGCTCACTGTCGATATTGTTAGCATGTGGCTATAATGAAACCACACAAGCCACCTTTAACGACACGAACTTGTATGGAATATTCATATCTTAGCTACTTGCTTCTGGTCAGCTTAAAGGGTTTGGAGAATATACAATATTTTGATTGTATGACATTTCGGATGGCTTCGAAAGAGATAAAGCATTACACAATGTCTGTCACTTTTTTCAATAAAATGGTACATATGTGCTTGATATGTCTGAATTGTCCCAAGAGCATTTGCTTTCAGAGAAGCGCTACTTGAGTATGCAACAACCCCCCTCCCTTTCTTCAATTTTCAATCACTGTTCTTCCTACCAAAGACGAACATCTAACTGAACATGAATTCTGCTGCCACCACTGCACCCGCTCCCAAAAAGACTCTGCCTACAGTTCCATGAATCATTTACCTCAATATATCTTCAGGCTCCGGTATTTCGTAAATGTCACCAGCGAATTTTCTCAGAAGAAACATACATCCAATTTTTACGACCTCTTCAGGCAAGAGTTCTGCCTGTTTAGAGTTTCTACCGGTAAGCCAACCTAGTAGTACTCTTGGATGGTTATCCACAGCATAGAATCCCCAGATGTCTTCCAGCCAAGATCTTCCATTATTCGAAGGTTCAAAGTAAGGGCACTCTTCCTGTAGCCTAGCTTTGTCATCTTCAATCCACAGGAAACTGAATCCTGGAATCCAGGAAAATTTTAGAGTTAATTTTGAGTGAGGGTGCCAAAAGGACATTACCATTACCCTAAAAAATCATTTTACTGGCCACGTGGAATTCTACATGTAAAACTAGGCCTCATTAGCGATACTGCATCGTTTGCAAGAAATGAATTCCTAGTGGCGGTTCCATATAATACAGTATCAACTCATGACCTATCCAAAATAAATTCATACATAATGTACACGAATTTATATGATTTTGCATGTCTCAGCGACGACTGAAACTGGTATCCATATATGTTATCCACTCTCACACCGTCTCAACAATTACATTATACAATTACAATAGTCTGACTCCATTTGCTTCACTTTAAGTGTGGATCCGCTAAAATTTCGAATCATACGCTCATTCACAAAAGATGGATTCAATTATGATTATTATATGATCGACATAAGCAAATGAAAACAACGTTCAAGCTAAACTTTCTTCCTCCAAGTAAACAGAGATAGGAAATAGCCAATTCTTGAAAACGCTAGAACTTTTACCCACAAACTCCAAAGAACGCTACGAAAAGGAGCACGGGAACTTTGAGAAGTGGTGCCGGTGCCAGTTCAAGAACGTATCATCAACCAAGGAAGAAGTCGTCTTGGTATATTTTGCAGACATAGCCAAAGTGTGTAAGCCTTCAACATTATGGTCACGTTATTCTATGTTGAAAAATCAAAAATTTTCACGAAAGCAATGTCTGTTTGACTGGCCAATTTGTTCAATAATGCCCCAGATGATATTTACCTCATGGTAAAAGTTTGGATTGTTTGGATCAGCGGGACGAATCGGCACGAATGGTAGTCAACGATATAGAAGAAAAAGATACGTATTTAATAGTGAAGATCCCTAATACCAAAACGCACAGCAACAGAATGTCGTGATATCCGAAGAATCCCCAAATGGTAAATATTTATCACTATACCGCAAATATGTATCAATTCGTCCACAATCCACACCACATTGTAGGTAGAGTTTTCATACAAAATAAACACGGAGTATATACCACCCAATGCGTGGGGGTCAATACTTTTGGGAAAATGCCCGCTGAAATCGCCGGTTATTTGGGATTACCCAAATCTGAGCTTTATACCGGCCATAGTTTCCTACCACAATGTTGGCAGGCTCTGGTACCACTATCCCCGACATCAAGAGGCACGGCAGCTGGAAGTCTACATCTGTGACTGAAGGATATACAGGATTATTCACAAGTCGTGACAAATAATGAAATATCATACATAGGACCGTATTTTAAGGGGGGTCTTTCATGTAACATTTTGTCACACAGAAGACCCCCCTTAAAATGTGGTCCTGTGTATAATGTTTCATTTTTGGTCACCACTTGTGAATCACCCTCTATAGCCGTATCGTTAGAAAATAAAAATGATACTTCCAAGAAAATTCTGGAAAACAACTCATATTTCACGTCACAAAGCACGGGTAGCACAAGCAGTGCCACTTCTACGGAGCATTCTAGAGAACATTAAATTTTAGGAAAGCGACGCCGGAGGGCACTAGTTCTCCTTCGAGAACGCCTACAAGTTTTCATAATCCAAACAACTGTTCCTTTACTTTTAATATTGTTAAATATAATTATAAATGAATTGTTGAAGTTGTTGTTGTTGATAATGTTGATTTTACAATTATTAAATTTCTAATAAAACATAGTACGTATTCAAAATTCTGGGTTTATTACTCGCGCTGCACTGTTAGAAAAAACCTTATACCTAACAATTGTGGTAAGTGTATTTTCCGCTCTTGACGGCTTGTCGGCACGGCTATTATGTCACAGATTATAATTATGTAAAAAACCTATAAAATGTCAAAAAAAACAATAAAATGTCATCTTGCAGACTAGGTAGTTTTTAAGATGCAAACAGTTCATTCTACGTTTGCTCTCTATGATCGCTGTAAAAGTCCATCTATGGAGGAATGACTCAACTACAAGCATTGTTGGTTGCAGAGAGCAAGTATACAAGTATGTTTTGTGAAGCCGAGTAGTCTGTAGAGACGTGAAAGAAGGAAATTTGGTTGAATAGCATCTCGATGATTATGTGTGTCTGCAGGTATATAAAATCAGTGATATTCGCTATGTGAAAAAATTATTTCTGAATATGCTGCCAATGCCAATAATGTACAGGGTGTAAACGTTATGATAGTCATTGTTTAAATGGGTGATAAAGGGGATTAAAGGAAGCAAAAAGTTTCATATACCATGGGGGTCATAACGGCAATTTTTAGAGAAAAACGACTTTAAAGTAAAATAAAATCTGACAACGCCGCAATGCCAGACGCAAATTTCGGCGGAACGCAGTGTAAATAAAGATGGAGTTTGTTATTTTTGGCTCTTAGGTATTATTTCATTATATGATAATGTACTCGTAAAATGCAAACAATTAAAAAAACGGACTTACCACTAACAGTCTCAGCGCTTCACCTGGTGTGTGAAAGTTTATTGAACGTATTAAAAAAATCCACTTATAAATAGGAAACACAATTTTGATACATACATTGTTTTTCTTTTTAAAACCCACACTGCACTTTTTTGTATTTAAAGAAGGTGTTCAAAATGTCATCCTACACTTTCCACACAAGCTTCATTACGACGAACCCAGTTTCTTCTTACTCTAGGTCCTCGAAGTTGTCCATTTTTGACGAAGTTGTGCTTCAGTTTTTATTGGACCAGCCTCATAAACCATCCCTTTAAGTTCTCCCCAATACCAGAAATCCATCGGATTGAGGTCAGGAGATCTTGCTGGCCATTTTCGAGGATCAGGACCATTTCGACCGATCCAGCGATTTAGATAATGTACATTCAAATACCGAATGACGCATCTAAAAATGTGTGGTGATGCCGCGTCATGAAGAAACCACAAATTCTGTCTCCGTTGTAATGGCATGTTGTCTAAGGTCTGCTCCACAAGTTCTGGTAGGTTATTGGCTAGAAAGCTAAGGTATCCTTCTCCTGATAACTTTGGGGGTAACTCGAAAGGGCCAATCACCTGATCGTCAAGAATACCTGCCCAAATTAGTATTTATTTTAAAGCGTTGTTGGAAATGACCTTCATGAATGGTATGAGGATTTTCTTGGACCCACGTGTGAGTATTATGGAAATTTAATATCCCGTCTCGCGTAAAAGTACATTCGTCGGTCGCTAGAATGTTTTTAAGAAAATCCGGATTTTCAATGTTTTTGTGCAAAAACCACTGACAAAATGTTAGTCTGCGAGGATAGTCTTCTGGTAACAAGGCCTGCACTCGTACATGGTAGGGATAAAGCAACTTTTCCCGTAGGATTCTATGGACTATGGTATGCGATAGTCCGGCGCGGCGGCCTAATTCCCGAATGCGGATATCTGCATTTATTTCCACGATATTTAAAATTTGTTCCTCCTGCTCTACCCGTTGGCGGAATCTGTCGCGATACATTTGAGCTGCAAGATTTGAATTTTGACGAGCTTCACCGTAAACTAACAACATGTCGGCGAACTCTTGATTCGAGAACATTGTAAATGAACACGACGACGTACGCGAACAAAAACAAAACAACACACCCTGTGCCCGGTAACTACCGTTTGCGATCGATTGCCGGTTCGATAAGAGTGATGAAAGGCCGACGCGCTGTTGTCAAGTGTGTTTTAAATATCTAATTTAATCAAACTTACTGACTTACTGACTACAAATTTTGGCTTAACTTAGAAAAACTTAATGCCATTTATTTGTTAATTATCCAATTTAAAAACGTTTTAGATTAGATTATTAACATCAGAAAGATTGTGGTGATTGTAGTCGATATAAAGCATTTAAATTTGTAAACTATAAAGCCATTTAGACAAAAATCTATTGACTTGACCTATTACCCATTTCAATAATGACTATCATAACGTTTACACCCTGTATATTAGCTGTGCCCGACGGGTTATTTATATCTTGACCTTTCTGAAGACAGGTTATGATCAAACTTCTAAATTACTATTTTCCCGTTTTTTTTTGTGTTTTCAAAAACTACGAGGAGCATTACGGGAAATCGCCACCGTGCCCGAGTGGCCTCAATACAGAAAAATTAGGAATGACGCATTAAACATTAAACATTTTCGCAATGCTTCACATCTAGGCGCTGATTTGTATTTTCTATTGACACCGCAAAATAAATTTCTATAAAATTTAAATGACTGTAAATAAAAAATAATGTAATAACCTTTTCACTTTCATAAATATTCCTGTCAGTAGCATATTTTCTCACCTGTTCCTTCACCAATCAGGGATTTTCTTTTCTGATCTCTCCCATTTTTTAAATTCAGCAAATTTGCATATGCAATTTTCAGAAAGTAAATTTTAGCTTTGAATCAACACATACAGGTGTTATTAGCACACAAATCTTCACTATGCACCTATGCACTGCCGTTTCATTCTAGCTATAGTATACAACTAAAGCAGATTTTACATCAGATCAGAGCCAAATAATTATAAAATTATAAAACGAGTTCACAAAACCTACATAATGTCACAAAAAACCAATATAATATCAAAAAACATAATGTCACCTTTCAAAATACGTAATACCCGTGCGGAACTCCGCTTCGCGTCGTAAAGTATCACTTTCCGCACTTCTTAGGTAAATAGCTATTACTGGTGTAATTAATGTTTTTCTCAGTATATATTACCGAAGCATACATGGATAGATAATAATTTCGATTTACCTTTGAAGTCATCGGGCCACCACTGGGTTCTAAATTGAAGGAATATCTTAACAAGGTTACCAAAATAAAGGCCCTCGATTGTCCTGACCTTGTATGGCGGTAGTGATGGGGAGAACATGTCTGAATGGGAGTTTTTCAGTACGCCCAGAGACACGGTCACAATTACATGATCAGCTTCATAAGAGGAATCATCTGAACACTTCACCACAACACTGTTAGGACAGTTTGGTTCATTCCACAGAATTTTTGTCACTTTCTTGTTCAATTGTACTTTTTCTTCTACTGGCAGTGCTGTTGAAAAGTTGGGAGACTTTCTCTGTAATAAGGAGTTTGCATAATATAATTATAATAATAATAATAATAATAATAGACATACTTCATTGTAATGCAGCTAAGGCAAGTCTTAAGTGGCAGAATTTAGCGTTTGCTACTCTAACATTTAACCATGAAAGTCACTATACTACAACTATTTAAAACTGTAATGACTCATACGCGTGATCAACACGTGATCAGAGCTCGATCCCGGCTTCCTTCCAGTACAGCCGTATAGCGTACGACATATGTCGTTTCTGTGGCTTTGCGGTGGTCAACAGCACAGACAGAGATGGAAATAATGGCTGATTGTTCTCCGCCGGTAGAACCAATGAAATCAAAGACGCGCCTCGACCGGCAGACTCATAGGCGTCGGCAATGCATTGGAACGTGTTTCGTTGAGCGATCGCATATTGTGTGTTTTTATAAGAATTGTTGTGTGTTTGTTATTGTTGTGGTTTCTGTGGTTACTGTTTTGGTTATACTTAACCATGGAGAGTACAAATGGCACGAGTGGAAGTACTGAAAGCCAGGGAACAAGTAGACGGCTTCGTAAAGCAATGAAGAGGGACGCGAAAGAAATCGTGCTCAACGTGTTCAATTATCTGAACAGAACTATGTCGCAGGGAGATGCACTCGCGCGTTGTGAAAGTATAACAGGCGTTCCAGAGTGGACCATTCGCAGGGTGGTGCATGAAAAGAAGAAAACTGGAGCTACTACTGATCCAAAGTTTAATTTGAAGGGACGAAAGGCCGTTAAATTGGATGACGATAGCAAAATGGCGTTAAGGCGAACCGTACATTCATTCTTCTTTAGGAATGAGATACCAACCCTCAAGGCTGTACATGCAGCGATCAAGGAAAATGAAATTATACCCCAAATGAGCGTCGAGGTAATGAGGAAATCCCTGCACGAAATTAATTTTCGTTACGAAACGCGTAATCGGAAGTCAGTATTGATAGAGAGACCTGAAATAGTCGCCTGGCGTCGAAAATACCTACGCGAAATGATTGAATATAGGCGACCAAGGAGAAAAATCTATTTTTTGGACGAGACATGGGTAAGTGCAGGTCACACAGTTAAAAAAACCTGGATAGACAAAAACGTAGTGAGTAACCGACAAGCAAGCATTGAAGGTTTGTCAACAAGTCTTCGTGGACCGTCAGGGAAAGGTCAAAGATTGATCGTAACTTTTCGTCTCTAAGAAAGGAGGTGATTACCATGACGAAATGAATGCCAGCTGCTTCGAGAGCTGGTTTCAAGAGGTGCTTCAGCGAGTTGAGCCCAACTCTGTGATCGTCATGGATAATGCTTCCTACCATAGTCGTCGAGCCGAACGTGTACCGACTATGGGATCTCGAAAAAGTGACATGCAGCAATGGTTGCGCGAAAAAGGAATCCCGTTTGACGATTCATGCGTGAAAGCGGAATTGTATGAAAAAATTAAACAGCACAAACCTGCGAACATCAGTTACGGTCCGTCAATGTGGTGTCACTGTGCTGCGGTTACCGCCCTACCACTGTGAACTGAACCCAATAGAGCTCATCTGGGCTCAAGTGAAGGGTTATATTGCGCGCCATAACACAACCTTCAAATTACCAGACGTTAGGGTTTTACTTGATACTTCCATACAGCTAGTGACGCCCGAAGCTTGGCAGAATGCTATCCGTCATGTTGTGAAGGAAGAAACAAAAATGTGGCAGCTTGACCACCACATCGACACCATCATAGAGCCAGTTATAGTCAATTTCAACGAAGAAAGCGATAGCGACAGTTGCTCGGACACGTCAATTTTTGTTTTTAGAGGGCGTATAGCCGTGCACTACAGGGTGATCCAAAAATAAGTTATTCCGTTACACTTTAGATTTTCAAATGGAAACCTCCATTTTATTTATTTTAGATTCTCCATGAAGTTTTTAGTAACTTTTGTATAATAAAGTTTATACCTATCTTCAATCGATGTGATGCTATTTGAGTTTCTAATAAAATTCTAGAAATTGTGATCATAAGGGATTCCCATAGTAACAAGACTTTAAAATTAAAAACAGTTCTCTGAATATTAAAAAACAAAAAAAACTTACAGTTCACACGCACATTAAAGTTAAAAATTAATTTGCTATAAATAGGTAGGTCAATGTGGTAGTAAGTTCTGAAAGTGGTATCCATTTACCTCCATGCAATAATAAAGATTTTTTTCGAATTTATTCCTCACATTTTCAAGCATGACGTGAGTTATTTGTCTACATTCAGCCGAAATCCGCTAATGAAGATCTTCAATAAAATCCGGCTTCGTACTAAAAACTCGCTGCCTATCCACTGATCGGGAAATGGGTTTCTAAAACATAGTGCGGTGGTACACCATTCTGTTGGAAATTAATGTAGTTTTCATTATAATTAAAATCATTTTCTATAATTTCGATAATTAGTGGCTCTATTGTATTGTATACAATCCAGGATCATTATTTTTTTCCATGAATTCCAGTATTATCAGCATTAAGTCAGTCGAATTTTATTATAAGTTCAAATAGCTTCACAACGGTTGGAGATAGGTATAAATTTTATTATGCAATAGTTATTAAACACGTCAGGAAAAAACTAAAAATGTAAAAAATGGGGTTTCCATTTGAAAATCTAATGTGTAACGCAATATCTTATTTTGTTTCACCCTGTATTGTACCGCTATAGATAGAAAGACGTTCCCCTAGAAATCAAAATTGACTTGTCCGAGCGTTTTTCCCAAAATATACCAGGAGAATCGCAAATGGGGATGCGACCTTTCCGTTGGGCCACCGTGTATATGGTGGCAACATTGTGTGAGAGAAACTGCGTTGAAATAGGGTTGCTGAATACCGAGGTATTCTGAAAATTTTATATTTAAGTGGCCTAGAATGGATATCATTGTTCGATAAATCTTAATTTTGTGTCGAAAACAACAGCAAGAATTTTCGTAGAATCGGAAGACTGCAAGTTTTGATTACTTACTTGGACCTTGAAGAGTGACGATAAGTCATCCTTCTTTTTTGGGTATAAAATAATAACATTTTAGGGTTTTGAGGATTGACAATATTGGAATAAATTATTAACATCATTTTCTAAAACTTTTACAGTGTTTTCGACATCCTGGGGATTAAAATAATGTAACAACTGTGTATTGTCTGCGAAAGATTTTATATGTGAATTATCAAGGATTTTGTTCAATTCAAAAGTATAAATCAGAAATGCCAACGATCCTAAGCACGCCTGAAAGAATTGTAGTCACAAGAGAAAATGCACGATCGATTCAAGCATTGATCAAGATAACTTCTGAAAATGAAAGCAATATCTATGTAATTTAATTTAGACAGCAGTAACTCACGATTGATGCTGTCATAAGCTTTCCAGAAATCTATAAATATTAACGTTGATGCAATTTTATTATTTTAGGTTCTTAAAATATTATCTTGCAAATCGAGAAGCACCTAGGTTGTACTATAATTTTGGCTGAAGTCAATGTATCAGGAATTATTAAATATTTTTCAAGATAAGTGGTTAGTTGCAATTTTATCAGTTTCTCCAGTATTTTAAGCAAAATTGGTAGGGATAGAGAACTGAATGTTCCCAAAAAATCTCTTCAACGACATGTCGCACATGTACGTACCATTAGAACATCCAAAAGTGTCCTATAGCCTTTTTTTCTCCAATTGATTGTCGGATGTCCTTCGCATTCCATATAACTACCAATGGTGTTATTGACGGAGAAATCCTCTATGCTCTCAGCTGCATCATATGTGATATAATAGTTACAAAACCAATCTTCCATTGCCTTTGATAGTTCTAAGATATTTTTTTCATTAGCAAACTGTTCACGTATTCTCTTGGTATATCTATAATTTCAAATGCAACAAGACATGTTAAATATTAAAAAAATCACGGAATCAATGTAGGCTACGAATTTTTGAAATGGAAATAACGTGGATTAGTAAAAAATGTACAACTTTGAAAAAATGGAATCAAGTAGGTTGACTCCCCACACAGCACATTAGTTTTCAGAGATATTTCTGGTATATTACATATCATTCACAATATTACAGTTCAAAATTGGTATTTCGTACATCTCTCGGAAATATTGATTCTGTAATATTTCGCAATTTATGTTTGAGAACCATTACTGAAATGTGGGATAAGGAATATTTCATTCATATTGTTTCTGAAATATCACTGATATGTTTTAAATATTTTACATTAAATTCATATACTCAGTGACATTAGAAGTGTTACACCCAGAAAAAAATAATTTCTTCAACTTGTTTTTTTTATTCGGCTTCATAATGACTATATTTAAAGCATGCTGTGGTAACGATGTATACGTTTTATCTTTGTTTTTGTTTACCTTTGTTAAAATGTTATCTCGTAGTTTTTGTGAAGAAAGCAGAGTTGTACAGATATTTTTAGTTATTGCCCTACGGGGGTAGAATTATTGCATATCCAGATGTTGGTTTGTCCTATCGCGAAATTGGCCGCCGTGTTAATTGTACTACAATGACGGTAATGCATGTGTGTCATGGGTGGATAGAAGAAGGTAGAAGAACACGATGGAGGCCAACTGGTCCACCGAGGCGTACCACAGAGCATTAAGATAGGCGCTTCAGACAGCTAACTCTACGAGACCAGTTTACTACTAAGCGTCAGATCGCTGACCAATGGTTTAGAGAAGAAGGTAGACCTGTTACTAGTCGTACACTCTATCGCCACATTCGAGCGTTTGGACCTCTTTCATACCGTCCACGGTCCGAACCGCACGTTCGTCAACGTATGAACTGGAGCAGAGAACGGCAACATTAGGAGGCAGAATGGCATATCGTCATCTTCAGCGACGAATCGGGATTCTGTCTAGGTACGCACGATGGTCGTAGAAGGGTAAGACGCCGCCATGGAGAACGGCGTGATACTGGATTTGCTGTTGAGAGGCATGTACACAGGACTGTTAGAGTAATGGTTTGGAGGGCTATTGTCTATGGAAGCCGATCACCCCTTCTCTTTGTTCAAGGCAATATGACTGCTACGCGTTATGTTCATGATGTCCTACAAACCACTTTACTTCCGTATCTAGAGGGCCGTCCACACGTCCTTTTTCAGCAAGACAACGCAAGTCCCAATATTGCTCGTCGTACTATGGACTTTCTGATGGGGAGGAGAGTATCCACTTTGCACCATCCGTCACAAACTCTGCCACAGCTAATCCACGAAGTTCGAGCTGCTTGGAATGAGGTGCCACAACCAGACATCGATCGTCTCATTTTGCCGATGCCTAGACGTATACAGGAGTGTATTCAGCTTTTCAACGGATAACCTAGGTCTTCTCAGCGCAAAAAGATCAATTTTAGATTAATTGTCAAATCGCCGTATAGCCAGTGATACATGCTTATCAAAGACACCCATCACCTTTTTTTGTTTCTTTTTTAGTCGTAGGAAGCATTTGTAGCCCGTTACTGAGCCCATATTAGGTAATAAATATACGCGTGACTCTATTATATAGTAAAAATACTTCCTATTTAGCGGGTTTCAAGTATACATCCAGCGAGTTTATTAAGTGTCGACAACAGTGCGCACGTTTCGTCTCGTCGTCTACTTTAGTGTATATACTCGTATTTTGTGCCTTCAAGTCAAGCGTTTGAGTTTACTTTTACGAATATATCATCAATATATCAATTATTTAGTTCCAGTTCCCAACAAGAGCTATTGTAACATGAAAAAGTTCATATCCACCTACACACCCGAGCTACTAGAACTAAAAAAGTGGTCTAGTGCTCATTAGCTTATTAGACCTTCGAAAAATTCCTCATTCACGTGTTTTTATAAAACACAAAAGATAATGTAGTGTATATTTTGTTTTTACCAAAAATCCCGACCATTTTTCAATACTTTGATGAATATACTAGTGCATTAACATATACAGGGTGGCGCATCGAAAACGAAACAGACGCATCTACTGGCAGCTCAGTTTTTTTTTTTGAAAACGCACAGACCCGTCGATTTTGTTTTCGAGGGGGACACAAGTTTGGCAAAAAATCACGTTAACACGTGCAGCCCCCTGGGCGGGAATGTCATCAACCCTAAAATCTTGAATGGAAAGGGGGGTCGAGTGATACCTTATTTTAAAGGTCTTTCAATTCCCTTTAAAATGATATAAAATTAATGTACTTCAGTTCAGTAGTTTTGAAGATTTCTTGATCTAAAGCTTAAATAAAACTAATACATTATCATTAGTGGAGATCAATACATTTGGCAACAAAGCAATTTAAAAATGAAGAATGAACTGACCCGTTAGGCAAGTAAACGTTGAAAATGGCCACCATGACTCTCCATGCAATAATAAAGATTTTGCTCAAAACGTTGCCGCACATTTTGCAATATTTAAGGAGTAATTTGAAGGCACTCATTCACAATTCTTTGTCGCAGGTCTTCTAATGATGTTGGCTGAGTAGCATAGATTTTGCTTTTTAAATGACCCCACATAAAGAAATCCAAAGGTCTGGCGATCTTGGGGGCCATTCAATGGCAACTCTTCTACCAATCAATCGATCTGGAAACGTCTGATCTAAATATTGTCGAACACATAATGAGTAATGTGGTGGGGCACCATCCTGTTGGAACATCAACCTATTCGCAATGTACCGCCGATCATTCTGATTTTCAATTATGGCTGTTAGTGCAGGATCTATGGCGTCTTCCAGTAATTCCAAATACATTTCACCGGTCAAATTTCCAGGTAAGAAAAAAGAACCAACTAAATGATCGCCAAGAATACCAGCCCAAACATTTAATTTTTGTGGTTGCTGTGTATGAACCTCATGATAAATTCTGGGATTAGAATCGGACCAATATCGGCAGTTATGACGATTTACTACGCCATTTAAGAAAAAGGAACATTCGTCGGAAAAGCAAGTGTTGAATAGAAAATGTTCATCGTTTATAATTCCTTCACTCATATCTTCACAAAATTGAAATGGCCGATCAAAATCGTCTTCATTAAGTTCTTGTACCAAGTGAATTTTATACGGATGAAAACTATGGGCCTTTAGAATCCGTTGGACAGTACGTCGACTAACACCACACACAGTCTCCAATTTGCGGGTACTTAACGTAGGATCTACATAAACTTGCCCTAAAACCCCCACTTCTATTGCTTTGTTCCTTATGGGATTTTCAATGTTGCGTTTTTTATTGGCGACTGACTCAGTTCCCCGAAATTTAGCTACAAGATCTAGAACATATTTTCGATACACGTTACTGTTCTCATGTCACTCATTAAATATCTCGATGATTGCAACTCTTTCTGCTGTGGAATATACCATAGTTAATTTATGTAATAAAGCGTTACAAGTTATTTTAGCAACAAAGTTTGGTCTAATCAATCTCAAACTACTAAATTCCTATTTAAAAAAAGTACGAGATATTTCCTTATCTTTCTTCAAGAAATAACTTTTTTACCATAAAAAAACGCTCCAATAGCTATTTTCAACAACAAAATGATAAACAAACCATGTGCGTAGTGAAAAAAAACATTTACTTATTAAGTAAATTCTTTTAGTCAAATTTATTCTAAAAGTAGTACAAACTAATCTGATGTACCTATTAAAGTCTACTTTAAGGTTTAAATCAATAAATCTTCAAAACTACTGAACTGAAGCTCATGTATTTTACATCATTATAAAGGGAATTGAAAGGCCTTTAAAATAACGTATCACTCGACCCCCCTTTAAGATTTTAGGGTTGGTGTCACCCCCGCCCAGGGGCTGCACGTGTTAACGTGATTTTTTGCCAAACTTGTGTCCCCTCGAAAACAAAATAGACGGATCTGAGCGTTTTTCCAAAAAAAAAAATGAGCTGCCAGTAAATGCGTCTGTTTCGTTTTCGATGCGCCACCCTGTATACACGGTGGCACAACGGAAAGGTCGCACTCCCATTTGTGACTCTCCTGGTATATTTTAGGAAAAACGCTCGGACACGTGAATTTTGATTTCTAGGGGGACGTCTTTTCATCTATCCGTACAATACAGGGTGATCCAAAAATAAGATACTGTGTTGCACTCAAGATTTTTAAATGGAAACCCCCAGTTTTTTAATTTTTAGATTTTCCATGAAGTTTTTAGTAACTTTTATATAATAAAGTTTATTCCTATTTTCAATCGTTGTGAAGCTATTTGCGTTTATAATAAAATTCGACTAACATAACTTAATACTGATAATAATGGAATGCACGGCAATAAATAGTAATCATAGATACCAACAAGAATATTTCAAATTGTTAAGTTGCCTATCTAGTTGTAATAAATATTGAGCAATGACTTATTCAAGAAATGGTAGAAATGGCAAAATTGTATTACCAAAATGGGAGCATTGCAAAAGCTACTACCCGGTTGTTTAATGCGTTACATCCAGATGAAAATGCTAACTATAAGAAACTGGATCTGTGTCTAATATTCGCTGTAATCGCCATCGAGAAAATCGACCAGATAGAAATGAAGCCGCAAATGGTAGTTTTGGGACACGTAGCACTTGACAGCACCCAAAGCATCCGTGGACTGGCTACTTCTTCAGGATTTACACGCTCAACAGTACAAAGAATTTTGAAAGACAATAAATTTCACTCGTACAAGATAAAACTTGTCCATGAGCTTAATGAAGACGATTTTGATGGAAGGTTGGAGTTTTGCGAATTAATGTCCCAACGTTTAATCAACAATGCAAATCTGTTATTTAATATTTATTTCTCGAATGACTGTACATCCCATTTACATGGTGCTGTAGATAGACATAATTGTCGATATTGGAGTGACTCGAATTCACATTTTTTTGTGAGAGGTACACTCGCAATATCCTGGCCGGCATTTTCGGAAATCATAGTGTAGGACCCTTCTTTATTTCTGGAAACATGACGGGCGAGACGTACTTGGTCGACTTAGAAAATTGAATAGAGCCACAAATTACCGAAATAATAGCAAATCACGTTAATTATGAAAATTACATTCATTTCCAACAAGATGGTGCACCGCCGCATTATGTGGCTCCAGCATGACAGCTTTTGGATATCCATTTCCCGAATCAGCGGATCGGCAGGTGAGTGTCTGTTGAGATCTCCGGTCCTAATCCTTTAGCTTTAGATTATTTCCTTTTGAGGCATTGAAAAGCAAAGTTTTTAGTACGAAGCCAGATTTCATTCAAGATTTTCGTAAGCGGATTATGATGATGAATTAGACACACTC
The DNA here is from genome assembly GCA_963669975.1 of Acanthoscelides obtectus. Lineage (NCBI taxonomy): Eukaryota > Metazoa > Arthropoda > Insecta > Coleoptera > Chrysomelidae > Acanthoscelides > Acanthoscelides obtectus. The sequence goes on along the minus strand of CAVLJG010000005.1, from coordinate 105,879,121 downwards.
AAGACATATTCGAAAATGTGAGGAATATATTCGAATAAAATCTTTATTATTGCATGGAGATAAATGAACAGCACCTCCAGCAATTACTACCACATTGACCCATTCATAGTAAATTAATTTTTACTTCAACTTTAATGAGCGTGTGAACTGTAAGTTATTTTTTGTTTTTTTTTAAACTTGGAGACTTGTTTTTAATTTTAAAGTAAAGTCTTGTTACTATCTTGATTCTTATTTTTACGTTATAATCCATTATGATCAAAATTTCTAGAATTTCATTATAAACTCAAATAATTTCACAACGACTGAAGATAGGTATATTATTTTATTCATATATTTCTCAACAGATACGAGATCCAATTACAGAGAAACACTATACAAGTGTTGAAAAGCAAATAGACACACACACAAAAAATAATATCATGGATTGATGATACTAAAAAAACCCTATGTGTGTGTATATATCAGAAATCCAACACACAGCCCCATCAGTGCAGTAGAAACACATGCAAATTAATATATTTCTGAACGTTAATTCAACTCCTAAAATAGATAAAGAATAAGATGAAAGGTAGCTGAAAATAGTTTACGTCACTGAACGGTTTTTAAATATGACAACGTTTTTCTTTTATATACATGTTCGCTCATATCAAAGTCAAAGAGATGACTAACCTTTAAAGCATTTCATCATTCTGTATGAAGGGGATGCTAGCATAATATTTGTTGAAGCTTTTGGAAGATAAAACATAGTGTAGTTCCTACTATTCAACCTAGGCACAGTAAAGTTTAAGTTCAACAAAATTTCACTACAGTCAATCTGATTGCTTAGCAACTTATGCACAAAGCAGCAGCTTAACAAAAATCTTCTCTGTTCAAGACTGACCATGCCAAAGTGATCTAAAAGGTCGTTCTTTGGATAGTTGAATGGAGGATATGCACCATATACAGATATTTTAAAAATTTAGTTTGGATCTTCTCCGCTTTAGATATATATGTAACATATAAAGGAGACCAGATAATGCAACCATATTCAAGTAAGCTTCTAACTAAAGTGAAATACAGTATTTTTAATGATTCTATGTTAGTAAACGATCTGCAATTTCTAATAATGAATCCAAGCATACGTGACTCTGGTTTGTCTATTTGATTCAAGTGTGTTGAAAATGACAGATCCGCGGTAGGTAATAGTAATGCCCAGATCTTTTGCTTCCGGTACTCTGTCAAGTTTGTGATTGTCCAGCAGATAATCATATGGTTAGATAGACTGTTTTCTGGTAATGGACATTAATTTACACTTGCTGGGATTAAGCAAAAAAATCATTATTCTGGCACCAGTCAAGAATGTTGTCTAAATTTTCCTCCAAAAGGTCTAAGCTCTCTTGTCCATGAATTACTGAGTAAATTTTTAAGACATCCGCAAACATTTGGTTTTCTACTGTTATTATATGGTTGATATCGTTAACAAAAATTAAAAATAGTAGGAGGCCCAAGTTAGTACCTTGTGGTACTCCCGTAGTTGGTGTGTATGATTCCGATTTGAAGCCGTTTTATTGCACAGATTGAACGCGTTCAGATAAATATGAACTGAAAAACATCAACAAGCTCTCAGAAAACCCAAATTTATACATTTTTTTAAGCAAAATGGAGTGGTTTATTCAGTCAAATGCCTTTGAGAAATCCGAGAATATATCGACCTGTTGTTGTTGATCTACAGCAAACGACAGATAATTCATGAGGCAGAATAAGTTAGTTGTTGTCGATCTTTTGTTCCTAAATCCATGTTGTTTTTCCGATAACAGGTTACTTATACTAGGATACCTATATACAGGGTGTCTGCAAAGTTGGGGTTTTCCTTCTCAGAAACAACTACCCTTGAAATAACAAAGGTGATGTGCAGTGAAACGAGGGCGACGAAGTAAAAAAAAATAAAGGAAAAAGTACTCACTCTCCAGTTAACGAGAAGGGCTAAGTACGTCTCTGCCCGAAATCATACCGCTCCAACATTGATTGTCTTACACTTAATGGCACATCTTCTAACAAGGAAGGCAAAATGTTGCGTAAAAAGTGTAGGTATTGCATCCCGTCCAATCGATTTGGGAGAATAAATGGTCCAATGAGCATACCGAAAATGTTTGTTGAAAATGTGCCCGACGGACAGCGTGCGGATTTTCTACTGACCAAACATGAGTGTTGCGAAAGTTATTCACCCCATTTCGCGTGAACGTAGATTCGTCTGTCACCAATATGCACTTCAAAAAGTCCGGATTATTGTCATGTTGATGCAACAACCTCTCACAAAACCGCACTCTTGCTGGAAAATCGTCAGGTTGAAGGGCTTGTACACGTTGGACGTGAAACGGATACAGCCCCTCTTCACGCAGCGTTTGCCACACTTTAGTTTTTAATACTTGCACTTCTCTACCCACGTCTCTAGTGCTTGTTGAGGGATTCTCGTCTACGCGATTACCTCTAGACGCGTGACCGTAACCGTCGGTTGAAGGTTACATACTGACCTGACACACTGACCCCGACCCAGTTCTGTCGTCGGGTTGAGCTAGTGTCCTAGTACCAGTCGGGGATGTCGCGGCTACAGGACGGTATTCAGATATTTTTGATGTTGCAGAGCCCTTTATCTCGGTTCCCTTACGACATTTGTGTATATGGTACTAAGAAAAATTTCTTATGTTTTCAAGATCTACACGTCGTGTAAAGGAAAACCCCAACTTTGCGGACACCCTGTATTTTCATGAACCAGCATCTCAAAAGTTTTAGAAAAACCACATACGAGCGAAATTGCCCTATAATTCTTTACATCATTCACTTTTCCGCTCTTAAATATAGGACATACCTTGGAGGCCTTCCAGCAGTCCGGAAAGACACCATCTTGAAGCGATTTGTTGAAAATTTGACATGGAGGCTTAACAAAAGCTCTAATGCAGTCTTTTACAATGTATGACGGGATTCCGTCTAGACCACTAGATGGCTTAGGCTTTGATTTTTTGCAGGCTCTTACTATGCATTCTTCGCTAAAAACAGGGACTGAGAGAGATTCAGAACTACATGCTTCTTGGTCTATGTCACAAGTAACAGGTGAATCGTTATATACGGTTTTAAAAAATTCAGCAAAGCTTGATACATTGGATTGCGGGTCATGAAAATTCTGATCACCATAAAACATGTCGACAGGTATTCTAGAGTTCTTTCTTTTAGAGGTTATAAATGTCCAAAATGCTTTGGAATTATTAGAAATATTATCTTGAACATTAGCTATGTAATTTTGGTATGCATGGCTAACATTCAACTTCATCTTAGATCTAAGAAGTTTAAAGTCGTTATATTGCACCACATTCCCAGTTTCCTATTTGTAACAGTGGTGCTTTCTAATACTTTCATAAAAATGACTACACAAGATATTAACATCCGCTTCTCGCTCACACCAATTGCAGTCAATATTTAAGAAGTCTAAATAGAGGTTGCAAAGATTAGCTTTACTGAAATTGTACTTCACCTCGGTATTGTTGAACTCAAAGACTGTGTCGCGTTCTTTACTAATTTTGACATTTACCGAAAGAGCAGGGTGATGAGGGTCTTCTCGAGCAATGGGTACATCTCTAGATACTTGACACTCTTGGTTTCATATCACTAAATCTAATAGCCTACCATTTCCGTTCATTACATGATTGTACTGGTTAAAATTGAAAAAATCTAAAAAGTTGCTAAGTAATTCACACTTAATGTCTGTCTGTCCCTCGATATTGATGCCATAGTTTTATGTGTTTTGTGATATTAAAATCTGCAATGAATAAAATTTTGTTGCCATATATTGTTTCTAGCAATTCAAAGTATTCGAATAGCTGACAGTAAGAGTCTGCATTTGTATATGGATGTAGATAAATTACAAAGACATAAAGCTTCATAGCTGAGTTATATATGCAGCAACCAACAATATCGATACCATGGTCAGATTGGCTAGAGGAACTCAGGTCTAAGGGAAGTCCCCCCCTAGTCCTTGTTCTGTCACAATGCATTACAGATTATAAACTTTATTATACAAAAGTTACTAAAAACTTCATGAAGCATCTAAAATTTTAAAAAAATGGGGATTTCCATTTAAGAATCTAAGGCCCGTATCGTCAGTCGTCCCTGCAATTGTAGGGCGCGTTTATGTTTATGGCCTCCTTGATTGTCATACTCCTTTCTCTCCTTCAAAAATTTCTAGATTACGCTTCTCCCTTGTCAGCGTCAGCGCTCTCCTATTGTGAAGATATGTTTTCTTTTTAAATTGTAGGAAATTTCAGGCTGATAAAACATGATATAACTCAAAAGCAAGCACAGTTTGATGCAAAGACATGTTTGTGACATAACCTCAAAATAGAGTTCTGACACGGAGAAGTAGAAAACTATGACAATCAAGGAGGCCATAAAGGCGCCCTACAATTGTAGGGACGACTGACGATACGGGCCTAAAGTGTAAGACAATATCTTATTTTCTATCACCCTGTATTGTAAGTCTATAGATCTAGAAATCTAGAGATCAAAATTGACGTGTCCGAGCGTTTTTCCCAAAATATACCGGGAGAGTCACAAAACGCGACCATTCCGTTGGACCATCCTGTACGAATTTGTACAATGATGCCTATTGTACCTTATTCTCATAAACCCTGTTTTTATAGATGGAAAAACCTGAGAGGACACTCACTGTTCCTTAATATAGTCTTTAAATGAACCATTATAATTGCACTCCCCATCTTGAAACACAATTGTCTTCAAAATATTGAATAACTTTTCAGTTGTATGTCTTTCTGCGATCTTTCCTGTTGATAAATAAAATGTGAAGCTGTTATAGTCATTCTGGGACTTGGAAACCAAGTCGAGATCTTTGACCATTTCATAAACGATATTGCCCTTCTCGCCGTGGATCCACTGAGCACCAAGATCAACAAAACCGTCTCCAAATTCTACGGAATGGATCTATAAAGAAAACCTGTAATTAGGAATAGTCAAGAAACAACCACCAAGGTCACGTGTGCCCTTATACGTGCCTTCAGTTTGAGTACGGAATATTATCAAGCACGTATAAGGATTATAAAAAAAATCTACCAAAAATAGATTATTTTCCGATTTAAAGTAGTGGCCTGCACAAACTGATAAAAATGAAAACCTTCGTATGTCTCAATAACTAAAGGGTTTGTCCGAAAGTGAGCAATAATAAAACTTGTTTTTAAAAATGAATAAAATGATCTTTAAGAACCCCGAATCATTCCACTGGTCACGAAGATTTGTTGATAAACCGTTTTACGGCTCAACGGCCATATTTAAATATGGCGGCCAAACTACTACGTGTTCGATCACGTGATCTCAATTTTGTATGCTCTCAAAGATACAGTTAATAATGTATTGCATTGCATTATAAGGGTACACAAGATCTTAGTGGCTGCTCCTATACTAGAGTGTAATGGAAGCGTTTAGTATGGTTACACCAGAAATGTTACGTGATGTTTTGAATTCTTCTGTTAGAACATAATCTTTGTGTTAACAAAATAATGGCAACCTACCCTGCCACGTAAAATTAACCGGACAAACAAAATTTTAAATAACTTTAACTTTTGCATCAATTTCGTTAATTTTTTCGTCAAGTTGTAGGTAACTTCATTTTCATTATTATCGACTATCGATCTTGCCAAAAAATTGAGAATGTTTGTTGTTATACAGGGTGCAACTAAAAGGTGCATTTTGCCCTAAATTTCTGAACACCCTGTGGAAAGATTGAATTACTGAATAATGTGTATTGGTATGAGAATGTTAAGCCTCAACTTTTCTCAACAGTTCTTTGTTTGATTCATGTCAATATCTCAATTATTGAAGAATATATCATGTTTTGAAGAAAATCATGCGAATCATAGCCATAAACAAAAAATTCTTCCAAGCAGGTTTTGCCAGGTAAGAAATTGTTTCAATTAGGCTGTGTCTGTTAGCATTTTTATGGCATGTCAAAAAAATTCTTGTCAAGTAATACTCAACAAAAATGACACCGGAACAGGTAGCGCAAGCTTTAACTTTACAAGATCATGGTCGTCCTATTCGGTATATCGCAGAAAGGCTTGCCGTTCCACGCAGTACGGTATTCGATGCGATACAAAGATTTAGAGAAACTGGTTCTTACTCACGAAGATCTGGGCAAGGAGGACGGAAAGCAACAAACGCAGTGGAAGATCGGTTTCTGAGACTTCCAGCTCTTAGAGAAAGGACAGTTCCTGCTACAGCTTTGACTCGAAGATTGGATGGTGATCATGGTGCCATAGTTTCACCTGACACCATACGCCGAAGGTTGACAGAAGGAAACCTATCATCTTGTGAACCTGCATACAGGTCCTCTATTGGATGTAGATGATCGAAGGCAGCGCTTGGTATTTTCTCGAAATCATGCAGATTGGGATATGGTTGACTGGAAAAACGTACTTTTTACAGACGAGTCTCGTTTTACGAGACATTCACCTGATGGTCGCCAAAGAGTGTGGAGAAGGCGTGGAGAACGCTATGCTCAAAGTTGTTTCGCTCCTAGAGTGCAATTTGGTGGTGGAGGAGTGATGGTATGGGGCAGTATTCCTTTGGAATCCCGCGCAGATCTTGTTTCGCTACGAGGAGGACACTTTACTGCCGACAGGTACATTAGAGAGTGTTTGGAAGAACATATGGTTCCTCATATGCCCTTTATAGGAGAAACTTTTCTCCTAATGCAAGATAATGCTCGGCCGCATATAGCCAGAATGACTAGGCAATACCTCAACGATGTTGGAATTCGAGTACTAGACTTTCCGCGGATCTTAACCCCATTGAGCACATACATTAGGAAGAAGGCTTAGGCAGAACTATGGATAATTTTAAATTGTGGCTGCGTTGTAACAGGCGCTGGTAAACGAGTGGGAACAAATACCCCAAGACAGTAGCTGGCTTGAGTCTATGCCAGAGAGGATGAGAGCTGTTATTCAAACCCGGGGAGGAAATACTGGTTTTTGATAACAATTTCTAATTACCGATGATGTGACTGTAATTTTTCAAGTTAAATTGTTTATGGCTATGATTTGTATGATTTTCTTCAAAATAGCATATATTCTTCAATAATTGAGATATTGACATGAATCAAAAAAAGAACTATTGAGAAAGATTGAGGCTTAAAATTATCATACGAAGACACCTTATTCAGTAATCCAATGTTTCCACAGGGTGTTTAGAAATTTAGGGCACAATTTTTGGTTACACCCTGTATGACAACAGCAAGTTTTTTGCAAGATCGGCAGTCGATAGTTATGACAATGAAATAACCTACAACTTGACGAAAAAATTTAGTTAAAGTTCAAAAGTTATTTCAAATTTAATTTGAACAAAATTTAGTTTGTCCGGTTAATTTGCGTTGCAGTGTATTTGAACACCTATTGTGAATAAAATAAAAATAATGCTAAACATGTATTCATTGTTTAGCGTGCTGTGTGGCAGGTCGCACTGTCTTGTTGGTAGAATATATCCTCCACATCAATTCGATCGCGGTAACTCGCGGCGGATGCATTGGTTGTTCGATTATTACACGAGGGTTTTCAGAACCATATATTCGGCAGTTCTGCTTATTGACGTACACGTTCAGTTGAAAATGTGTCTCATCAGAGAAAATGGTTTTCTTCGAGAAATCCGCATCAATTTGGTGGTGCTCCAGCGCCCAATCAACGAATTCATGGCGCTGCGCATTGTTCGTGGCTTGAATTCTTGCGTCAGTTGAGCCTTGTACGCATGCAAACACAGTTCTTTTGCCAAAATTCGTTGTAGAGTGAGTTTGGTAAGGTGCAATTCTTGGCCACGATGCCGAATGGAGTGCCTGGATTCTCGGCCACACGGAAAATATTAGTTTCTTGTTCATTTTTACCTAGTTTTTAATTATTTTTGATAAAAATATCTATATTAAATGGACTCAGTATAAACTTCTATTCTGTCACAAATTTTTAGATACGGTTCTGCCTAAAACTGTCGAATCAAATGCTGTGCGACAATTAGAAACTAGCCGGCCGACTAGTAGCATCTTCTGTCCGAGTACTGGAAAAATAGCACCACCTTTGATTAATATTTTTCAATAAAATTACAGGAGTATTTATAAGCAATGTATTTGCTGTCGGCGAAAAGTTAACGTGATTCTATTTTACATTTGTCTAAACCTTCCGACCACTGGCACATTCACCGTACACAATGGTTAATAGATGACTAAAACGGTGGTTGCTTATACAACTTATCTTTTCGCAAAATCTTAGAGATAATTGCAGTGATACATCGATGACAACGTGGAAATCAGATCAATTTTGAAACATCTACTTACCCTTCCTCCAATCCTACCCTCTGCTTCCAAAATAATAACATTGTTGAAGCCATTCTCAACGAGCTTTGCAGCGGCTGCTATACCAGCTGGTCCAGCACCAATTATGAGCACCTTCGGAACTTTCAGCATGGTTCCGAAATGACTTAGACTAATTTAGGGTTTCTTTTTCGTTTTCTAAAGGTAAAGAAGAAATAAAACTATTATTGTATGAGATAACGCAGTGATAGATATAGAGTCACGTGAAAGTTCCTTCGAAAATTTGCGACACATACTCACTACTAAACACTTTACATTTTTGTTATAAGGAAGCATTTTTGAACTGCCTAAGGTTAGTAACACTGGGAGAATATTCCACAATCTCGACACTCTCGTGACAAAGGAGCGGTCGTATCGGCCAGTTCTAGATATACGTGAGTTCGACACGGTTAGGATCGAAGGTCGAAGTCGAACAGCCCTCCTCTGGACGAGCACAGATAATGTAGTTGGGGCGGCAGCACCCCAAACGTATGAGCAATACTCGAAGCTAGGTCTTATCTGGGCCTTGCTGAGAAAAGTACTTCCTATCTCTAAGCAAATAGCCTTGCTTTTTCATAGCAGCTGCATCTATTGACCAGATGTGTTCGGGCTCGATCAAGTCCTCGGTGATCTGGACTCCGGCAAGACGAAATGAAAGGCTCTTTGGCAGAACTAGGCCATCCATTGAAACCGGACAATCACTAGGACGCTTTTTGTTCGTCAAGGTATAGTACTGTGTTTTGGAAGCATTAAGCTGTACAAGATTGTTGCGCCCCCAAGCAGTGATAGCCGCCAGGTCTCTCGTCAGAAAATGATGGTTTCTCAAAAACGAAACGTTGGGTATAAAATTTAAAAACACCATCATGTAGTACCGACATTTGGGCTGAAATTGATCATACGGGGTGAGATTGTTCACTAATTCATCCATTTATGTATTTGAATTCAGCGCCAAAATCAAATGTACGAACGCACTCCTATTGGATAGCAGTGACAGTAGAAAGATGGCCGAGGGCAATATGTACACGTGAACTATAACGGCTCCGTATTTTATGAAAAAACTGCAAGTTGTTAGTAGTCAGTGTTTTTCTGTGAAAGTGAACATCGAGAACTTTGTCTGTTAAGTCTGAATTTAAGTAGTTTTTTTAATTTTCAGCAAATATATTTGTATGTTTATGACTTGTAGCCATCGTATGTTTTGCTGTTAACAATCGGCTCAGCCATTTTGATCTTATTTGTCGTTTTGTTAGCTGGGGTCAGATTGATCATGTATATGGGGCGAGATTTGTCATCTGATCAATCTCACCCCACGTAATAGATAAGTTTGAAGGTAACTTAAAATCTACTTTATTTATCTATTTTTTTTTTTGTTTTTTACAGCCATACCAAGAAAGTACCAACGAAGGCTAGGAGCACGTCCATACAAGGATTATTCCAATGCCAAGGTCGAATTAGCATTTCGAGAGATTGCTGAAGATGATTGGTCTATTCGTCGTATTGCAGCTGAATATTAAATTCCATTTGGCACTCTTCGCTATAAATACATTGGTAGCCATATTAAGAAAAGCGGAGAACAAACAGTTTTCACATTTAATGAAGAAAAAGCATTTATAAAGGCAGCAAACTGCTGTGGAGAGTGAGGATTCCCTCTTACAATAACTGACTTACGATACTTAGCTAAAAATTACTTAGATAGCAAGGGCGCAATGTTAGTAAGTTTAAATCAAATATGCCTGGGATAGACTGGGCTCGTCCTCTGCTACAAAGACACAAAAGAGGGATCAGTCAAAATGTGTCGGCGAATATTAAAATATCACGTGCACGTATTTCGCGTGATATCGTCGTAGAATATTTTAATAATCTGAGAGAAACGCTGAAAGATGTCCCAGCCGCAAATGTGTTTAATTACGACGAAACGAATTTGCAAGATGACCCTGGGAAGCAGAAAATGTTATTTCGTCGTGGAACCAAGTATCCAGAACGCATATGCAACTTTACAAAGACAGCAATATCAATTATGATGTGTGGTTCAGCCACTCTTGTACTATTGCCTACTTACATCATCTACAAGGCAGGAAAAATGTGGCAGCAATGGACTGAATTGGGTTCAAAAGGTGGGCCTTGTTGCAATGACAGATGTTGTGGTCAAGGTTCTAGTTACAATCGAACCCACCATGGGTGGATCGATGCCCAAACTTTCACAGACTGGTTTGAGATGCATTCTTACCACATGCGAAAACAATGCCAAGAAAATGACATTGCCTTTGTGTGCCTTCCGAAGAATTCGACTCGCCTCACACAACCCTTGATGTTGGATTTTTGACGTCCATTTAAAATAGCGTGGAGGTCGATGTTATTGAACTGGAAGAAGACTCATTCACAACAGACTTCTATTGATAAAGGAGATTTTTCCCATTTGCTGGCTGCCGCTCTTAGTGAAATGAATAAAAAATCAGAAAATGCTATAAAAAAAGATTTAATAGCGTCATTTCAAGCGACAGGAGTTGCGCCATTTGATCCTGAGCGAGTAATGCAGAAGATCCCAAGTGAAGCTATTGGCAATGATACTGATGGCACTCTGAATAACGTTCTTGTGAAGTACTTGCAACAATAACGTTTTACAGCAGTTCCAACAAGAAGGAGTATTAAAAGGAAAAAACTGTCGGTAGAACCTGGCAAAAGCGTAACATCGTGTATTGATGAAGATTCTAGCGATTCAGATGTAGATCAGCCATTAACCAATGACCACTCCGACGACAATCTCCTAGAAGATGCAAATGATGATGTCGGGGCAGATACAGAATATTTCGAACCAGAAGAAAATCAAGTTGCGGCTGGGAAATTTGTGCTAGTTAAGGTTTACGGTGGATCAAGAAAGAAAACAATCTATCAGTACATAGCTATTATACAGCAGGTGAGAGTGGACGAAGAAGGAAAAGAAGAAATTGACTTACTGGGTATGAAGTCTGTAGACAAATCAAAGAAGATTTTCGCAGTTGAAGACGGTGACGAATGTGTAACAGATATATCTGATGTGTTAGCCATTTTACCAAATCTGTCAATAAAACAAAGTGATGATATCGACAAGTACTTCTTCGAAAGAGTTATTGACGTTTTTGAAATGAAGTAGTTTTTGACTCTGCTTTCAAGTTCCGTTTTCTTTAAGAGAAACATTTTTTTGTTCAAATTAGTGTATTTTCACTTTTATAACTAATAAAGGTTTCATAACAATTATCAATTTGTCTTAATTTATGAAGAAAGGTCAATTTATGATAAAGAAATCCCATGATCAATCTCACCCACCCTGAACAATTTCACCCCCACCAGTATAAAAAGCTATAACTTCAAAAATACCTGACATAGAACAAAGGCGGTGAGATTGATCATCTATAGTCTTGTCTGCTTACTTCCTGTGCAGCATAGTATGTGTGAACATTCTCACCCCAAAACGTGTATGAGATTGTTCACGACTTTATTCCTGTATATTTCTTATACTCTAAAATTGAAATTCGTGATATTTTACTGTTCGATTCCTATAAGCATTTTCTATATATTCACACTTCTTCTAAAAGATTGTTCCTAATAATTCGAGAAAAATATGAGAAAACAACTAATTTTCGATCAATTCCACCCCAAATGACGGTACCTAAAAAGTGTTAATGAAAAAGTTTCATTGGTTTTTTGACATTCCTCAAAATAAGGTCAGAAAAAAATAACGATTTGGCAGATTTTAGTCTTTGCCAAATACCTCAGTAAGCCGTGAAATCTTTACAGGTTCTCAACGGCGTGTAAATCCATCCCAAGGAACGCAACTTTTTTCTAATTTAACCTAAGCTGTCCCTTGCACAGTATTTGAAATCCCCATGCATATTATCCCTATCTTGGACACCCTGTATACATACAGGATGATCTTTTTTATACATACAGGTTACAGGATCTCCCATCGAAGCGAGGGCGAAATATTGCTTCTGACCAGAAATTTGTCAAGGAAAACTATTCATGGATTATTGTACACGGTATCTCAGGGCACATTTTTAGAAGCCCACAACTGCTAACTTGACTGGTGAATTTTGTGTCAAAAGCTTTCTATTATACCCAATTCCAATCTAATTAGTCGATTTTTAGAATTTCCAGAGTGGTGAATGCGTGATTGTCAAGAACCCCAAATGTAGGTACTTTATTTCAAGAAAAAAATTGAATGGACCACCCTGTAAAGTTTAACGTTTATAAGTACTACTTTTTGCAAGGTTTTCCTTGATAAAAAGGTCATTCCTGGTGCTATTTATGGTATACTTTTTTGAATTATTTCAAATTGTTCGCAAATTGCATAAGCTAGTAGTATGATTAATAGAAATCGCACTATCCATGGAAACAAAAGTTAAATAGCAGTTATAATTGAAACTTAACAATGAAATGTTTTTAGTGCAACAAAACTAACGAATCGTTAAGCCTTCCATTAATTATTTTTGACAGCAATAGAAAATTACGATGGTTGGAAAACTGAAGTAAACCGAAGTAATTTGACAGTAATAAGAATCATCACAAGTTGTATATTTTTTTATTTGATCATGAAGCTAACACCAAATTTTCAAAACCTTGTCATTTTTTCATGGAAAAATTCAGGTCAAGAAATGAATAGAGTTAAAATCATAAATCCACAGAACATGTGACTACAAAAGGAGCAGAACTAGACCAAAAGCTATACTTTGCTACATTATTGTCTTTTTCATGAATATTCATTACAGTAGAGTAACAGCTGATTCATTGCCAAAAACGAAGCCAATAACTTCTGTCTTTAGATTCGAGGGCTCAAACGGTTCGGAATTTAAGGTCAGATTAATCAAGGAATTATAATGAGGCGAGTGTAATGTTTTAGTAAGTGCATGGGCTCCCGCAGGAATTTTTCTCAGGAGACCAATCATTCGCAAGAGATAACTTTTTTGAAAGTGTACCGGCCCTCAAAACTTTTTGAAGATCGGGGAGTAGCAAATTTTCCCAAGGGGAAGAAGGCCAATCCTAAAAATCTTCAAAATTGTACACAAAAGCATGCTAAATATGCAAATTTTAAGATCGAACCGGATTCCCAAGGGGATACGGCCCACCCTTGCAAGCGGGCCAAAAGCCTCTCGGTATCGGCAGGTTCACCAGAGAAAATATCTGGCAAAACGACAATAATGTTTGTTGGGTTGGCGCAAGAACTGTATCGCAACCCCCTATTGGTTGGAGGTACAGCCTAGTTTTTACATTATACAGAATTACGATGACTAGGCAGATGCTAGCGTATGTCAGATCCATTTGTGAACATAGAAATACACGTGGTTTACTATCTTGGAATACATTGATGGCATTATTTGTGACTACGGCCCTGTTCACTTTCTGACGTCCGCATGTTAAACAGGTACGAGGAACGTACTCCGAAATTTCTGTTTCACAGAACAAAACTCGCCAAACCCCTCCAGTTTGTCGTTCTGTGAAGAATGACATTGACATTTTTGTCAATGAGACAGTTTGAAAAAGTACCCCGGGTTTCAAATAAATTATTCCTAAAAAATCTCTAAATATAATATATTGCTCTGTCATGATAGCATGATTATCCTATTGACTATCGCCGAAATTGTGATTCGTAAAAATGTGAAATCAAGTTGTTGAATTTTATGCACAGACGATCTATTGCGTGCAGTTTCAAGTTATTTATGATTTTCTAGTTTAAAAAACATCACAGTTTCTACCTCATTTTTTTCTGAGATTGTTTAGAATTACGTAGCAATAATTGCATATTCTCAAAGTGAGCCAAATCGATCTGCCTGGTAAATATTTTTTTTACAGAATTTCCCGGCAATTCTCAAGCGCATGCTTATGCACATCTAAATGCACATTTAGCTTTGATATTTTTGTATCGTAAATATTTGGTGCAGTAATATTGTACCTACTTACAGTCTCATTGATTTTTTCAAGTTTTTCCTTGTGCACACTTTACTTGATATAAGTAGTTCACGGTTCACACGTTAAACGTCTAGTAAGTTTCCATACTCATTCTGTCAAAATTCCAGTCATGTTATGAACCATTATCATCGTCTTGTAAACAACCCCACTCGCTAATCGGCCTTCGAAAATACCATCAAAGGAACATAAACAAGATATATTGAAATGTACCCCCAGAAATTCTCGCAGTCCGTTGTGTCATGTAAACCTAACCTAAAAAATATCGCCGATGGAATCCGCAAGACTTACCTAACAAACCAAACAATAATCATGATCAGGCAAAAGTTCAACGATACAGGAACCATGAAATCAGCCAACAAGAAGATATACGACCTCATAGTCAGTGGTAAATTATACAAATTACTCAAGACACTTCCTAAACCTGCTACCAAACAAAACAAACAAAATGTATTCAAGATATGGGCTCACCACTGCGAATGTGTCTTAGCACAGAGATTAAGGAGGTGCCAGCAAATGTTTTGCTTATACAGCAGATGGTGGGAAGAAAGAGCTTTAAAAGATTTTATTAAACGAATGCGACAAAGCTTAGCAAGAAAAGGTAAGGAGCTTGCGCTAGGTGCAGTGGGTGTATCAGCATACAATTGGAAGGATGATCGGATACCCCTGGAAGATATAAAACAGCACCAAGGTGAATTTGATTATGTTCAACTATTGAAAGAGAATACAATATGTATGTTGTGTGACCCTAGCTCAAAAACAACCATCAACACTAGTGTTTGTGAATGTGGCACAGCTGGAAAACCTGACACTAGTAAGTCATATGACCAGTGGGTACCTTATCTAGAGCGAGATGACTTAGTGGTGTGGAGAAGACCTCATCCATCTGGGCTATATGAATATAAGGTAAATAGCACTGTATATTTTTTCTTTAATTTTTATAATTTTGCTTTGATTACATTTACTAATTTGAAGGTGACTGCAAAATTGTTGGCTCATGTGGGGTAAAACATACAATCATTGGCACTCTAACAGTAATTGGCACCTTTAGTTGTAGTTGTTTATTATTGCATAAATATCAAAAGTGTAATACAGTAGATGCTTCTTACTCTTACATTAGATGAGTATGTAAAAAGGGTACAGAGATTTGTTACATAAAAACAGTTACAATAGCACATTGAATCAATAGGCACATTAAAATATATAATGTATAATTTTTAATAAGGGAATGAATTATAGAATCATAAAAAGTATGTTATTGAGTAGGGCCACAGCTCCACAAGATACCTCCTCAGGCGTTTTTTAAATACTATGACATTCTGAAGTCTTTTAAGCCCAGAGGGAAGCTTATTATAGACTCAAGTAATTTTGCAAGCATTGCTAATGCATGTGATGATATGCTCAAATCCATGCCAGCTCTTGTGTTGTAATGAACATTTACATCTTTATTTTTAACAAACCTACATTTGTTGTGAAATGCATACAGGGTGATTCACAAGTTGTGACCAAAAATGAAACCTTAGACACATGACTGCATTTTAAGGGGGGTCTTTTATGTAACATTTTTTTTCTCAAAGGACTTCATTAAAAAGACATGGTGTGGCAAAGTTTAAAGATAAAAAACAATTTTTTTTAATATCTTCAAAACCGTTCAATGGAATGAACTAAAATTTGGTATGTGGATTTACCTAAGTATTGTCCACATTCAAAAGTCTTTACCTAAAGTTAACATGCACCAGTGGCGGAGATACAGGGGACTAGTGGCATTGTTTTTCCAAATAAAAATAGTACGCTGATTTTTTTTCGAAACGCGCAGTTTTTCGAATTATACCTTCAATTTGCCACAAATAATTACTCTTATGTTTTTTTCTGGAGAGCACTGTTTTTGTAAAAATGAAAATAAATCAAATTAGATCATTTATGAAGAGCTAAGATACAATAATTAGTTTCAAAATAAAATAGGAGTCCTTGATTCCAACTTATCTTGGAAGATAGTTTGTCAAAGTTACGTGTTATGTGGTTGTCATTACTACTACCATTTTTTTTTCATAAGTCAAGTCAAAAGTTTCTTTTTTCCATTTTTGAGTGTTGTGAAATGGAATTTAGCAATGATGAGTAAGCTGATATTATTTTTGTGTACCGATTCTGTAATGGAAATGCTTTAGCGGCTTCATTTCTAAGACTTCGGCAATATGGAATTTTCAAACTTCCCAGAGTTAGAGGGAAGTGATTAATTTGGCGTTGGATCATCCTAGTAAAAGTACTGGGAGGATTGCAGCTCAGTTACTATGTTCCCGAAGTCGTGCGTGACGAATTTTGAATCGGGAAGTTTTACATCAGCAAAATATGCAATATCTGCAACCAGGCGACGAAATGAAACGGCGAAATTTTTGTGAGTGGTTACTGCAAATACATAATCAAAATGCAGATTTTATATTATGGTGTTTTATGGTCCGGTGAATCGTTTTTTACGAGGAGTGGAACCTTTAATTCCCATAATGAACATATTTGGTCGTTAGAAAATCCCCGTTCTGTAAGAATCCACTCGATTCAGCACAGATTTTCTAGAAATGTCTGGTGCGGCATTTTCAATGGCCAACTGTTTATGCACGTATTGCCACAACGTTTAAATGCAAACTCATACGTAGCTTTTCTAGAGAATTACATAGAAAATGTGTTATGATATTACGTTAGCAACGGGAGTACGAATGTGGTATCAGCACGACGGTGCCCACCGCATGTTCGTCGTGACAAAACCGCATGGTTAAATAATCATTTTAGACAACGATGGATTATTGGCAGAAACGGACTCGTACATTGGCCTGCGAGGTCTCCTAATTTGAACCCCATGGATTTCTTTTTGTGGGGCACTTTTAAACAACTAGTGTATGCTGAACAAATTACTACTGTTAATCAGTTACAAGAAAGAATGGATAATGCGTTTCATCAAATTCAAGCTACAACAAATTTTGCGGAAATACGTTTTTCTTTATTAAAAAGATGCCGCACTTGTATCCGTCAGAATGGTGGTCTTTTTGAACATTTATTGAAACAAAGCTTTGATTATTTATCTAATTTGTATTTTTTTATTTTTACGAAAACAATGCACTCTAGGAAAAACACGAGTAATTATTTAAATCAAATTGAAGGTAACATTCGAAAAATTGCGAGTTTCAAAAAAGAGAACAGTGTAGTACTATTTTTGTTTGGAAAAATAATGCCACTGATCCCCTGTATCTCCGCCACAGGTGCACGTTGATTTTAAGTAAAGACTTTTAAATGTAGACAATACTTAGGTCAATCCACATACCAAATTTTAGTTTATTCCAGTTGACGGTTTTGAAGATATTAAAAAAAATCACCCTGTATGCACTGTAGTGCAGTTAAAGATGTAGACTTCCAAAAGTGTTCCTAGATCATTACTATTGAATGTAGACCTACAAAATTCACGCCTAGGTGTGATAAAAATTAATCTGACTATTCTTTTTTGAATTTTTCTTTGACGAATATAAATTAATATTAACAAACCAAGTTGTAATTCACTCTTATGAGCTTTCTAACATGATTTGGTAACATTCCAGTACCAAATTGTAGCAGATTTTTGATACCTGACCATCCAAAATGTAGGCACGTGTGTAGGAGTGTGAATGTGTTCGCGGATCCTCTGATATCACAGTAAAAATAAACATTTTGTTAGGATTCTTTTATGCAGAAGCAGAGGAATTAAATTAAGCCTTTTTACAGAGTAAAATACAAATTACAGCAAACAAAAAATTTAGGTGTTGTGGTAAAAATTCTTCTGTATTAAATATCATCTCCCCTTGTTGGTGAGTCTAAATTTCTCTTTTATTTTCTCCCTTGATAAAAAAGAAGAGCTTAGATGAGTAAAAAAAGTATGGAAACACTTGGGGGGGGGGGTAGTTGTTCCATAGCAATCAGCTATGAAACAATGAAACCTCCTGTGTGAAAAACGGCCGCCATTTCGGAGGGGAATATCGCATGCAAATTCTCTTAGTAGTACAACAATTTAAGACGCTTTAGGTCCCTATCGTCAGTCGTTCCTACAATTTATTGTAGGACATCATTATGGCCTTCTTGATTTTCATATTTTTTTCTCTGCTTCTGAACGGCTTGGATATTTCTAGATTTCTACTGTTCCGTGTCAGCGACAGCGCTCTCCTATTGGTCAGGCTATCTTTTCTTGAACTGTAGGAAATTTGACGCTATATAACAGATGATATAAATCAAAAGCATGAACAATTTGATGCAAATAGACATTTGTAACATAACCTCAATATGGAGCGCTGACTCGGAACAGTAGAAAACTATGGAAATCAAGGAGGCCATAAAGGCGTCTTACAATTGTAGTAACGACTGACGAAACGGCCCTTAGTGTTCTGTGATCAGCAGTTTGTCGGAACAAATAATTAAAAGCAGGACAGTAGATGACGGTTTATTTATGAAAAGGCTTCAAAATAAATTTGTAATTGTGTAAGGCTATCAGTATTTACAATATATAGATGAACAGAAAAATATTTACTTTTGCTATGTATTCTTTGCTGGTGCCATATTCGAAATGTATTGCATTGTTCAACTACCAAAACTACTTTTTTATGCTTTTTGTCATATTAGCGGAAACTTACTAAAAACTAAGATATATTTCTGATAACATTCGTAACTTTTATTTAATATTATTCTAAAATACTATATTTTTTTGTACAAAGAAAAAATATATTAAGAATTAAAAAAAACTGCCGATTACTAAAAAACAACGAAACCAAATAGCACTGCGTTCCATCGCCTTTTCGGCTGCTTCGATACGTCTTGACATAGTGGCAACTAATGTCTGGCAGTCATCTGGTAAAGTCTCTGGAGGGTGTTGCAAATTCAAGAGCCTGGGACCTATCATGTCCCAGACATGTTCAATTGGAGATAGGTCAGGCGATCCGGGTGGCCAAGGTAAACGGTTGATGCGATGTTGATCCATGAAGGCTAACGATGCTCTGGCAACATGCGCTCTGGCATTGTCTTGCTGAAAAATCGCGTTTTGGATGGTGTTCAGGTATGGAATAAAATGAGGCTCCGCTACATCCTGAATATAGCGTTGGGTTGTCATATTGCCTTTGATGAAAATTAGTGTTGGTCTGCTAATGGCAAGATAAAGCGATACCGTAAAATCATACAACTATAGTCCTATTATACAACTATGATCCAAAATGACCTGTCCATCTTTGTCTTTAAAAGTTCGAAAGTGCTGCCGCCAAGTGAATTTAATGTGTATCATTATTGCCTATGGGTATAAGTCTGATAGTTACCGCGCTTCTAACTAGATGGCAACACCGCTCGGTAAGGCAATCCGGCCGACAAATTGAACAAGTCGGTGCGTGTTTTATGGGATGACGAAACTTTTATTTGAAAACATTACTTGCAGTTTGTGCCGAGTTTCGCGGTTTGTTTTTGTTTGAAGGTAAGCTAATAGTGACTACTTTGTGCAAATAGTTTTTCACATATAGGTGTTGTTATAAAAATTAATCGAAAAATAATAATTTTTCGTACTTTGGTTTCAACAATAGTCCTATGATTTTTTTGGACCATATTTAGAAGTTCATTTTTATTACAGGTGTGGATGGATGACTCACTGAAAATGTCCAGAAGAAAGCTAGGAGGCAGGCCATACAAGTATTATAGCGACAGACAGATGGAACTGTGCCTATCGGATATAGAAAACAGAGTATTAACTCAAAGGGAGGCGTCAGAAAAATATAAAATACCAAGATCTTCAATAATTCTGAAAATAAAAGCAATACGCAACAATAGTGTTCGCCCACCTGGTTGGCAATGTGTATTCACCACGAAAGAAGAATCCTCATTCGTCGATCACGCCATCCAAATGTGTCACTTTGGGTTCCCATTCACTTTATTTGACCTACGATGCATAGTGAAAACATATTTGGACAAGCAAGGAAGGAATGTGCCACAATTTTCAAATAATTTTCCAGGTCGTACATGGGCTCAACTTTTTTTAAAGAGACACAAATCAGAGCTTTCGCATAGGTTCTGCAGCAATATTAAACGTGTCCGAGCTGCAGTAAATGAAGAAGCTATCAAGAACTATTTCAATCATTTGAAAATGGAAATTGAGAATATCCCACCTCACTTGATTTATAATTACGATGAGACTAATTTAGTTGATGACCCAGGAAAGGAAAAAGTTCTCACGAAACGTGGCCCAAAATATCCAGAGGCTATTAAAAACTCAACGAAAGCCGCCTTTAGTCTGATGATGTGTGGAAATGCCGCAGGTCAACTGTTACCGCCATATGTTAATTACAAAGCTGAACATTTGTGGGACACTTGGACCGAAGGAGGACCTTCCAATACTCGATACAATCTATCTAAATCGGGTTGGTTTGACGCTAATAGTTTTGAAGATTGGTTTTTCACCACAGTGTTACCGGCACTGAGAAGAGAAGAAGGAAAGAAAGTAATAATTGGAGACAATTTAAGCTCACATCTCAGCTACAAGGTAGTCAAAGCATGCGAAGACCACAACATAGCGTTCGTCGCATTGCCGCCTAACAGTACACACCTTACACAACCGCTGGACGTGGCATACTTCCGACCTCTCAAAGTCCATTGGCGGAAAATACTGGATGAATGGAAATCTACGCGAGAAGGTCAAGTTTTGCCTACCATTCCAAAACAGACATTCCCTTCACTGCTTAATCAGTTATGGGAAAAAATTGCACCAAAAACTGAAGACAACCTAAAAGCTGGCTTTTTAAAAACAGGGATTTTCCCAACTAATGAACAGCCAGTGCTTGAGAGACTTCCTACGTTCAAACACCCTGAGCCAACCTTAGATCCAGAGGCCGTCGGAGAGTCATTCATCCAATTTCTTGAAAATAAGCGGCAAGCTGTAGTGTGTCAAGGAAAAGGAGGTCGCAAGAGAAAATTGAATGTAGATCCCGGAAAAAGCGTATCTTCTGAAGAACTCAAAAGAGTCCTGTCCGAACCTTCAACCTCCACAAGAAACAAAAATGGAAGAAAGAAAAAAAAACAGAAGAAGAAAACAGATTCGGAAACTGAAACAGATTCAGAAGAAGACCAGGCAGTGGAAACTATTGACGATTCAGATTCCGATGGCCCGCTAAATGAGGAAGCCGACGATTGGGAAGATGAAAATATACAACAGCAGCATGATAGTTCTCCTCACAATGCATCGCTGCAATATGTTCCGGAAGATTATGTTGTCGTGGCGTATGAGGGGGAACTATGGCCTGGCCAGATAGAATCTATCGAAGAAGAAGGAGCCTACGTAAAATGTATGGCCCGTTCTGGACTGTTGTGGAAATGGCCAGAAAAAGAGGACAAAATATTTTACCCTCTCGGTGATATTAAATATAAAACTGAGGAGCCCAAAAAAATGAGCACCAAAAGGTCTTTATTCCGAGTTCCGGAGCTAGAAAGTAGGTGGGGAAATCCCAAAAAATAATTGTTTTTGTTTAATTTCTTTATCTTTTATTGCTTTTCTCAAATAATTTCTATGAATAGTTTGAAATGTTCCTATGAAAGATACGTTTTCTTTGTTCATTTGTTGACGTTTTAAGAAGAGTAGGCTGTTTTGTTAAATTGATCTCAATTTGTACCTTATAAATAAAAAAATAA
Source organism: Acanthoscelides obtectus (assembly GCA_963669975.1). NCBI lineage: Eukaryota > Metazoa > Arthropoda > Insecta > Coleoptera > Chrysomelidae > Acanthoscelides > Acanthoscelides obtectus. The sequence continues at coordinate 105,857,145 of CAVLJG010000005.1, read as the reverse complement.
GATTATTGATTGTAATTTGTAGTTTCTTTTTGCAGATATCACTTTCAATATATCTATTTTTGCATGAGACCCTTCCAACTGTAGTCCAAATTCGTATACGCGTACGTTTTCTTGGTGAAATTCGATCTGGACTATAGTTAAAAACATCATATGCAACTATGGTCCAATATTTAACAAAAAAATTAAAAAATAGGTTGGTATTTTTAAGCAATAATAACTACTACATATAGTCAGTAATTCAATCAGGTACAGTCTACATCAAATTCCTTCCCGCTGTTGGTAATAGACTTTTATATATAAGCTTACAAAGTAAATTGAATGTAGTTTTGGACCATATTTAGATGATTTTACGGTATGTAAAAAATTCTTGAATTCCAATAAACATTCGGCACTCTGTATAAATTTCTAATAAAACATCGTATGTATTTAAAATTTATTTATCAACGAGCGACTGCTCAATTAATGTACAGCATAGAAAATCTAATGTAAACCTAACCCTACTTTGACTTAGATATTTAACACTTAAAACAATCACAAACACTTTACAATCCAGATCATTTCTAAATTGAAACTAATTTAATTAAAATTTAAATATATGGGGAAATCAAATATTAAATATACAGGAATCTAATTGAATTTTGAATGTTTTCTGACTTCCGAAGAAATCCAACTTATTGGAATACTGATTTTCTAACCTTGAAGATCTAGACAGGAAGGAATTACTAGCATAATTAGTACGAAATGATCACACATGGAGATTAGTATTTTTCAAAAGTTCCGAAGCAAAACTAAGAGAGTGCAAAATATTATAAAATAGTGACAGCTCGCTCTGATTCCGTCTTAACTGAAGGGTTGAGATATTGAGAGAGCTTTCAATGACGGGAATAGGTAATATCTTCAACCATAATGTTTTGTTTGAATGAAATGATACTGATTCTGTTTGACGCGATTTCTTACTGCTTTAAGTATCGGATCAGCTTAAAACTCGTGCCAATAATTTCTTTAATAGCAGTAGCTGTATCCAGGTGTTCTGGCTTTGAATCTTGTTTATCCAAATTTAAGGGGACCCATGGTTTACAGGGTTTACAGGGCTGCGGAGTTACAGTTTTCCCAATTCCAACCGGTAATATGTAAAAAAAACCTGAAAAACATCAAAAAAACGACGAAATGTCATCTTGCAACTAGGTTGTTTTTAGTGCGCAAATAGTTCATTCCACGTTTGCTCGCTATGATCGCTGTTTGCTGACGTTTAAGCTACAGCTACAAAACGAGTTCACAACAAGTGTACAACAGCTTATGCTAAGTTAACATCTTGTAGAAAAACCTACGTTGTCACAAAAAACCTACGAAATGTAAAAAAACGACAAGATAGGTAATATCCGTGCAGGTCTGGAAATCTATTTCAGAGCAGAGATCACATTAGAATGTTGCCAATACATTTGCCATTAATCGCTTAGACTATTTTTATAGTTGTACAAGTGAGTGAAGTTTTCGATACTATGCTTTTATCGTAGGCGGATAAAATTTGCAATATTGATTGGTCATGGATTCTGGTAGCGTGTTCAGCAGATTAAAAAAAAAACGGTAGGGTAAATTTGTTGTTGACTTCACTTAATAGTTGAGGAGAGTACAGAGCTATCCAGCAAAAAGTTATTCTGATTGTTTGGCTGCACTGGTAGAGATCAAATATCTTATGAACTATTGAATAGGTATTGAAATCTTTTTCATTGATTGGTCTATAACTTTATATCATGTGTATACAACATAATTGCTGTTATTCAGATGATTCATATGTGCTAAGATAACTTTGCGGATAGGCTACTTTCTGTTAATGATAGATGATAATATAGCTACGTATATATTGTTTGCATATTGTATATATTTATTACCTTACACCATATTATTTATTGGTGCCAAATCCAATAACGGTCTTACTGAGTGCTAGTACTGTCCCAAAGGTGCAAATAACTATTTACATTGAATGTTTTGCATTTAAATGACTTTATCTTGAACTCTGTTTAAGAAGCGCAATTTATTTATGTTTTATTTATTTTGTGGGTGAATTCAAATTCAATATTCATAGAATGAATTTCAAATTTCAAGAAAAATACTCGTCGTATTAAACGTGCCTGATCTACTAAACATAAAATACCGATATGTTTGCTTTTTTAGTGCCAATACCTGTATGGTTTACTCTATAGGGTTGACATCTTTTCGTTTTTTTTGGGTCTAGTCCGAGCAAATTTTTATTTGAGCATTTGTATTACAGCCGAAAAAGTTGGTTAGGTATGTTTAATGTTTTGGATATATAGAAATTATCTCTCATTGACACTTAATTTCACTTTCCGGATATTATAGAACAAAACTTCTAGTACTTGTCCATTAGAGGGCAGTTTGGAACCGGTAATTTGATGCTTTACGTCCTCTATTGAAAATATTCCCTTTACAGAACTGCGTAATTCCTTCGACATGTTGACTGAACGAAAACAATGTGTTTACTAATAGAACAAACGAGCACTGCAATACGTTAGCTAGCGCAACGCAACTCGGGACGGGTTCTAGGTACATAAAACTGTATTTACAAATGTTTTGACATTATTCAAGCAAAATTAGAGAGGTTATGCGTTTGAAAAAAAATCTTTCATTTTTTTGGACACCCGCTTCCCCACACTGGACGAACATTTTCATTTTCCAGAACATGAATCTGGTGACCCCCCTGATCTTAAGGCTGGATTCGTGCTTCCTATTAAAGAAAATAATGCCAAGCCAAATGTCCGGCCAAAACAGTGCCGAGTCCGACTTTTGTATATTAGGGGATGGCAACCCTAATCATATAGCCAATAAAAAATAGTGGAGACCTAAAAATTCAATATGCGGTAGATGTAAAAAGACATACACAAAATAAGGCCCACTATTGACACTATAATTCATCTTGTAGGTATATGGATCATATGATGATGTATGTGCAATGGACTTTTTGCAAGTTCAGATTGATATGGATTATCGCAAAAAGTGGGATGAGATGACTGTGATGCTAGAAGTTGCAGATACAGATCCCACACCTGATGCAAATAGTGACCTAATTTATTGGGAATTACAGTGGCCAGTAAGTAAGATTACTCATGTCTAGCCTTTCTATTGTTTGTCTCAGTTCCATCTACCCGTTATAGCTCATACATATATCTCATTGTTTAACAATGCAATGGTCTACCATCCCTCACCTAGAGGTAAGCAGCTGATACATGCTGATATGGAAGATCTAATTTATTATTATTATATTTATTCCTATTTATAGGAAAGCTGCATCAAGAAAGTTTTCAAGACAGACTGATTTAAAAAAATGATAGCACATATGTTAATGTTCTTTGTCACCTATTCTACTGTACAGGGTGGCCAACTAAGGATGCGAGGTTAGGATTGGTTGATTTTCTCAAAAAAATTAGATGCATTGGTATGATTTTTTACGAATAAGTAGCTAAATGATGTATAAAGAAGCTCACAAAAACCGCATCTCGATATCTTGTTAGTCACCTGAAAGTTAGGCCAAAGAAAATTTTATACGGAAATCCCTTGAATTTTAATTTTTTTAAACTAACTTTTGTGGAATTCTTTTTTATTCATCAGAATAAAATCACCCTTTTTGATAATTAAAAGGAAAGTAACACTAATAACAAAAGGTATATATATATATAGAGAGAGAGAAAATGATCATGCGGAGAAAGGTATATAACAAAAAGAAGGAAAATAATGGGCAAAATCCGCAAAAAGGAGGAAAGTGGATTCAAGCAGAAAATAGGATAGGTAACCCGAGCGATACGTATTTCTGCTGGTTGGCTTCATCAGGCCCAAAATGAATGCACATATGCAACTACAAAAGTAGATACGCATGCTCATACATCCGGATACGGGTGTAACCTGAGGAAACAAAGATGGAGAGGGAGAAAAAAATCACACACGAAGTCCACAACAAGAGCCAACCTACACATTGTAGTACAAAATGGTTAGAAGACCTAGAATTTTCAAGGCGACATCTAACCACAACACATTCCATGGCCTTTGCGATCACCAGACTTAACTTGTCTTGACTTTTTTCCATGGGGACGGTTAAAGGACATCGTGTTTCAGACTCGACCTACAACCAGAGGAAATATGAAAAACCGGATTCTTAATGTAATGCGTAACACGCCGAGAGCCGAAACTGAAGCTGCAGTTTTGTTTGCCCATGAGAGGCTTCAGGAATGCATAGAGCGAGATACATTTCGAGCATATACGGGGCATTAAAAACCACAACTTAATAATAAAAAGAAGTTCCATAAAATTAAGTTTAAAAAATAAAAATTTAATGGATTTCCATATAAAATTTTCTTTGTTTTAAATTTTAGGTTATGATCAAGGTATCGAGATGCGGTTTTCGCGGGCTTGTTTAGGTATCATTCAGATGCTTTTTCATGAAAAAATAATCATACCAATGCATTCAATTATTTTGAGAAAATTAACCACTTCTGTCGGAATATCGAAAAAAGCCCTCTAGCGCCCACATGGGAAGCTTACAAAAATTATATCATTTGTAGCCCAAAAATAGCTCTTTTCAACTAGACTTTGTCAAAATCGGCTCAGCCGTTTCGAAGATGCGGGGTGTTTTTTTTATTTTTAGAGATACAGCAAAAATTGACAAAAAAAGTTCACATTATCCTCGACTTCAAAGATCAGATTCACAGAATTCACCGAAGCATCACTTTTTTAGATTCTAGATAGCAGTTACGTCCCATAGCGGCCATTTCAGAAACTTGAAAATATTTTCTGGGTGTTTTCTTGGCCGTTTTAGTAATAACTGTTTTTGTCGAAAGCCTCTGCGATAGATAGGTTCACAGGTACAGTACCTCGCATTCTTGGTTGTCCACCCTGTGCAGTAACTTACGCTTTTTGAACACTCATGGAATATTAAAAATTCAGAATTTAGGCAGTATTTCTGTCTCATTGATCTTTTCACTAATCAACTTAAAACAACCTATGCTCTGGTCCGCATCATGCCAAATCTCGTCGTGGATCTAATTGGGGAATTGTGATGGATCTTGCGATCAGGTTAAAATTTTGAACATATTTACCAATTATCCCAAAAAATTGAGTGTTTTAACAAAATACAGGAAAGGCGGACTGTAATTGTCCATACATGACATCATATGTAGATATTTATACCGTTTAGAAACGTTCTTGTTATTCAAAAAGCGAGTACAAGGTCAAGACTCTTAACATTCACAGTGAGAGATCCACGTTTGAGAAAGTCAACGACTTACCTGGGAGGGAAGTATAACAGAAACGCGCGTTGTCCTGGCCATTTGAAATTAATATTTTCACACTTATTTAAGAAATAATTTAAAATCAAACATCAACCAGATTTCTCATTCTAGATATCATTTCAGACAATAATATTGTAGATATTATGTTCTCAGGAATATCTATCTGCTGAATATTGTGCAAAAATATTCAGCATTTTTTGCTTGAAGGAACTTCTAATAGATAATGAATAAAGAACATTTTTAAATGTCTACTACTGTAACATTGTGTATTCACACCTCAAAGATTCAATACGCTATTTGGAAAAACTTTCACAGATGAAATAATAATGTTATCATTACTTATGTTAGAGGCATATCTTTACGTGAAATCTTATCCATCTACTTAAAAGTAGTATGTAGTATCATTATTAAGAATTTTATTTTTAATACATAATCACATGATACAAACAATATACAAATATATAATTATTAAAGAATTGTATTACGTAAAAATATCGATAGATGTGTCCCAAATCCCTGGTATTGAATACTGTGCTCCGGTAACTTCATTCAATTACCTGGTACTCTGAAAGAATACAAAGAGTAGGTACTATAAAAGTTTTGCAATACAACTTTATTTATTGACTTCGTTGAAAATAATTTCAACCACATTCAATACACATCTGCATCCACCAAAACCATTCCTTAAACCAGCTCTGCCAAGTTTCACCTGGGAATGCGGCACACTCGTTGTCCGAATCACTCAGAAGGACCCCATCGCTAGAAAACCGTTTTTCTTTTAGCTTCATTTTCACATACGGAAACAGTGAAAAGTCGCAGGGAGCAAGATCTGGACTGTAAGAAGGATGCTCAATAAGTTTCAGCCCAGTACTGGCGAAATACTCGGTGTAGACTTTGGCGGGGTGAGCTGGAGCGTTGTCATGGTGGAGGTACAAGTGTCCATTCTTGACTTTGACCGCAGGTTTTTCAAGCAGGCACTGTTCAAAAACGACACGCTCCACAATCCCGCTGGATTTGCAAAATACAGCTATCATTTTTTTCTTATCAGATTGGGATTTTCTGACAGCTGCAGGTGTGTCCTGATCATCAAAGATCCAAACTTTATTTTGAGCTTTTGAGCACATCTTAATAATAGAGCCAAGTCTCGTCACCTGTCACGATGCTGTTCACTTACCGAGATTGCCATCATCAAACATTTTCAGAATCTTTAAGCACCATGTCGTACGACGAGTCTTGTGCTCTTCTGTCAGACTATGCAGTACCCAGAGAGAAAAAAGTTTCCTTCGTGTAAATGGTCAGGCAGAATTGAATGAATTGCTGGTGCATGAAGATGTAAGAACTCCTCTATTTGCTTTTGTGTTACTCTCCGGTCTTTTTTACAGCAGTACTGTTTTCCTCTGTTACAGACGTGCGCGACGTTCCTTACGTCTCAGCGTCCGCCAGAGTGAAATTGCCCAATTGGAATTCTCTGTACCACCTGAATATAGTCGTATGATGAGAACAATCATTCTTTAATGCAAGCGTCATTTCTTTTAAGACCTGGTCTATGCTTAAACCACCGTAAAACTGCCCTTATCTCACTACGTGACCGCGATGCCATAATCCGCACTTTACAGTATCAATACGAATGAACAACTAAATCAACAGACGTGGTGCTGGCTGCTACTATGCATTCGTGGACATGTCTCAAAATGCAGTAACATGGAGCCTCCTGCATCAGTTTGTTGTCATATTGCAAAACTTTTATGGTACCCTTTGTACAAACAATACCTCGAATACTACAGAACTGTGTATTTATGATGTTAACCAATACCAGTTAGAGTCGGTTGAGGACACTATAATCAAGGATCAACGAAGTTCTGGACGTACATTCGGAATAAGAGAAACTCTAGCGGAATACCAGGCCGTCCAGTTCAACGGAAATTCACCACAAGGTGTTACTGATGCATTTGCCGACTGTTTCAAGAGTGTGCATGTTACTCCTCGAAATATTTCTGTTCTTTACATGGTGTCACCGCAACACCATACACAGGGTCCGGCACAAAGGTCTGATGTTTTTGAAATTTCTAGTACTCTCCGCATATTCGGGAGAGAGTGGTCGGGAGAGTGCCTTTCGACTCGGGCGTTCCTAGCATTTTTACCAGTAGAGATTATGAAGCAGTGGACGGTTGAGCACCGCGTTTTCGCGTACGACAGTTTTGTCCGACATAATGAGTATATCACGGCTATACAGCGTGAGTTTCATCGGAATCGAACTGTTCCTTCTCGAAACACCATACTTGGTTGGGTTCGATCACATCGCACACGTGATGTACTGATCAACGAAAGACCACCAGGAGCTCCACGAACGGTTCGAACTCCTGAAAATGTGGAACACGTTCGACAAGTCCTCCTTCGCAGTCCTGCTCGATCTGCTCGGCAACATGCTGCTGAACTTCTCCTCAGTGATCATTCGGTAAGGCGGATTTTGCAAATGGAACTCCATTTTCACCTCTACAAATTGGCCATTGTGCAACAGTTACAGCTTGGAGATTACGCACACCGAATGAACTTTGCACGTGAGATGGAAGCACTTCGAAGACGGTAATCGCAATGCTGTTATCGTGAAATCGGAGCGCTATGTCGAAATGATCAACAACTTTTTTTCACCTGAATTACGACGACGACGTGTTCCATTCCGACGCGTGTCTCCAACAGGATGGGGCGACCGCCCACACAGCCAGGGCAACGATGAACGTTATTCGTCCTCTCTTCCATTGTCGCCTTATTTCCAGGTTTGGTGATGTTCATTGGCCTCCTCGGTCTCCAGATTTACCCATCTGCGATTTTTTCTTCTGGGGACACCTCAAGGCTCGTGTTTATGAGCAGAAGCACCGAACTCTGGACGAGTTGAATGAGGCAATTCGCGTGAAAGTCGCCCAAGTAGAGAGAACGATGTTGGAGAGACTCTATGCGAACTGTCAAGAACGCCTCCAGCAACGATCACCACATGACTGATGTGATTTTCCACACTTAATTGTGACAAACGCTATTTCATTGTAAACCCAAATCTGTCAATAAATTAATTTTTGAGTAAAAATTACCGATTTTGTGGTTTTTTAAAAACCGTCCAACCTTTGTACCGGACCCTGTATTTATCTAGAGGAATTAACGAAAGCTGATGTAATGAAGTCTCTCTATAAGCTTCAAGATAAACTTGCGTCTGGTAGAAATCAAATACCTAGTTTTATTATTAAAGATTGTGCTCATGTTTTCGTCAAACCGATGCTGATAATCTTCAACACTATATTGAAAAGTGATGTTTGGAAAATAGCAAAGGTGTGTTCGGTCCTGAAAGATGGTGATAAATCTACTGTACTCAACTATAGAGCTATAAGCATTTTGAACTTTGCAAAGTCCTTTGAAATGGCCACCGCTACTCCTGCGGCCAGGCAGCAGCGGTGGCCGCAGTAGTAGACTCTTCGGTCTCCTGATCAGTCGCCGTGCGCTGTGCGGGTTCGAGTCCCGTCCCAGGAGAAATTTTTCTCTTGGCTATGGATGTTGTGATTGTCCGTAGATGGTAGACGGTCTCTGACTGTCGAACGCGGAGGTACCACCCGGCGGATCTCGTAGTCGGAGCCAGAATGTGTGCATGTTGCATGCACACGTGTTCCCTCGCCAGAGTCCGTATGGCGTTCCCCCTTTCCCATGTATCCCCCTATAGCCCCACGGTACCCAATGGGTGCTTAGGCCTTAGGCCTTCGTGGTAGTTGAAGTATAAAAAAAAAATACACTTTTATCTTTGAGAACGTTAAAATACTAATTACACCATCTCAGCATGGTTTCATCAAAGGTAGATCCACTACGACAAACCTAATGACAAACACGCAATATACAGGGTGTTTCAGAACTATGGGATCAAATTTGTAGGGGTTATTCAGTGTGACAGTAGAAAACATTTGACTATAGGGACCCATATCCGGCGTTTGTGTGTTGTTATCTTTAAAAATGGTAACAGAGATTATTTTTTGTAGCTGCATTCCACATCGCCTTAGTCGTGCTATCGTATTTGGCTCAGCGGTTTGGGCCCCGTTGTATTGGCAGAGGTGGAACAGTTTCTTGGCCTGCTTGGTCACCCGATTTAACGTCGCTAGATTTTTTCCTGAGGGGACATGTAGTCTTTGGTTTACGAAACTCGAGTAGAAACAGAGCAAGACTTAATTGGAGGAATTACAGCAGCATTTGAAATCATTCAAAACGAGTATTAAATTTTTAGTCAAGCCCGCCGAAATCATATGCGACGTTTAAATCGGTGTATTCAGGTTGTAGGAAGACATTTTGAACAATTGTTGTGATGATATCATGTACAAAAGGCAAAAATTAAATACATTAAATCCTATTTAGGCAATTCATGGTCTTTCTAAATTTTAACGCGTCTTAGGGCCGTAGTGCCGTAGTGTCACTTTTCCGGATATATGTCCCTATACTCAAAAGTTTTCTACTGATACACTAAATAAACCCTAGAAGTTTGATCCCTTAGTTCTGAAACACCATGTATAGCAGAATCGTTAGACAACAAACAACATTTAGAAGTTATTTACATGGATTTCAGCAAGGCTTTCGATAAGTTAAACCATAATATTCTTGTGGATAGCCTTTATTATTCTCCATTTATACTGAAACAATCATTTAGAATCTTTTGACAGATTCTTGCTCTCACTGGGATTTTGATCAAATTTTAATTTTGAAATTGCTTTTCTTAGATTGTTGGAGTTTATTGTCCTAAATTGGTTCATTGATGAAGTATTAGATACTTGTAATGAACATAAGTTGGGATCACTGTCATTATTCGTTTTTACTACATATTTGATTTATACTGTCTATAAAATAAGTGTTCATTCTTTACGCTATAATTATTTTTTCTGTCGCTGCCCCATCTTCATAACACATTTCAGATACTTCATTCTTTCCCTACTTCTAGAAACAACATTCTTTAATATTTTCCACGTCATCTTAGAATTATTTTTAAGGCTGTCGATCTTATTATCATAGTATTTTTCCTTCGTCTGAGAACTGCAATACACCCTACACTACAACGTCATCGCGTTTTAATTTAGACTCCTTGAATATCTGTGTGTAGGTTCACTCTTTCATAAATATAGTACTTTCTTGTCTCTCAAATATTTGTCCATTTTACCATAATTTTTTCGAAGTAGTTGTCGGCATTATTCATAATTTCAGGTATATTGTTATAAAAGTGCTTCTCGTAACTTTGTGAAATCAAAAACTGGAATTTGCTTGCATTGTATTTTCATTTAAAATTATTTTCCACTTCAAAACATATCCATGAGTGATCACTTTTTGGGGTAAGCTTAACTTTACCAATTAGATTTTGTAAGTTATATATGAGGCTTTATTTTCATATTACATTTGTATTAGTCTACATATTTTGTTGAAAGATGAGTGGTTTGTGTCAAAATATGTATTATACCTCGGATTTCATACCTCAAAGTTCGGACAATTCGCAGTTTTGAGATTGATGGCCGCTCTCATCACATTTTATACAAACACCTCGTTGTACAGTTTTTAGAGGTATGGTAGAATCCCGATCAGTTAAAGCTCCTCAGGAGATCATAATGCTCGAGCACTATACACACATCCATTGATACAAACAGTAAACCTTTCATAATTATTTTAAATGTTTGTACATCTATTTCCGGTATTGCTTGATATCTGTATTTTAATTTTTTATTGCCACTACCTTTATCATCGAATCACTACTTATAATATTGTTTCTTTCAAGTCAAGTCTCTAATCAGGCTTCTTTTCGAATTCCTCACTGGATCATACTACTACTTTAATCATTGGTAATTTCCTATACCCAACATTCACATAACTGTATCCTATATATTTTTCTACCTCTAATTTCAATTTTGTGATGTTGCCAATATTGTTACAATCACTTTTCACCGCCCCATCCTTCTATCGCTATTTTTTTTGAGACATTCAGTTTTGCAATTGCTGCGTACCTTTTTTGTGTGTAAACGGCTTTTATTTTTATCTTTTGGTCTTATGATAACTGTCTTTTCTGGTTGTACTGTATAAGAAGTAATCAAATTTCTGTTAATGTTTGTATCCTTGACTACTACTCGGTGTTCTGCGTGTTTCTGTCCTATTGTTGTTAGATAAAGTGGGAATTTCAGTCAGATTCCGAATAGATGGATAGGGCGCAATGGATCTATTTATTGGGCTGCTTGCTCCATATTTTTTCTGTTTTTGTCTGTTTTTAAGTATGTTTGAAGGTTAGTATCAAAACAAGTTTTTCAATAATCGCTAGGACAACATGTCATCGTTCAAATGACACCAAATTTATCATTCTGTGACAATTACGTACTCCGTTATTACAATTTTTATACATGCACTACCGTAATCGTAACGTAAAAATTAAAATGGCTGCCATTTCAAGGGGGATGAGTAGGACATTGTATTGGGGTGAATCTGTCGATAAAAATAGCTGAAAAATACCCCTCTTAAATATCGGTATGTCGTATAATTTATTATAGTCGCTTTTTATATTATTTGCTAATTTTTCTCCGACATTTGTTACTTCACCCGTTCCCGTTTTCAATCGAGTAATTTCATTTCCAGATCGTTGCTGAATGTTTATCATATCGTATGTGCAATAATGCATTCTCGCCTTTAGTCGCTAAGTTCCATAAATGACCAAGAGCATATGTACTGAAATGTTTATGCCCTCTATCCACCGACCTTACATACTAATAGTAGTTGAGACAAAGGCTCATAATATATATTTTGTTTTTTCAGAAGCTTTTTGCAAATAGAGACTATGTATTCAAAAGGCGTTACCTGATAGACGAAGAAACAAATATGTTATATATAGTGAGTAGAAGTACAGAATTTTCCAAGTATCCACCATACAAAGAAAAATTTAGAGTAGAGGATTACTGGTCTCGAATGATAATTCGACCTCACGGAAATAACGGCATAAAAGATTTAGGCATAGAGTTCACATTGACCTATTTTGATAACCCAGGCGTAAACATACCCTCATCTGTAATGACTTGGGTTACATTGAAAGCTATGCCTGATTTTCTTACAAAATTAAGACAAGCTACGCGAGAATATAAGAACTTCTGCAGAACCGAGGGAACAAGCGAATATTGCAGAATATTACTGGAGGAAGAAAGAGCCGCGGCTGAAAAGGAGGAGAAAGAGAAATTAGATTACTGCAATTTTGTTAAATTGACTGAAAACATACGAAGGAGGACTGCATCTTGGACGTCCAGGACAGGAGATGCAAATGAGCCGATACCCGAACTGAATCCAGGTAATACAAAAAGCAACGAGATTCCGGCAGATGTTGACTCTGATGGGACTGAAGGTCCTTCCAGCGGTGCTATCCAGCCTAAGTATAGCAGTTTTTGGAAGTATCTCCATCCTTTGTACTATTTTCATTGATACTTAGTATTGATGATGTAATTTTTATAGTCATTTTTATGTATTTGCTCTCAGAGAGTGACAATAGAAAGTTTATTTTTTGCGATGTTTTTCTTTCCATTCCTGTGCTGGTCTGTCAGATTGTATACGAGATGGCTCTGCACATGTGGCAGTCTCTTATTACACATACAGGGTGGCCCAACGAAAAGCTCACACCGCCATTTGTGACTCTCCACGTGTATTTTTGAAAAAACGCTAGGGCAAGTCAATATTGATTTCTAGGGGGACGTATTTTCATCTACAGACGTACAATGCAGGGTGATGCAAAAATAAGATATTGCTTTACACTTTAGATTTTTAAATGGAAACCCTCATTTTTTTTTAATTTTTAGATGTTCGATGAAGTGTTTAGTAACTTTTGTATTTGTTTATACCTATCTTCAATCGTTGTGAAGCTATTTGAGTTAATAATAAAATTCTAGAAATTTTGATAATAAGGGATTATATCGTAAAAATAAGAATCAATATAGTTCCCATAGTAACAAGGCTTTACTTTAAAATTAAAAACAAGTATCCGATTATTAAAAATTAATTTGCTATAAAGAGGTAAGTCAATGTGGTAATAAGTGCTGAAAGTGATGTCCTCCATGCAATAATAAAGATTTTGTTCGAATCTATTCCTCACATTTTCAAGCATGTCTTGAGTTATTTGTCTACATTCAGCCGTAATCCGCTGAAGATCTTGAATGGAATCTGATTTCGTACAAAAAACTTTACTTTTCAAATGCTCCCAAAGAAAGTAATCTAAAGGACTGGGGCCTCGTCTGCCTATTCACCGATTCAGGAAATGGGTGTACAAAAACTGTCGTACTGGAGCCACATAGTTCGGCGGTGCACCATCTTCTTGGAAATGAGTGTAGTTTTCGGAAGTAATTACATAAGTACATCAAAATAAACCTGATAATTTTCCATTCAAGCATGTTGTCTAAAAACTGCATGAGTTTATCTTCATATTTTGGCAGGCAGGTTTATTCTGATGCACGAGTGTAATTCGTTATAGTATTTCTCGAGTTGGAAGATTAAAAGTATGTTTATGCATGTCAAAGATGAAAAATGCACATTTCATTAATCGTAACTAAAGATACAGACCTATAGGGAAATTTTCGATACATGCTGGGCAGTTTTCTCTGAAAATTACCCGTTGTCTAGGTAACGGGAAATGTTCGCTGTAGTTTTGCGATAATTCCACACCTCTTATGGCATTTTTTATACATGAGGGTAATATTAATTATAATTTTTTCCAAAATATGCCAGGAAAGTCACAAACAGAGGTGCGACCTTTTCGTTGGGCCACCGTGTAGAACACAAACATGTTGCAACTTCCTGGTCCTAAATCTCATGCCGCTCTGAATGTGCTATCATTTGATAAGGATTATTCGTTTGATTTCGTTTTCAACTTCTCTTGTTTACTTCCTTTCAAGTTGCCCGAGCGCACGCGTTTAATCATTCTTGGCTTACTCAGTAACAAATTGGTCTCGAATGCTGTAATTTGATACCGGAGGAGACATGTCACTATGTATGCCTCATGTCTCAGTGTAACTTTTTGTTTGTTTAACTTTATTTAGCATGATTGTTAAAATTACATTCTTTTAAAAAACTACAACAATTACATAACATGCAGGTATTTAGAAAAACAAAACTTGCATCTCTAAGAATTTTCACTATCCATAAAATATTCATATAATTTTCATTTAAAAGTTTTTAAATCACAAGTAGACATTATAGGATTATTTAGTTTATTATATTCTAGTAAACCTTTCTGAAATATTCATTTGCTAGTTATATCACTATTGCAATTTTGTAAATGAAAATCTATGTTTTCTCTTGTACGAGTATAATAATTGTGGAATGGACATTCAATTGTATGTAGTGTTGTGGAAAAAGATGATTTTTGATAATCAACCATTGCAATTCTTGCAACATAGATTTTATTTTTGTGTACCTATGAACGTTTAGGATGATTTAAATGATCAGAATGCGGGATTAAATAATTGCGAAAAAGTAGTGATAACCAAATGTATATCTTTGTATAGATTCAACACGCGTAAACCACACTGGGTAGTGGTATTTCCGACAATTCCATTGAATTTGGTACAGTCTCCCGATTTCATGCTATCAATTTCAGGTTCAAGAAATACAAAAGAGAAACTTGGAGCCAACATTGCACCAAGGCCTACTCCCAAATTATCAGAGTGCGCAAAGCTTTATTTATTGGTTAAAGGTTTTGCATCCATTGACAAATGATGGACATTCTGTATGAGATCTCGGACTATATTCTAATCCGGCGCAATTACTATAATCAATGATAATAATTGAATCGGTCATCGCAAAAACCTCGTAAATAACGATTTCAATTTTTCAGAAGATAAGAACTGTGACACTAACATATAAACCAGTTGAAGTACTTTTTTGGGGTTATGGTATTTGAGCCCTAAGCCATTTAAACGAATAACCTTCACAGTTTATTAAAAATGGTCGAAGAAAAACGAAAAACTGTTATGGACTTCGATGTTTTAGCAGCAAAGAGAGTTGCGATATGTAACTTCAGTAAAAGGGTCATATGAATCATTTTTCATTGATTATTATTGAAAATTACACTTAGGACCGTATTGCCAGTCGTTCCTACAATTATTGTAGGACGCCTTGATGGCCTCCTTGATTGTCATAGTATTTTCTCTCCTTCAGAAAGGTTGGGGTATTTCTAGATTTTTTCTGTTCCGTGTCCGTATTGTGCTGCTGTTTTCTTTGTGAATTGTAGAAAATTTCGGGCTGATAAAATAAATGTTATAAATCAAAAGCATGAGTAATTTGATGCAAATAGACATTTGTAACATAACCTCAAAATAGAGTCCTGGCACGGAACAGTAGAAAATTATGAAAATCAGAGAGGCCATAAAGTCCCTTAAATATTGACTTAATGACATGCCATGTTTTATTTGGCGTATTGCCTGCTATTTAAAATATTTGGACTATATTCAATGGTGTTTCTCATTCATACAAATGAGGACCGATTGAGTCAATGGTTTTGATAGAGAACAGGAAAATTATTGAACAAGTGATTTGAACTTTATTTTGGTAATTAGTAGTAGTGGTATTTTGGTGCTATACGCACATAAATATGAAATTGAAAATCTAGGATACTGGTACTGTTCTCGAAATGACCTCCCATTCAAGTACCCCGTCGAGTAGTGCATGCAAAAACCACGTGAGTTACGGACTAACGTTGTTTTTTGCAGTGAACGTGTATTATGAGGGAATGTATTGATTTACGAGGTGAATACCTAGAATACTCATCTACCTTTAATGAAGCGTTTTCATTAAAAAAAAAACATTTTGGAAAATAATTGAGTGATTTTTGAAATGACTGATTCAGTTGAAACTCCCTACTTTGAATGGCTGCCATAACAGAATTGTTTGATACAAAATATGGAATTGTATCAAAATTAACTTTGTTTCAGACTCAAATATGTTTGATTACCCTATTTGAAAGATAAAGGTTATCTACTGTGCATACCAAGGCGAACAATCTGGACTAGTCACCTGACCAAAAGTGCAATTCAATTATTATAAACCAATTTCATTTTCAATAAACTGTTTTATAATGAATTTGTAATCATTTTTCCTAGATTGATCTTATATTTTGCTCAGAGACTGATTTAGAGGGGGACGTATTAGTAGTGGTTGTAGGCTTGAGGTACTGGAAGATGTTCTAGGGGGCTGGATGCTTAAGCTGCGCTTCTGAGAGTGGAGTTTTGTGACAATTGAACAACGAGGGTGGGATAAGTCAGGGGGGCACACCTCTCCGCGATTCAGGTTTAGCAAGGTAGGTTGCGAATCAAGATTCAGCAATAACCATTTTATTCTCAAAAAGTCCAAAGTACAAACATATATCAGAGACAGTTTTCGATAATATACCACAACCATAGCTTAGGGCCATATCGCCAGTGGTTCCAACAATTGGTAATATCCACAGACACAACTGACCCACTGACCTCCTATACATGCCAAAAGCTACTGGTACACAGACGGCTCGAAAACAAGGCGGAGCTGGAGCAGGGATTTATGGGACAAGGCCAAGAACAGATCTATATAAGTCTAGGCAATCTTGCAACAATCTCTCAGGCTGAAGTAACGGCCATACAAGTCAGCTAATAAGGAATGAGATTGCAAATCAGTCGAAAGCCATCTGCTCGGACACCCATAAAGGCATTAAGTGTATCGCCAATATCGTCTAAACTATACTAAGTGACATATAAATCCGAACACCTAGTTTAAATGGTTTTATTTTAATAAAATTTTGTATAAGTACTTAATGAAGCATAATAAGTAAATGATAAAAATTTCAAAATGATTGCGCTGCTTTAAAGCCCTTTGACCTTTAATAATGTGTGGATGCACCCTGATGTGCTACGCATTCTCCAACGCGCCTAGGCATGCTTCTGATCAGGTGGTCAATGTCCTCCTGTGGTATCTCATTCCAGCCAACCACCAACTCCTCTCGAAGTGCTTCTAGAGTCTGAGGAGGACGTTGCAAATTGAGCAATCTCCTACCCATCATATCCCACACGTGCTCAATTGGGGATAAGTCGGGAGATCTTGGTGGCCATGGTAACAATGTGACATCATTATGTTGAAAGAAGTCTATTGTGACTCTTGCAACATGTGGTCGGGCATTATCTTGTTGGAAAGTTGGATCTGCCAGGGTGTCAAGATAGGGTAAAAGATGGGGTTCTAGAACTTCGTGGATATAACGCTGCGCGTTCATGTTACCTCTGATGAAGATTAAAGGTGACCTGGAACCATAAGCTATAGCACCCCAAACCATAACTCCAACGAATGAGAAGTTTTGGCTTGTTTTCATACCGGCCACACTTTAACTCGAGAACACCGACGTAATCGCCTTGAGTGGTGCAGACAACGGTCACTCTGGGATCAGGAATTGTCTTTAGTGACGAGTCTCGATTTTGTTTAGGCATGCACGATGGTCGTGCCAGGGTTAGAAGGCGACGTGGTGAAAGGAGGAATCCACAGTTTTTTGTTGAAAGACATGTTCATCACACTGTTGGAGTTATGGTTTGGGGTGCTATAGCTTATGGGTCCAGGTCACCTTTAATCTTCATCAGAGGTAACATGAACGCGCAGCGTTATATCCACGAAGTTCTAGAACCCCATCTTTTACCCTATCTTGACACCCTGGCAGATCCAACTTTCCAACAAGATAATGCCCGACCACATGTTGCAAGAGTCACAATAGACTTCTTTCAACATAATGATGTCACATTGTTACCATGACCACCAAGATTTCCCGACTTATCCCCAATTGAGCACGTGTGGGATATGATGGGTAGGAGATTGCTCAATTTGCAACGTCCTCCTCAGACCCTAGAAGCACTTCGAGAGGAGTTGGTGGTTGCCTGGAATGAGATACCACAGGAGGACATTGACCACCTGATCAGAAGCATGCCTAGGCGCGTTGGAGAATGCGTAGCACATCAGGGTGCATCCACACATTATTAAAGGTCAAAGGGCTTTAAAGCAGTGCAATCATTTTGAAATTTTTATCATTTACTTATTCTGCTTCATTAAGTACTTATACAAACTTTTATTGAAATAAAACCATTTAAACTGGGTGTTCGGATTTATATGTCACTTAGTATAGTATGGGATTGCGTGAACAATCTCAAAGAGCTGGAAACCGAAACAAGATAATATTGCTCTGACGGGCACAAAGGAAATGAAAGGCGGATGAGCTAGCCCGACAGGGTGCAGCCAATGGCCTTATAGGCCCACAAGCTTTCTGCGGCGTGACGGGAAACAGTTCATAAGAAATTGGACCAAGGAAAAACCGCTAGAATGGTGGATCAGCCAATTGGGTCAAAGGCAGGCAAAAAAGTTCATCAAAGAACGAAGGCCCGCTTTATAGAGGACCTGCTCGGAGTCAATAGGAAGGTCATAAGGGCCATAGTGGGTCTCCTGACAGGACACTGTGGTCTAAATTGACATTTGAGAATCTTGGGTCAGAAGATGCCACATGCCGTTTCTGCGGAGAGCATTAGGAAACCCCAGTGCATCTCCTGTGTCACTATGAGGGCCTGGCAAGGCTACGGTTTCAGATAGTAGGAACAACAGCGGAAAGCTACATGGAAGGCCCTGTGTCAAGGCTATGGAGTCTGATCAAAGGATCAAGGCTGGACACAGTGCTTTAGATATGTAGGGGGGTCAGAATAGATTCACTTGGATCACAGGCTGGCAAGTAAACCCCTTACTTCTGTAATCGGTAAATGCCTTTATGGTCTCCTTGATTTACATAGTTTTTTCCTGTCCTTGACCATGAAGGCGTCCTACAATAATTGAATCTCTCATGTCAGTGTCAAAAACGGCCACCATTTCTGCGGAGAAAATCGCATGCAAATTCCCCTAGTACAACGGTGATAGAGGTTTTAGGGCCGTACCGTCAGTCGTTCCTGCAACTATTGTAGGACACCTTTATGACCTTGATTTTCATAGCATTTCCCGTCATTCAGAAAGGCGCTGTATTTTGATGTTTATCATCTTTTATCAGCAAAAAAAATTCCTACAATTAAAAAAGAAAACATGACTAGGAGAGCGCTGACGCTAACACGGAATAGTAGAAATCTAGAAATACCCCAGCCTTTCTAAAGGGGAGAAAATACTTGAAATCAAGGATACCATAAAGGTGTCCTACAATTCTTGCCAGGTACCATGCCAGCGGCCGCAGGTATTCTTCGCAATAGTAGAATAATATGATCTAGTGTAGTTTGTGTGAATCAATAATAGAACGGAATATGTCCGTAAATAATAGTTTAAAAAAACAAAAAAATACGCTTTTATAGCTAACCGAACTAAGTGGAACATAATTTTTAATTGCAAAAGCGTTTATATTACAGTAGTAGATGGTCGAACAATCATAATTAAAGACCTCAAAATAAAATTATAATAAAATCTTTAATTTTTAATAGAATAATTAAATTCAGAGTAAAAAGCGTGGGATGCTTGATGTATTAAATGTTACAATCATTCTATTGGCAACTATCTATCAGAGGAAAGTTATGAGAATGTAGCAAAATGCACCCCACGCTTTTTGCTCTGAATTGAATTATTCTGTTAATAACCTAAATTTTATTATAATTTTATTATGAGCTCATTAATTATCATTAACTGTTCGACCATCTACTACTGTAATATAAACTCTTTGTAATGAAAAATTATTTTCTACTTTTTAGTTTGGTTAGCTATAAAAGCGTTTTTTAGTTTTTTTAAACTATTATTCATTTTTCATTTTTTAGTTTATTGTGGACATGTGGTATTGAAATGTCTTACGAATCATTTCGTAATCTAATCATTTCATTTAAACCGTCAGTGCTGCATGGGATTTTTCCTGTTAACTCAGAGCAATCAAGTTCTTCAATCCGAAGACCGTCTAAAGATCTTACCCGACTAAGTGCTAAATAAGCTAAATAAGCAGTCACGAGCCTAGATAAATGACTGAGACTGTACAACCTTGCATCTTAGTGGCGACATTCGCAATGAACAAGGTGAGAATGCGCTACCTTGAAAAAGTATCTGCCTCCGTTGTGCAGTGCCGAGTGCCCGAACAAAAAAGAGTATGACCGAAACTGCTCGCATGCGCAGATCTTGCGCTAGCTCTGTCTCTCTTACTCCCTGCTAAAGGCTTCAAAATAAATTTTTAATGGTGGAAGTATTTACAATAACCGGAAAAATATTCTCTTTTGCTATGTATTCTACACTGCAGCCATATCATCAATCAATTGCATTTTCAATGTAAACAGACCAATACACTCCCAAGAATTTCGCCGCGGAAAAAACGAGAGCAAACCACAAGCAATGTGACAACCAACGCAATCTAACCTGACCCTTTTGACAACAACTTCTCAATTAGAATGCTTCTACATACAGGGCGAGCCTTTAATGTTCAATGTATTCATAGCTCCGATTATAAGTACCTAAAAAAGTTAAGTTATAAAAATTGTATGCAGCTATACGCTCATTATTAGGAAAATATGCCGCTTTCCACAGGGTGATTCATATCTACATGATAACACAAACATATATTTTTCAAATGACTGGTGTCCGCAAAGTTTGGTTTTTCCTTTACACGACGTGTAGATCTTGAGAAAATAAGTAATTTTCTTAGTAGCATATACACCTATGTCTTAAGAGAACCGAGGTATTAGGCTGGGCAGACTCAATCAAACCTGAACCAAATCGAAGCCGGTCTCATCCCTCGATCACGTCCACAGCGCCAGCGTTCAGTTATATGACGTACGACTACGATGTAAATACGCTAGTATGCAACTTAACCTAGACGCCGATAGTGTATGTCAACAAACCATTACATTGGCAACCGATTGCTGTTCAAAAAATAAAAAAAAAATGGCACACACACCAACAGCGAACTAGTCGACATGCTGTTAATTTACGGTGAGCGTTTTCAAAATGCGACCGAGGCTTCGCGAGTGTATGCCGATCGTTTTCCCAGAAGTTATCATCCAAGGCCCCGTAGATTTGTTTACCTTGTGCAGGGACTCAGGGATACGGGTCGTTTGGAGGAACATCGAGGTGGACACAGTGGGACACCTATACAACCTCGAATGCTGCAAACTGAGGAAAAAGTATTGAATCTCGTAGACGGGAATCCTTCAACAAGCACTAGGGACGTGGCTAGACAAGAGCAAGTGTCGAAGACTAAAGTCTGGCAAACGCTGCATGATGAGGGATTGTACCCATTTCACGTAAAAAGCCCTCCGAGCTGAGAATTTTCTTGCAAGAGTACGGTTTTCTGACTGGTTGTCGCACCAACATGACAATAGTCCGGACTCATATGTGGTCAGTAGAAAGTCCTCACGCTGTTCGTCGGTCACACTCTCAACAAACATTTTTTGTGAATGTTTGGGCTGGCATGGTAAACGGCATGCTCATTGGACCATTTATTCTCCCGAATCGGTTGTATGGGATACAATCCCTAGACTTTTTAAAGGTACATTTTACCACCCTGCTAGAAGATGTGCCCTTGAGTGTAAGACAATCAATGTGGTTTCTCCAAGACGGTGCACCGTCCCATTTTAGATGCGAAGTGCGTGAGTTCTCAAATGAATCATTTCCGAATAGGTGGATCGGACGTAATGAACCCGTAGCATGGCCTCCGCGATCTCCAGACTTAACACAGTGTGACTTTTTTCTTTAGGGTCTGATAATTGAGCCAGCTGCTCTATTCAATCGGGGAAGGGACTCCACTCTAAAAGCATACACATGTGTTTTTGATTCCAACGGCGACAACTTCGAACAGTACTTATAAAATACGTTCACCAAGAAAAAGTCACACCGACGTCATATCTCTTTTTTGTTACATGAGCTCCTCGGATTTTATGACAGAGCCGTACTTGGAATTTCAATTCAACTAAACAGGGAGTACTTTTAATTTTTTTTTTGCTTGTTTGCTCACGTTTCACCACACATTAGCTTTGTTATATCAAGCAAATTTGTATCTGAAAAGGAAAACTCCAACTTTGCGGACAACCTGTATATTTTAGTATATTTTAAAATGCCTCTTCAATAGAAGAATTTTGATATAGCATAACATAGTTTGTACTGCTACTGATTCTAATGAGTTGCCAAAAAGCACAAAACATCTGTCCATGGTTGACTGTCAAAACCAATGTTTAGATGGTAGCTATTCTTCGTGTTTTTCATTTCAGAGAAAAATATCGATGACTGTTTCAATCAAAAGCAAGTCCTTGTTCAGTCGACTCAGAATCGATGAGTTTTCTCGACGAGTGTCCAATTCCATGGCCACACGCTAAGAGTAAGGTGCAAACACTGCGAGCAGTTACCGATACAGCAGAAAGAGCAGTCAAGTTAATGCAAGGCTTCCATGGCTTAATAATCACTGCTGATGAGGAACAAAAACATTTTTTATTACATTGCGTACAAGAACACTGGCAGCTATATCTTGATCTGTGACGCTGTCTTATTGCGATAGGTTCTAACTTGTGTTGAACATATCCTTTTATGAACAGATGATGGCATTGCGAGGGAAGTGCAGGTCAACCTACTTGACGCCATCAACGAACCAAAACATGAAAAATGATTTAGGTAATTTTTTTCCAAATTGTGGATACTGGTCAAAAATGTTCATGAAAATAACGCATATCCAGTTTTGCGGTTAGGACTACGCTCACTAGCGGCTAAAAGATAACTTCGCGGACCGCTAGCGCCTTAAGTTTCATTACTTTTTAAAAAATGCTTCCCCCCATCAATGATGCAAAATGAAAAAAATATGTAGATAAAGTTTCCAAATTGCCCATTCTATGCAGAAAATACATTTTGAATATGTTTTGTTTAAAAATATTTTTGATAAAAACGCAATTTTGTGTGTTGAGGTTAGTGGTACAATCCCATTTTAGGAAATGGAAACTAGTCCGTAGCAATTTTCCATGGCCACTTATATTTTTCCGGTGTAGTTCTAAGTGCTTCATAAGATACCACATGTCTCCATTTGTTCTGAATCACCCTGTATAAGTGCTCTACCAGGGTACCCATTCAGGTAACACTTTTTAAATCTAATCTTTTACCACTTGTAGTTGAAGTTTCACTGCAAGAATGGAATCCAAGGTTCAACATGCTAACCTCCCTACAATAGACCCAAAAAAAGGCGTTGTTATTTCTTGTGAAGTATGTATTTGATATTCAACAACACAACATGCACAGTTCTATATACATATATATTTTCTTTATATATGTAAATAAAAACAGTAACTGTTTATTCCAAAGTTACTTCAAAGCCTAATCAATTAGGAAACCTTTGCAAGTTATTACCTACAAATTACTCATACAAATACCATATTCAAAACAAAATACACAGATTAACCCAATTAAGAGTGAACTAAACTAAATACGTCAATTATCTCTTGTCGGACCATCACCTGTTTTATCTGACTTCATTTCCAGCTTGCAAGTGGTAGGTTCTTCTTTAGTATCGCTCTCCTTTTTTATTTCAGCTTCTTTACTCTCTTTTTCCCTTTCTCTCTCCCATCGTGACTTTGCATCATCGTGTTTCTTGTCTTTTTCTTCCTTCTCCTTCTTGTAACTCTCCTCCTTGGTCGATGAGCTCCTTAAAACTGGCTCTACTTTATCCCGGATCTCGACCAAAGTTGTGTAGAAAACTTTAGAATTAGACTGAAAAATAAACATGATTTGTAAAATCTAAAAAATTCTGTATACACCGCGGAAATGGTGTAATACTCTTTTAAGTCGTTAGACATTGAATAACTTATTGAAACTAGCTTGACCCAAGTAGCACAGGACATTGGCTGAACATTGTTTTTATATTGGATGAATATTCATATATTGGCACTAGCATTCCAATCAAACACCAATATCTGCTCTACATAGGCTAAACTTTTTAAAATAAAACATTTGGTTTTTGCCTTTAGCCAATATCAACCAACATGTTATTTTGCAATATTGGAAGGTAGATTATTGACACAACATTGTAACTGCGTTCGTAAGCACAATATTATAGGTAGATGTTGGCTAAATATTGTATTGATAGCGGAGGTGCAATATTGTTGAAACATACATTGGCTAAATATTGTTTCTTCCTATAAGAACACTAATATTGTCAACCAATATCACCCCAATGTTGATTTTTAATCGTTCAGCGAATATTCGTAATCTTATGTTTGTCGTATATTTGCTAAATTTTTAGAAAATACATTTGGTTATCCCTTTTGGGCTAAATTGGATCAATATGTTATTTTGCCATATTGCAGAATATACGCTAAAATGTCATTACGCTACACTTGCAGACATTCTTCGTGAATATCGCAAGGTGTACATCCTGGGCTGGAACGTTTATTCGAGGAGTCTGAGAACTCACAAGACTCAGAAGTTGCTGACCAATTGCTGGCAGTGAACAAGATAGTTGAACAATATAGTAAATGCGGTAGAATAATTGTATTATAAACTATTTTCTTGGAATATGTACTAAGACTATGAGAAGCCCTATAAAAGTAATTTGTTTTTTTGGCAATTTTTATAGTGATCCTCAAACTTTAGTTTACTATCGATATATATATATATATATATATATATATATATATATATACCTAAATATTTAATTGATTCAACATTTTCAATTATTTCTCCACTTATCCTAACTGTGATAGTATTCAATTTTAGTTTATTTACATTTAACCAATTTACGATTTTTGTCAAGTCAGAATTTAGCATTTTTATCATCTGCAAATATCTGAAGTTTACAATAATCTATAATATTACAAATGTAATTAATGTATAAAATAAATAATAGTGGACCTAGTTTACTACCTTGTGGTATACCAACAGAAATATTTTTTGTCTTAATAATGTAGATCCAATTTTGGTTATTTGACTTCGGCGAATTAAATAGTTCTGTAGAATTTTGAATACAGATCCTTAGATCCGTAGTTTGTAAATAGTTTATTCCTCTCAATAGTCTCAAAAGCCCTTTTGAAGTCCAAAAACACTGTTACTGTATGTTTCTGATTGTCGATACATCTCCTCCAGTCCTCTAAAACCATTTGTGTTGCCGTTTTAGTTGAGTGTTTCTTCCTGAACACAGCTTGAAATTGGTGTACAACTCAGAATTCTTAACTTTAGAAACAGGAGTTATGGTAGAACACTTAGTTTTGTTGGAAATTCGCCATATTTTAAACAGTAATTTATCAGGATTAATATTCTTGCTCCAATAATATCAAAACATTCATTAAGCACACTTTTAGACAAAATCTCACTCTTATTTTGACTTGATTCTTGATATAATCTTCTTGAGACAATTAATGTTTGTTGTTCTAAACTCACTGAATGATGCATTATAATCTGAGCTAATGGGACATTGGTTGGGATCCCCGTCAATAATTGATTATACAATGCCGTTGTCACTTTCTATGAAATAGGTATTCATTCGATCTGCTATTATTTCTTCATTTGTTATTACCCCATCGTCGAATTTCATTTTAGATAATGTACTTGTTCTAATAGGAGAAACAATGTTTTTCAACGTTTTCCACATATGTTTGCTATTATTTTTACTCTGATCAATTTTGGCATTGGAATATTTTTTCTTTTCATCTCGTAGAACTGCTACAGATTGGTTTCTTGATCTTGTGTATTCTATCCGATCATTTTCACTTCCAGTAATCATAAACTTCTTATAATTGTAGTCTCTTTTTAATTTAGAATTCTTGAACGTCTGCGAGAATCAAGGTGTTGGATTTTTCCTTTTATCAATTGTCGTCTTGACTGTAGCTTCTTTTATGCAAACTTCAACATTACCCAATAGGCTTGTATAATAGCTATCAACATCAACAAACGCTTCGGTCATATCTTGAGGTAAAAGAGTTTCTCGTAATTTTACATAGTTATTATTAGTAATTTCTTCCACTTTGTTAGCATCAAATTTACTTTCAACTTCAAAAGATATTGATGAATGATCATTGATCTTAGGAGTATGCATAACTTTTGCAATTAAATTTTGTTCGTTGATTATTATTTTTACGATATAATCCCTTATCACAATTTCTATAATTTTATTATAAACTCAAATAGCTTCACAACGATTGATGATAGGTATAAAGTTTATTATACAAAAGTTACTAAAACCTTCACAGAGAATCTGAAAATTTAAAAAATGGGGGTTTCCATTTAAAAATCCAAAGTGTAACGCAATATCTTATTTTTTGGAGGACCCTGAAATATAGATGAAAAGACGTCCCTCTAGAAATCAAAATTGACTTGTCTAACCGTTTTTCCCAAAATGTACCAGGAGAGTCACAAATCGGGGTGCGACCACCCTGTACAATTGATATAGTGATATTTTTGTTTTATTTTGTTTGCCATTTACTTTTTTTGTGTCATTGTTTTGTGCAGTAAGTGCTGCTTACTGGTGACATACGAGTACAGTCAAATCCATACGCTGAATGTACAATGTACACTGCGTTTTATGAATAAACTGGATTCTGTGAAACTTGGGAAAATAGTTCTCTGCAACTTCACGTCTCCCGTGTAATTTCAAATTTTAATTCAGCGTGAAGTGAAAAGATTGGCTCTCCTTTGGAGCTGATAGTTTTTCACAAGTGATAGAGAAAAATGATGGGGAAAAATTGAGAGTTGATAGTATGAGCTAAGATCAAATGCTGTGCGCAGATCTCTGCATCATCAGAATCTGTATCACAACGGATTAATCCGGAATTCATCGTTTCTTAAATGTTATGAATTCCTTTTCAAACCGCATTTACGCTGTATCAAAACAAACACGGTTGTTCGATCCTCTAATTCTTGTACTCATATTGGCTTATTGCGGCGTGTCTAGCTTAATAATCAATAGTTACCCGAGAATTTGGCGATGGCGCCGCACGGCAGCGAAACGTCAAAAAAAAAACAAAATGTCATCTTGCAGAATAGGTAGTTTTTAGGGTGCAAATAATTCATTCCACGTTTACACGCTATGATCGCTGTGAGCGTCCATCTATGAAGGAAACGCTCAACTACCAAGCCGAGTAGTCTATAGTATTCATCTCTGAGAAGAAAGTTGGTTGAATAACAAGATCGCATCTGGATGGTTGTGTGTACTCGTATTGGTCTGCATCTATATAAAATCAGTGATATTTGCTGTTTGAGAAAATCATTACATTTTTTTGTTTTCAAAAACCTTGAGGAGAATTACGGGAAATCACCACCGCGCCCTCATTGTGTGTAACTACTGATAGCATGTATATGACTTGCAATTCGACAGTGTCCAATGAATATAATTATTTCTTATTTCTCTCATTTTTTAAATTCAGCAAATTTGCATATGTACTTTCCAGAATGGATAAGAAAAAGTGGATGCGCAACTAATTTCGAGCTTAGAATCTCAAGTAAGTGTATTTGAGACAAGAATCCAATGGATTTATCATCACATATTATTAGCACACAAATCCTCACTGTGCCGTTACCTCCAGTAATGCCATCTCTGATGCAGATTTTACATCACATCAGAGCCAAACATTTATAACTGAAGCCTCATGACATTTAGGCAATACGTACAACAGCAAAACGAGTTCACAACGTGTCCATCAGCTAGTGCTAAGTTAACATCTACATAACGTCTCAGAAAACCTATAATGTCAAAAAACGACATAATGTCACTTTTCAAGATACGATGTTTTGATGCAGTGTAAATGAGTTCTTCGTGAACGCGTTACGGCCAACGTATTTACCAAAATTTACCCACCAAAATATAACCGATCATATAACCAAAAAATGAACGGTCGTTAAGCCAATAATACCGATATATCACTATCGGCGAAAATTATATACAGGATGTTTTCAAAGTTGAGTCATTTAAACAACTTGTAGAACTCGTCAAAGGAGGTTGATATACCAAAAACTCACCTAAATAAAAGTTGCATAATAAGAGAGTTAGTTTACATTAAAAAGATTTTACAAAAACTGTTCATAACTGTTCCATTTGTTCGATTAACGCAAAATCTTACTCGGCGAATCCACGACTCTTTACAAGCTTCGAAAATAAAATCCTGGTGTCCACGGATTAAATCACAAGCATTTTTAATGTCCTGTTGAAGTTCTTCCAGAGTATTTACTGCTCCATCATGACACAGCAACTCCTTCAGATAGCCCCAGAGAAAAAATCGCAAGGCGTTAAATCCGGCGAGCGAGCAGGCCAAGAAATGGATCCATTGCGCTCTATCCATCTATTCGGAAACTCATTATTTCTCTTCTCCTCTAAAATGTGGTGGAGTCACATCATGTAGGAACCACATATTCTGACTCACATTTAGAATAAATTTTACCGGTCAGTCGAGGTGGAAAAATTAGGGTCCAATAAGCATGTCATTTACCACGCCAGCCCAAACATTTAATGAAAATCTATGTTGAAATTGAGTTCTTTTTACAGCATGTGGATTTTCTACTGTAAAAGCATGATTGTTGTGGTAAATAGTGCACTCCATCTCGTGTAAATGTTGCCTCGTCTGTACACAAAATTAATTTCGTAAAATCTTCATTTCAGCTGAACGAACTGTTCTAAATGCAACTGTTCCAGGATGATCTTCAGGTTGTAAAGCTTGTACCCTTGATAATGATAATACTGTTCTTGTCGTATTACCTTCTACACTTTACTACGAGAAATTTCAACTGCTGCTGCTATGGCTCTAGTACTCACTGTTGGGTCGTCGTCGGCCATTTCTAAAATCTCTTCATAAATTTGTAACATTTCAGGTTGAGCAGGTCTTCCAGCGTGACCTACTCGTTGTTCTTTTAAATATCATGTGTCACGTGTCTAATAACTAAATTTACAAACATCCGTGGGGCCGGATGATAAAGGAAACCTTTCCGCATACAACCTGCTTGCTGCGGTTGCATTTTTTTGGCACTCTCCGTGTGTTAGTGTTATGTCCACTAGTTCATTGTTTTCTTAAACATGGGCCATAGCCAGACAAATGAAAGTATACGTACTATTCAATAAGAATGATTGATACAAATGATCGAATCAAAGACTACTGAAAACCATACAATAACAAAAAAGTTTGCCAAATTTAGATAAACGGCAAGAGTAAACAAAAAAGATTTTACACGGCAGTAGTCGAGAATATAAAAAAATCTGTGTAATAACATCCTTACTTTTTAAATTTTTTTATCTTTTACTATTTATTTTATTATGCAACTTTTATATAGGTGATTTTTGGTTTATCAACTGCTTTTGACAAGCCCTGCAAGCAGTTAAAATAAATGTATAAATGATGCATTTAGTTAAACTTTAAATTTTACTAAACATCTTCGAAAGTACTTACTGAAATCTTGCTTAGCATGTCTTCGGTATTTCGAACTTTATCTTTATACTCTTTCAGCTCTGAATTCAAATGCTTTATCGTCGAACTGGATTTGCTGTATTTATCTTGCAACCTTTGATTATCGCTCTTCAAGTCCACCATCCTAGATTCTGTGTCCAATCTCGCCTTTTCACTTCTTTCTAACTGGGCCATCAAATTTCCAACATCAACCAATGAGCCATTGAACATTACAAAACCTGAAAGGCAAGTTGACTTTATTATTTTCAACTATTGTTTTATGATCAATAACTTATGATAATATGACCTAATACAATTACTGATTATTAGAAAATATGTCCCAGGTATACTGCAAGCAAATCACAAATTACATTGTATTCCCTCCTCCGTTCCAAGAAGGAAAGGAATTCGCATTAAAAATTCGTGCTGGAAACAAATTTTTGAAAACGATAAAGTGGAATAACTAATAAAAAGTATGAGTGGTTCTACTACTTTTCGAGAAAGCGCTTTCTTTAAGGTTTCTTTGATAGAAAAGTCTCTCTTAATATTCTTAATAAAGAGCAGGATAAAAGGTAGTAGTCTAATGATATACTCAGTGACATTAGAAGTGTTACACCCAGAAAAAAATAATTTCTTCAACTTGTTTTTTCGGGAACATAATGAGTATACTTAAAGCATGCTATGGCGACAAAGTCAACATTTTATCGTTGTTTTTGTTTACCTTTGTTAAAATGTTATATCTTAGTTTTTGTGAAGAAAGCAGTTTTGAGAGCTGACTAGTACAGATATTTTCAGTTATTGCCCTTTCATTTACTAGTGTTAAGCATAACAAAATGCCTCGAGGAAGACGTCCAAATTATCACCATGTTAGCGACTTTGACAGGGGTAGAATTATTACCTATCGAGATGTTGGTTTGTCCTATCGCGAAATTGGTCGACGTGTTAATTGTATTGCAATGACCGTAATGCGTGTGTGTCGTGTGTGGATAGAAGAAGATAAAGGAGCACGAAGAAGGCCACTCAATCGCCGCATTCGAGACTTTGGACTTTTTTCATACCGTCCACGGTAAGTGGTTCTTCTGACAGCGGACCACTGTCGTCAACGTTTGAACTGAAGCAGAGAACGACAACATTGGGAGGCCGAATGGCATAATGTCATAATGAGCGACGAATCGCGATTCTGTCTAGGTACGCAAGATGGTCGTAGAAGGGTAAGACGCCGCCGTGGAGAGCGGCGTGATATTGGATTTGCTGTTGAGAGGTTTGTACACAGGACTGCTGGAGTAATGGTATGGGGGGCTACTGCCTATGGTAGCCGATCACCCCTCCTCTTCATTCAAGGCAATATGACTGCAGCGCGTTAAGTTTATGATGTCCCACAAACCACTTTACTGCCGAATCTAGAGGGCCGTCGACACGTACTTTTTCAGCAAGACAACGCACGTCTCCGTATTGCTCGTCTTACTGCGGACTTTCTTCAAGAAGCAGACGTTAATATTTTTTTGTGGCCGGATTTAAATCCCATCGAACATGTGTGGGGATATGATGGGGAGGAGAGTATCCACACACCAGACGTCAATCATCTCATTTTGTCGATGCCTAGACGTATACAGGAGTGCATTCAGCTGCGGGGTCGCGCAACACATTAATTTTTTTCTTATTACTTGTCAATAAAATTTCGTGATAATGTTATCGTTTCATTGTTGATGTAAGACTACCTCATTGCCAAAAATTCAAGTTGAAGAAATTATTTTTTCTGGGTGTAACACTTCTAATGTCACTGCGTATATTAGCAAATTTGCCGGAAAGAATTGTTAAGTTTGGTTTTATTGACGCAAGTTGTTTAAGGGGGTATTTAAAACATGGACGCATACAATGTGTACACTAATTTTTGTGGGAAAACTTTTTATTCGACAACAAAAAATGAGTAATCGTGTTTTTGAGATTAAATCAACAGTCTTGGCAGGAACGAAAAAACTCTCGATATTTACGAGACCTACAAAATGTATACACAGTTAGAGCTGTAATTTTTACACCGTACAGATGAGCCTTAAAGTTGATACAAAAATGCATACTGAAATGCACTGAACTGTTTATACAGATAGCACGCAAACTGAAGATACAATTATATTTCAAATTGTCTTAGCCTAGTTAGTATGTAGCATGTGCTAAATGGCTACATTATTGATGACTGCATAACTTTGTCAAATAAGTAGGTTACGTAATTCAGTTTCTTTACGAAGAGATATAATTCCCTGGGCCTTTTTTTCTAAAAGTACTAATAAAGTATACGTTTGTGTTCGAATTTTAGCACGATTAAAATGACTGCGAGCTCAAAATACTGGAAAATAAACGCGAGAAAACGAAAACTTTAAAACCATTTCGCAAACGGTATTTTCGTCTAATATGATTAGACTATAGGAGTCTCGTCGTCGTTCATCAATCCCAACACTAACAAAGAAGTAAACTTTGTGATAAAACAATGATAACTGGATGCAGTCACAAACGTAATTTGATTAACGTCAAAGGGAAAAAAAACAAAAAGTAATTGAACTACGCCCACTTTGTATAGCTTTAGTCCCATGTTTGCCATCCTGGTATTTTTGTGTGTATATACTATATGGTATTGAGGAAGGTATATTAAAATTTCAGCCAAGATGAACGGAAAAAAGTGTGTCCCGTAAAATGTTTCGCAACTGCAATACTTTTCAAATCGAAAGTTAGGTGTAAGAGTAGCTTTAAGCTAAGTCTCGCATTAAACTGATGGATAGTTGCTTTGCATCATGGAAGATTTTACCCAAATTCAAATCTCGATATTTTCGGGACGGAAAGAGATATCGAGTTGCGGCATGCGGGAGGTTCTTGACCAACTCTTCGAAAACACGTACAGGGTTCGACCAGTATACTTTTTTCATTCATCCACTCATACAGTGTGAGCCAAGGAAGTTATGATTTTTAGCAGAGTTTAGGGCTATGTCGAATTCTCAATTGGAAACTTTTCTTTGCATATTTTTGATCTTTAGACTATTCTAAAAAAGTAATATCTCAAATTTTTCGAAAGCTGACTATAACTCAAATTATAGAATTTTTTACTACTCGCAATAAATGTCTTTCGACTCGACCTCGTATTTTTTTTTCTGATTAGCCTCTCCATGCAAATAGGACGTTTCTCCGGTTTCATCCTAACTACCTACACCTCAAACATGCAAGTACTAAGTAACAACAATATTGACTGTATTCTCAACAGAATAATTTTATTTTCTCGTCTTTTTTAAAAAAAAAAAGATAGAATTGTAGTAGATTATTGGGAGGTCGTTTAGTGGATGATGTAACAGAAAATAATTTAACATTATTGCCTCTCGCATCAAAGTCACCAGACCTAAACATAATTGAGCATGTGTGGTCTCGGCTAAAATTTCTAATGCGGTCAAGACAAAATGCTCCTCAAACAATCGAAGAGCGTCTGAGTCCATTCAGGAAGAGTAGCAAAACGTATTCAGAGAATTTATTAATAACCTTCTGGAAAGTATGCCACGAAGATTCCAGGCTGTGATCGATGTGCGGGGTGGCCCTACAAGGTACTAACAATATTGCTTAAAATAACTGTTGCTGTTTTGTAAAAAGTTCGTTTTTGTCATAAATAATTTAGGTATTTAACTGGACTTCAAATTTTTGTTTTCTAAAATGTTACATATTGTTAATGTTAATCAATAAATTCTTAGATATTGTTTAAACATTTAATAGAGTCTATTACCTATTCGAAAACATCTCCAATGAAGACGCGTACGCCAATGCTGAATGAGAAGGATACAAAAATTCCAGATAAAAGATGAATACCAGTGTTGGCCAGCATCACAGCATTTTAAAATTTTTATTCAAGTTATTAGCACTTTTTTTATACCGAAGTAGCCGCGCAGGCAGAAGCCGAAACGCCGGGACACCGCGGCTGCTGCGATGACCCAAAAGAAATTTTGTTAATCCGAGTTAGTAGAACTGGGAAAAGCTTCCTCTTTTAGCACCCCAAACGTGTGAGCAAAATACTCGAGGCTAGGCCTTATCTGAGCCTTGTATAGAGTGAAAAGGTCATGCGGAGAGAAGTACTTCTTAGCCCTAAACAAATACCCCAGCTTTTTCACAGCAGCTGCCGCTATTGACGAGACGTGTTCGTACCAGATCAGGTTCTCGGCGATCTAGACTCTGACTAGCCGAAATGAAGCTCTTTGGCAGAACTCGGCCATCCATCGGAACCGGATGAGCACTAGGATGCTTTTTGTTGGTCGAGGTACAGTACTGTGTTTTGGAAGCATTAAACTGTACAATATTGTTGCGACCCCAAGCAGTGATAACCTCCAGGTCTTTCGTCAGAGATCGGCTTGTCGCTCTGAATTCCTGCATGTAGAGTGCTGTCATCAGCGAAGCTGTGGATTGGGTTGATCGTGTAGGGAACACCCGAGTTGACGTTGTGGGATGAAGAGGAGAGCCCGTCAATTACGACGGATACCTTGCGACCAGAGATAAAGTCAGCCATCCATCTGCAAAGCTTTTCTGGGAGACCATAGCATGGAAGTTTGCTTAAGAGGGCAGCGTGCCACAGCTGATCGGACGCTTTCGTGGTGTCAAGAACAACGACATGAGCCTCACCATAAGACTGAAAGAGTTTACTCCACAATTTCGTGACATAAGCTAGAAGGTCCCATGTGGATCGCTGGTGTCGGAAATCATACTGCCTGTCGCTAATCAAGCTGTGACGTCCGAGGTAGTCCAAAAGTTCGCGATTTATGCACCTCTCCATCATGGTGGAGTTGGCGGCAAAGATTTCGGCAAACACTTCCGCCTTGGCTTTTGAGTCGGATGCAATCGTTCCATCCTGACACGTAAGTGGTGGAAGGCTACAATGCGAGAAGTTCTTTTCAATCTGCTTGGCCAGCGTCCACAAAGCCCGACTGCCATTGCGATGCGACATTACCCTGTGACTAACTTGTATGTAGTGCTGGTTTTTGGCATTGCGAACCGCTTCGTTGTATTTGTTTCTAGGCTCGACGTCGGCTTGTCTGTTCTCTACATTGGGGTTTTGTAAGAAGATTCTGTGTGCCTTGATCTGCTGGCGAGCAGTGTCACACGATTTGTTAAACCAGCCGTTGGATCCTGGTTTAGGCACTTTCACTGTATGAGGGATATATACCTCCATTCCGACGTGGATAATTTCGGTTATCGAAGAACAGACAGCCGACACATCCACGTCAGCGAAACAGACATCTGTCCAAGGAAAGGTAGAGAGACTTCTTACCAAACCAAAAAATGCTTTTGATGTTACGCCACTGGAATACACCCCTATATTAAGATTAGTAACTTGGATTTGTTCATTAAGCTGTTTAATAGTAAAATCTATAAATTCGGTATAATTATTATTTATTATTAATAAATACACATTCTCAAGAAAAAACCCAAAAAATTCCCTTCTTCAGGGATACTTAATCACGTTTTTAAAATTCGATAATTTGAGTTATACCTGACTTTCTAAAAAATTGAGAATTACTTTTTTTCGGATAGTTCAAAGATCAAAAAGATGCATAAAAAATTTTCCAAGATCAAAAATTGAGAATCTGACATAGCCCCAAATTTCTTTAAAAAACCCGACTTCCTTTGCTCACCCTGTATAAGTGGATAAATAAAAGAAATATACCGGTTGAACCCTGTACGTGTACTCATCTCTTTCCGTTCTGAAAATATCGAGATTTGAGTTTAGGTAAAATTTTCCATGTTGCAAAGCAAATGTCCACCAGCTTAGTCGATCGTCATTATTATTAAATTGAAATTGAAAGATAATCCTGCAACTTTAAATTGGTCACATCAGGTCCTAGTGTTTGGTAAAAACATTGTTTAGTCAAGTCTCCTGGTTTTCGAGATAAACAGCAATCATTTTTTGGCAAAAATCACAGTCGATTGTTTCATCAAAATCAGTGTTGTTTTATTCTGATGTTATAGCGAAATCTTCATGTAAATATTATAAATCAATTTGTACGTCTTATTTTGACACCTTGTAGTAATAAAGAATGAAATATGATCACCATACCAAGTCGAACATTTAATTTCAGAATGCTCCTGTTTTCTAACAGTTTGTTGGCTATTTACTTTTTACGACAATTTTAATGGAAGATTTTTCTTGCATATTTAAAAATAGTTTTATAATACGAACAGGGACATGATTGATGAAATGGTAAGTTTTTATTAAATTATCTGAACTAAGTATTTAAAGTGGCCATCACGGAAACCATGAGACTTTTGACTAAACAAATTTTTTACAAACAGTAGGTCATCATGTAGTTTATTTTCAGTTGCACGATTATTCTTCAATTTTCAATATATTGAACAGAGTATACGTACGGCCTTCTTGATTATCCATTTCTTTATTGGCATCACTAGGCTTATTGGTAGATTCGTTATCTTTGAACACAGGCAACAGCGCCTTATTTCCTACAGCTAGCTCACGTAAATTGATTTCTGCTACCATAGTTATAGCTTCTTCATCCTTCGGCTTATCGGTCAGCTTTCTGTAATGTAAAGAGTCCCTTGTGACCACTTTACTGACCAATTTTTTTACTTGCGCTCTAGACAGTTGAACGCCCAGTGTGTACAGAAGTTCTTCAATATCTTTATCGAAGATATAGCCACAGTGAGACTGATCAAAGTAGATGAAAGACAGTAACAAGTGCTTATCTTTAGTCACGAGCTTGACTTTTTTCTTTTTGTCTTTGTCCCTTTTTCTATCCTTATCATCATTGTCATCGTCGTTATCATCGCTATTTTCTTGTTCGTCCCTTCTTGAATCCTTCTTGTCGTCTTTAGTTTCTGATTTTTCCTTGCTGTCAGATGTTTTCTTTTTCTCAGCATCCTTTTTCTTGTCATCGTCTTTTTTCTTATCGTCATCCTTTTTCTTATCGTTCTCTTTTTTATCGTCCTTCTTTTCGTCTTTGTCCTTTTTTTCTTCCTTCTTGTCTTTATCTTCTTTGGGCTTATCAGGTAAAACTGTCAAAGCCTTGTAAATATTGAATCCAAAATCTCGAATAAGCATTTCGTTGAATAATTCCGCAAATAAAGAAACCTCGAAGGAGTGTTCCTTGGTGTCTTCAGGTCTGTAATCTAAGAGGAGGGACAGTGACATGACTGTACAATCGAACTTTCCTGATTTGGCAGTTTTAGAAGGATGGACTACGATGTGCTGTTCGTCTGGTAATGAGTAACGTTTTTCTAGCAGAGCTAGCGCACGTTCATCCAACTTCTTTATTTCAGCCTGTAAAAAATATTGATTATTAGTAATATAATTATAGACAGAACAAATCCGCTTAAAGTCAGGTTATGTTTGTGATACTTTTTAGATGAAATATAGAGTTTCGGCAATTACAAATACCGCATACGTAAACTTTAACTTTCTCCTTTTTTGTGTCCAGGGACGCGTTCAGCCAACGTAAAGCAGTCCATCAATACAGCGCACTCTTGCTGGATAGCAGTAGCTACGAGGTACACCCTATTTTATGAGAATCCATCATGGAACACTGACAGGACGAGGGATCGATGAACTCCACGTAGAGAGACCCGTATTTTGTTGTGGTTCTTTGTACGCTACAGATTCATTTTGTACTTTCTCAAAACTATTTTATTTAAAAAAGTTTCTTTGCATACGAAAGAAACGCTACAAGCACAATGGCTGCTAATGACCATGACTACATTCATTTCAAGTAGGAATAAAGTAAGATAAACAGTTTTTGACTATATTAATTATATTTACTTTTTAGAACCTGAAACACCATATGATCTTAAAAGGCAATGAAACAGCCATACATTTAGTTCAGAATGTGTGGCAGTATATGACCGATTTGATAGAGCTTAGATTCCATCAATTAAGTCTGAACATTACTCGGGTAATTTTAATAAGTAATAAAATAAAAAAATGTAAGTAACTATTGCAGGAAGTCATGAAATGTACACAACTGGCACAATGCAGTGTTCGTGAATACAGGCATGGGCCAACTGTTGAGAACTCTGCAAAAATCCAAAGGAAACTCAAACGTAGTTTATAATTTTTTCAAAGAGAGTAAGATATTCATAAGGATATACCAAGTCAGCAAATTGATGCTATGCCATCATTACATATCGAGGAATTCCAGGAAGTATGTTTTATTTTTATTTTGATGTTTGAGTGGTATGATGCATTTGATGTATCACAATAATATGGCATGGTGGTGGGTCTTTTCGTAATTTTGGGTGAATGTATTAGTTTTGATGTGATTAGTTATGTGCTCTTGATGAATTATGTTACACTGATGACGGACAATAAACCAGAAACACGTGTCTATAATTATGTTCACTGTTACCCTCGTGCCAGGGGGGTGGTTGTAGATGCACTTCCCTGCACGATGAATGTTACTTCTGGGGTTCGAAGTGGTTGTTGATTTGGAGGATTTGGGCGCTGGGGGAAATGAAAAGATTGCCAATTTCCAGAGCTTGCCCAAAATCTATTTAACTATTTTTAATAAATCACCTGAAGGGTGCTATTACAAAGTTTGCAACAAACTACCTGAAGGGTGCTATGACAAGGTTTGCAACAAACTACCTGAAGGGTGCTATGACAGGATTTTCAAGTATTCAAAATGATCACAGTAAGCTCAAAATTTCACTTTGCAATGGTTAATCGATCACCTAACAACAAATGAAAACGAATATTAGTGACTTACCAAGTTTCCGGGGGTATGCATACCTCAGGATCACACCAGCTGTGAAGTTAGGATAAATAATTCATATTAAGTGAAATTAGCTGCTTAAGTATATAGATGCAGTTCGACGGGGTTTCAGCACATGGCGTCTGTGGACATTGGCAACGGCTGAATCAGCTCCCTTCCTCAGGGGCTGCTTGGAACTTTCATTACAGGGCAGGGCGTGGAAAAGTCGTAAGGGCTTCATCTGAAGGTATCAGCAGTAGTTTGGTGGACAAAACGTAAGGTGAAGAAGACGAAAAGTTGGAAGAAGATGAAAAAGGCCTCTGTTGGAGTGTGGCCTAAAAGTGTCGGCTAGAACGCCGTAAAAGCGTCGAAGACTCCCGTCTCCCACATCCCCGTAGGATTATATGAGACATAAAAAGGAAGAACGCTTAGACTTTATTTGGCGTAAAGATCCGCAAAATGCGTGCTTCTCAACAGAGCTACGACCAAAAAGTGAAGTTTCTTCAACTTGGACACGGAACACAAAGTTCGAGAGGAGCAATGGAACAACAGCGGACCGTTCCCGGACTGAAAGGACCGAACACTTGTCAAAATGTAACATTGAGGTTAGGAAAGAAACGAAGACGTAAACAATTCTCAGATGAAGGGGCCTCAACTACAAAATGAGATTATAGGTGGAGCGTTACGTATAAACCATAGAGAAAATCTTCAGGTAGTTAAACTAGGAATATGTCTACCCTTGTTTAGTGTTTACGATTATTGCAGGGTCACGGCAGTTCCTACAAGGTTTGGACAAAGTTTAGGGCTGATCCCACGGACCACGATAGCACCTAGGACTTAAGATTGTGAATCTAGTCTTGGTAACCGCTCACAGTGTACAATTTTCAGCTAATAAATCTTGAATTCTGAGGTAAGAGTATGATTTCAAATTAAACCCGTAACATTACAGATAAATTTACAGCTTCTAGAAAGGACTACGCAGCCTGTTCTATTGACATACCATGTAATCAATAAATCCCAGTTGTACTATAATTTTCTAATAAACTTCTCTATATCTGCACTTGTACATTTTATTGTCACTTTTCCCACCCACTTAAAAATATAATCCTGACGTGAACAACAGCTCTAAATACGGTCCCGAAATTCATTATTGCCAACGTTATAAATTAACACAAAGAAGTCGCTTTAGTGATCAGCTGTTCACCTCAAAGCGTGATGGATACTCGTGAAATATGGTTTAGTTTGTTCACTTTCAGTATGACGACAGTTTTCACTTGGCTGTCAGATTCGATAGTATGAGGGCGGTTCAATAAGTACCCGTGTTGAAGACACCATTTTTTTTTTACAAATAAAAAATATTTTACAACATTTTAACTCAATTTGACGAACTCTCCAAAATACGCCTCTGTCTCAGCGATGAGTTCTTCGTTTGAGCTAATTTTTTTTCGCGCGAGCCATTTCTTCATGTTAGGGAACAAGAAAAAGTCGCAGGGGGCCAGATCGGGTGAATACGGGGGGTGCGGCAGCACTTCATAATGCAATTCATGCATTATGGCGGCGACAACTCCGGATGAATGTGCTGGTGCGTTATCGTGGTGAAACAGCACATTCTTTTTCGTCAAATGTGGCCGTGTCTCCTTCAATTTTTTGTAGACGCGGTCCAATAACTCACTATAGTATTCTCCAGTGTTCGTTCTTCCTTTTTCTAGAAAATACACGAGGATAACGCGGTTCGCATCCCAAAAAATCGTCGCCCTGACCTTTTCGGACGATGGGACCATCTTCGCCTTCCTTGGAGCAGATTCACTGGAAGAAATCCATTGTTTTGATTGTTGCGTAGTTTCTGGTGTGTAATGATGAATCCAGGTTTCATCAACGGTGACAACTCAACGCTTAAATTGCTCCAAGCACTGCTTCGAAGTTAACAGCCGTATCCGCTTGTTGTCCACTGTGAGCATTCGCGGCACCCATCGGACCGACAATTTTTTCATCTCTCTTATCATGTAAAATATTCATTGCCGTTCCGGTCGACACACCTACGGCCTCAGCTACTTCGCGCACTTTCGTCGATCATCGAGAATCATGTCGTGGACTTTTTGAATGATTTCCTCGGTAACCACGCCTGCCGGACCTTCTGGTCGCTCCTCCTCAAAAACGGATGTTCGCCCACGCTTAAACTTGTTGAACCATTATCTGACTGTGGCCATAGATGGCGAAGTGTCCCCACATAAACAGCATCGAACTTTGCTTTCATCTCCTCGCATTTTTCCCATCCAAAAACAAAAAGCAAATTACCGAAATTACCCCTCTTTTTCCATCACGAAACACGTGTTACTAGAATGGGTGCCAAATCCAAAATAACCTACCAATCAGCCAGATACTTGTTGTGCCGTCTTTTGATAGATGGCAGCACACGATGATAACACCAACTTCCCTCAGGAATACCCGCTGTTGTCAAACACGGGTACTTACTGTTACTGAACAAGCCTCGTATGTTGATTAAATGTTTTAAACTGTCAAAGCTAGTTCAGGGCTAATGCTATATTGATACGGCCAGCAAAGAAAAATCTTTCTGACATCGATGACAGCTTCGGATGACAACTGTTACTAACAGACAACTGCGAAACGAAAATTTAAATTCTCCCTTGAACGTTCCTCACTGAAGCGTCCTTGTTTCACTCTTTCCAATGAGATATCTGATATCCATTGTTTCCAAGACAGCCTCACGACTCAAGGAAGGTCTTTATTTATCTGACTCTAAGCCCAGATAGCACAGAACATCTTA
This sequence comes from Acanthoscelides obtectus, assembly GCA_963669975.1. Classification (NCBI taxonomy): domain Eukaryota; kingdom Metazoa; phylum Arthropoda; class Insecta; order Coleoptera; family Chrysomelidae; genus Acanthoscelides; species Acanthoscelides obtectus. The sequence goes on along the minus strand of CAVLJG010000005.1, from coordinate 105,815,978 downwards.
GATACGTCCATTTTATGCACTAATAATGTCTGAACGCCTGATATATTGAAAAGACGTCTGTAAGATATCCTTAGTGCCACATCTTTGAGTGCTGCGTCTTTTTTGAGAAGACGTTGCGGAAATTTTTAGAACCCAGCTTCTTAACAAGTTAGAAATGAAGTGAACATTATAAGAAACCACAATCCTGAACATCAACTAAACTTTAAAGTAACATATATTATTTCGTTTGTCCAACCACGATTGAAAATATATATCACTTTTTTAAGACCTGTATATTCTTCAACCAAATCCATTATTTTAAACTACGCGAAAGGATAAGTCGTTGAAGTTTTCAGATATCTTTATTTCTCGATAAACACCAATTGTCTTTTAAACTTCAAAATTTATTAACTCAAAAATCGCCACCAGATGACGATTAAAGCAAGCACATATCTATACTTAAATCTGCAACATCTCTAGCTCGGTATCTGTCGATGCCATTTGTGATTGGTGTCAGTGTTTTTAAGGCGTAGCGCGTCCGCAGGAAAAGTTCTTGCCTACGTATGATTTTCCACTTGTTTGCCGTAGAAAAAACAAGTAAATTGGCCTCCCAAGGTGTTTGTTAACGTTAGAAAAAAGTGTTCTCTTAGAATGTAAAATTTGCAATGTAAAAACATTTTGGATTACAATATTAGAAAGTGTATGGAACAACCTGTACCTACTTATTTATTTCAGTGTATGCTGGAAGGGCTGGTGTATGCCAGAGCCACCATGAGGTGGAGCTAGCTGTCCGGACTTCGCTTAGACGAGCTTCAGATCGCCAGACAGCCACCCAAAAAAATATTGATAACACAGAAAAATATTTGTTTTTGATAAAAACACTTTATATTTATCTTTATTGATAATTTGCCTGTTTTTACTATGTCTTTTTAATGCCGCACCAAAGACGTTACGAACGTATTATAAAGACTGACGTCTTTTAGGCCCGTATCGTCAGTCGTCCCTACAATTGTAGGGTGCGTTTATGGCCTCCTTGATTGTCATACTCCTTTCTCTCCTTCAAAAATTTCTAGATTACACTTGCCCGTGTCAGCGTCAGCGCTCTCCTATTGTGAAGATATGTTTTCTTTTTAAATTGTAGGAAATTTCAGGCTGATAAAACATGATATAACTCAAAAGCAAGCACAATTTGATGCAAATAGATGTCTGTGACATAACCTCAAAATAGAGTTCTGACACGGAGAAGTAGAATACTATGACAATCAAGGAGGCCATAAACGCGCCCTACAATTGTAGGGTCGACTGACGATACGGGCCTAAGACGCAAAGTATGCCGTTGTGCTATTTGGGAATGAAGGAACTCCCGAGTACATGCACGAAACTGAAACGAAACACTGAAGCATCCCTACACATATTTTGGCACTTTAAGGAAAACAGCAAATTTGCACATTGAATCTAAAAAAATGATGTTTCTATGAATTTTTGTTGTATCTCCAAAAATGAAGTGGTGATGGGTATCCAACGGTTTCCGTAAAAAACACCCTGTATATTCGAAATGGCTGAGCCGACTTTAACAAACTTGGGCTAGTTGAAAAGAGCTATTCTTGGGCTATAAATGCTATAATATTTGAAGTTTTGTTAGTTTCATATATGGTCGCTAGAGGGGTTTTTCGACATTCCGACAAAAATCGTTAATTTGGTATGATTTTTTATGAGAAAGTAGCTAAATGATGTCTAAACAAGCTCGCGAAAACCGCATCTCGATATCTTGTTCCTAACCTAAAATTTCGGCCAAAAAAAAATTTATCAGGAAATCTCTAAAATTTTTATTTTTGTAAACAAATTTATCCGGAATTCTTTTTTATGCATCAGAATAAAATCACCCTTTTTGAAAATATTACAAAATATCGCCAAAAAGTAAACAAATGACAAAAGGCATGTTTTTTGTTTAAATGTGTATAATGTCTTTTAAGTTTTGCATATAGAAACATAGTAGGCCGCGCGGATCGAACGTCAGTACTGAATTTTAACCTCACTCTTCAGTAAACTTAAATTCAAAGTTTCACAACAATACGTGCAGTGTTCTCACTACAGTGAATTTTTAAGTGTCACCAAGTCATTAGAAAAATGGAACCCAACCGAGAACATTTTCGCGCCATAATTTATTACAACTTTCAGACAATTATCGCAACAAGAATGCCTTGCTGAGTTACTGTCTGTTTTCGGCAACGAAGCGCCACATCATTCGATAATTTCTCATTGGTATGGAGAAATCAAACGTGAACGGATCAGTCTTAGCGACGATCCCAGGGTGGGTGCACCAAAAACGGCAGTCACCCAGGAAAACGTCGATGCTGTGCGCAAACTCATCATTGAAGATAGACACGTGACATATCGCGAGATTGAGGCGTCCTTGAAGATCTCAAAGACCTCAATTCAAAAAAATTTACATAAAGAATTAGGAGAAGAAAATTAGTTTCTCGTTGGATACCCCACCTGTTGACTGAAGAGCAGAAAGCAGCCAGGGTTAATCGGTGTCAAAAAACGCTTGAGCGTTTCAATTCCGGAAACTCAAAAAATGTGTACAGCATTGTTAGTGGTGATGAATCGTGGATTTACTGCTATGAACCAGAAAATAAACGACAGTCGGCTGTTTGGGTGTACCAAGGTGAAGAAAAGCCAACAAAAGTCATCCGTTCTCGAAGTGTTTCGTAAAAGATGGTCGCGACATTTGTGTCAAAAGCGGGTCATATTGCAGCAATTCCTCTTAATGAGCAAAGAACTGTTACTGCGGATTGGTATACCACCATTTGTTTGCCAAAAGTCATCACCGAGCTTCGAAAAATCAACCCCGAAAGAAGAATCATCCTCCACCAAGACAATGCAAGCTCGCACACAGCCCAAAAAACAAGGCAGTATTTAACGTAAGAAAACGTGGAATTATTGGACCATCCTCCATATAGTCCCGATCTAAATCCTAACGATTTCTTTACTTTCCCGAAAATTAAAAACAGACTGCGTGGTCAAAGGTTTCAGTCACCAGATCTGTCAGCAAACGAGTGGAATAAGTGCTTCGAAAATTGATTCGAGCGCATGCAGATGTGTATTAATCTTCGTGGAGAATACTTCGAAAAAGTCATTTAAAACTACCTACCGTGTTGTTTTATTTCCATATGCAAAACTTAAAAGACATCCCTCGTATTCATTGTGGGTATATACGAAAAAGACAATTAATAGAGGCAGGCCATCGAATACACGTCTTTGCGACGTCAGAGTTTTTCTCCGATTACTGGCGACCTTACGAGCCAATGTAGTTTTCGGCCTACGTTTCAACGGCAAAGAATTGGAAGAACACAAGAAAGTATTAACCGCGTACTGGGATATTATTGCAGGAAATTCTCATGTTATCACAAGGGCATTCATTTTTGAGAACTAACTAACTGGGATAATTTGTATCCTAGTAACTTCTAGCTTGCTATTATTTACCTCGGACTTATCCGACTTCTTATCCTTTTCCTTGTCTTCCTTTGCGCTCTTGAGCAAGATCTCAGTTTCGTCTTCCGGCTCGTCATTCTCATTACCAGAATCCTCCTTTTTCAGCGCCTCAGTTTCTTCCTCGAGTTTCAGCAGCTTTGTTAACCTTGCCACCAGCTGCGACTTCAGGCCCTTGTGCGGAGCGCCACGTGATTTGAGCTGTGTTCTCAGGTCACCTACTGACATCGACTTTGGGTCCAACTGGGAGAAATGTACTGGTTCTAACTTGTCCTGTGGAAAAACCGCGGAGGTCAGAGATGAAAAAGCGAAATCGGATTCGTATCGTTCACATCCATCCTTCCTGCATTCGCGCAACTAGGCCACAACATTCCAAAGGATAAGACAAACTAATAATGCTCTCTGCTTGCAGATTTTGGCTCGCCAGCCATGGATTTCAGGGTGTGTATACCTAGCCTATTTCATACAGACATAACTCAGAATCATACTATGGTGCTGTCGAGGTTCGTGTTTTCAGCTTTGAGAGGAATAATTTTGTACTAGATTCGCATGCCCCTGTTGTCCCTTACCGACCCTTTACTTTCTGATCAACCAATCAAAACATAATTTATTGTCCAAGAATATATTATTCTTATTGACAAAGGCCGTGAATATAATAAACCGGGTGACAATGAAAATTGGGAACACGCTGTATTTTTTTGGCAAATAAAGATATCGCTCCAAGATTAGGACATGCTTAGTTAGTCATTGAGAGGCATTTCTGGAAAGTTGAATGGTTTATCTCTCCCCTCCGGTTTGACCGGATGTGGCCTTGTCTTTCGTTTTTCAAATGGAAACCTCTATATTTTCTTCCATAATCGTACTCTATGCAAAATTCCGTTTCCAACGATGTGTCGCAAGTTACAATTTCGTTTTAAAATGGCGGCGCTATAAAGAAATTAGTGAATAACCTAAAATCATATTGCTTACAAGACAAAGCATATTTTAAACTGTCCAGGTAGTGTGATCAACGGCTAAATAAATGATAGATTTGAAATAGGAGCCTGTATACCTTTTTCAGAAATTTCATTCTACGTAAAGTTCTCTATTCAATGATGCATAAAAGAAAAAAGTAGTTTTTTTTATTACTGGCTCTAAATGAAAACGCATTTCTAATTATGTTCTGCCAGCTACTATCGGTTCAGTAAAATTACAACTATTTCATAGAATCTACCAATTGCCGCAAGAAACTAAGGAGGCTATACCAATTTAGGATGTTTCCAGGCTGTGGAAAACTCAATTCATAGTGTACCCATTATTGTTTAGTTATTTGACGTTTGGGAATCTTTGTTTCATTAAATTTATTTTCACTTATACCTATTCCATAAAAGGTAAACCTACAGTATTTTTTACTATGAGTTTTACAAGAAACGAGCAAGTTGATATGCTATTAATATTCGGTGAATTCAGAAAAAATTCTATAAATGCGTGTGCGTTGTACGCTCAGCGATATCCTAATAGAAGTCATCCAAGTTATACATACTTTTAGTTTAGAAATGAGGATGTCAATGGTGAAGAGAACTCTTTCGTAGTAAGTGAAAAGGCAGAGATAAAAGTTTTGGCGTATGTTCACTTTGAACCCTACGGTATCTACTGGGAAACTAGAACAAGCAACAAATGTAAATCGTGAGTCAGCTAGGCAGATTTTGAAGAAACATGGATTCAGCTCATATAAATATCAGGTACACCATCACGTATATGAAAATGATGTTACAAGAAGATTTGCCTTCTGTAACAGGTTTCATGCTCAACTTCAAGAAGATAGAAATTTTAATTATCATATTTTGTGGTCTGATTAATCGCGTTTCACAAATCTTGAGTTATTTAATAAAAATAATACACGTTACTGGGCAACTGAAAATCCACGTTTGATCAGAGAAGGGGCCTTTTAGGACCGTTTTGGAGTGAACGTGTGGCTCGGAGTTCTGGGCACCTGCAAACTTGGGTTATATTTTTATGAACTCTTAAATGGGGGAGATTATCTTAACTTTTTGCAAAATGAAATAGGAGATTTTCTTGATGGTTTGTCCCTAGCTGATAATAGGGATGTTTCATTTCAACGAGATGTGAGTATAAAGAATATAGCCTAAGCAATTTTAAAAAAAAGGTTAAAGATGAGTTTAAAGCAATGCAATAAACTTTACGCATATCCACAGGTTTGTTGTTTCCCTTTTCTGAGGAGTGTAATATTTTAAGCTTTTCTCTTTTTGGTGGTCACTGTTGTGAACTGTGCCATTTAAATGTAGGTCCTTTTTTTTCTTTATAGTTTGTGTCAATGTTTTTTAGGTCGGGTTGAAAAACAGCTGACACCCCACCTTTTCGTCACTATTCCTATTAAGCCAATTATTTTGTATTCATGTGACGAATAAAGGACATTTATTATTATTATTATTATTCGATAATCGTTGGCTAGGAACAAACGTCCTATTAGCTGGCCCGCACGATCACACGACAACCATTTTAGACTTTTTCATTTGGGCCTACTTGAAGGAGAAGCTTTATGTCACGCCTCCTATAAATCTGTTAGATTTAGAACAGCGAATAACGGCAGCAATTAACACCTTATCTGAAGATTTTTTAAACAATGGGCATGCAGAAACCATAAGAAGCGTCAATAAATGCTGAGAAAATAATGGAGGACGCATTTAACTGTTTTAGCTATAGTATGAATGTTTAATAGTTTTTAGTTCTTAATTTTCTAATATTTTTTATAACTAGAATAGTTGGTCAAAGTAGGTAGAATAGGGTAGAAGAGGATAATATTAATAATTTCAGTTTGTACAGGGTGGCCAATATGTAACTTACTGATTTAAATTGCGCGCCATTTTTGATACACGCATTTCGGTAGGAGGCGCCGTAGTAGTTGTTTAAAGTACATGCGCCCAATTCATCGTGGAGCGTTACACGATCCTACAATGCGTTCGTATTGTTAAAACGTTTAACTTAAATAATGAGTCAATTGTTGCAGCGATTCGGAAGCTACGACAAGATTTCTGTCGAAATAACATGCCCAGTGTCAACACCATTCGTCAGTTGGTGCGGAAATTTGAACAGGTGAAGTTAAAGACTTGCCAAGGTCGGGCAGTGTTCGAACTGTTCGTACTCCGGAAAATATCGAGAGTTCGTGAAAGTTTAGTGGAGCGCCCTGAGACGTCTACCAGACATCGTTCTCAAGAACTGGGTATTCGTCGCACGTCATGCACTATTTAAAAAAAAGACTTGCATTTGCGGCCATACAAAATTCAGTTAACCCAAGAACTATAGCTTAGTGACCATGAAAGTCGCCGACAATACAGCCATGCAGTATTGCAGCTTAATAACGATTTTTACCGATAACTGATTAATCAGCGATGAAGCCGACTTCGATATGAACGGATTTGTTAATAAGCAGAATTGTCATATCTGGGCATTAGAGAATCCTCGTGTCATCCATCAACGACCACTACATCCTCGTCGAGTGGTGTCATTGAACCTTACTTCTTTGAAGACGCTGCAGGTAATTCTCTTACTGTCACTGGCAAGCGCTACCGTGATGTGGGGCAAAACTCAAATCCAACAATTTAACCCGCAAAACATGCGGTTCCAGCAGGACGGAGCAACTTGTCACGCAGCTAAGGAAACAATGAATCTTTTGCGAACATTTCCGGATCATTTAATTTCTCGATTTGGTGAGGTCAACTGGACACCAAGGTCACCGGATTTAACGGCTCCTGACTCTTTTTATGGGGATTTCTGAAAAATCCAACAAACCAAAAACTGTAGAGCAGCTGAAGAACAATATTACGGAAGCGATTCAAAATATTTCTCCCGAAACCTACCAAAAGTGATGAAAAATGCAATCAAGAGGGCTTAGGTTTGCGCGGCTTCTAGAGGCGGACATTTGTCTGATATATCGGAAACCCTGTAGTGATTTAAAAAAAAAATTTATTACTTTGCCAGAAAATATTTTTTTTTATTTTGATCACATCGCCACCTTGATAGTTTAAAATATTTTTTTTGTCTTGTAAGCAATATGACGGATTATATGTAATTCACAATTCCTTTATAGCGCCGCCATTTTAAAACGAAAATGTCACTTGTGACACATCGTTGGAAAGGGAATTTTGCATACAGTACGATTATGGAAGAAAACATACAGAGTTCCACTTGAAAAACAAAAGTCAAGGTCACTTCCCGTAAAAACCGGAAGAGAGATATAGTCCATTCAACTTTCCAGGAAGCCTCTTAATGACCAACTAAACATGTCCCAATCTTGGAGCGATATCTTTATTTAAAATTGAAACGATACAGAGATGACACAAAATCGTTAAGCGTTCCACATTTTTTATTTTTCTTACGTATATCTTTTCACTTTTGCAGGTGAAATTAATGAATTGCTGATTTATATCAACAGTCACTGACTGCATGGGAATCATTATGCCCTAATGCCAAAAAGCTAACCGTTTCTATCATCCTGGAATCAACCTGATGCTCTTCGTGCATTATGTTGTTATTATTCTAAAATCCACGGTAATATCTGAGTATTGCGCGAATCCAACTAAATCATTGATTTGACAGTTAAATAATTAATCGAATAGTGAAGGTCCCCATTAAAACCAACGCGAACACACGGACTCTCTTCAGCACCACACCACCGATCAATGAAATAAGAGTGCCTTTTCGTCGTTCTCCTCGTTGCCTGACTGGTTATCGTCCTTGTCTTCCTTTTTACCACCACATGCATCCGCAGTAGCAGTTGCCTCATCGCTAGCAGGGCTGTTCAGGCCCTCCCAACGCCGTCTGTAGCTCGCCTGCAGGTTGTCCCACTCCAATCTGGTCGGTAAGCAACTCCATATGTCCGGTAGGAACAGCACAACTGTCTCGACCCGTGCCGATGAAGGCTTGCCCTTGTGCTCGCCGGTGCCGCGACGGTAATACAGCTCCACAAAACGGTACCTATACGGGAGAAGAAACAACATATATGGTCAGCATTGCGCTCAGATCCCATCGCCATCCCACTCATGGCGACACAGGTACCGCATCAGGAATTCGTGCGATGGGACACCTGTTCGGCTAATGATTAATAACCCTTAAAATTCAGTGCAAATTGCACAACGGTTATATTTAACGATATAGTAGTTATCTAAATAAAACAATCATGTAGTGTTTCCAAGTTGCTGCAAGACCGCTATAATATCAGATGCGCTCTAAAAATAGGAAACATGCAATGGAGAAAATATCGACGATCAGCGATACAGCAATAAAAATTCAGCATCGTAGTTGCTGATGTGGAAACGAAATTCTTCGAGACATCCTGCTTAAGACCTCCTATTGTAACACCTAATAGATTTAATCGGACTCCAGGGGAATATCTCAATTCGAATAACATTCCATGGTTGATCTTTGTCCACTTATCAGAATAAAAAGCCCCTTAGAGAGTGATAAAATGGCGATCTGAGACTTGAAAATGATATATACTAAGTGACATACAAAATGCAACACACAAAATTATTTATTGGCTAAGGCTTTTTTGTCATATCAGGATCCGAACAATATGAACATGTTTACTTATATTTAGTGATTTCATTGTTGTTTCATTGTATTATCATGTCCAGAGTTCGCAGTCGCGCTAATTTCACTCAACTTTCCGAGTTTGAGAGAGATCGGATAATACGTGACGCCGGATTTTTTTTTGGAGAAATCGCTAATCGGGTGAATCGAAACGAAGCTACTGAAATGAGATGTTGTCGAGCGTGGTTCCAAGAAGGCCAAAATCGATAAGTTAGAGGTACTGGACGTCAAAGACAGACTACACAGCGACAGGATCGTTATTTGAGGCAACTAGCACAAGAAGGGCAGTTGCGAACCAGTGATTTGATGCTGCCGAAAGAGCAATAACAATGAGGACAGTTTATCACCAAATAACATATTTTGGACTGTTTTCATACCGTCCGCATCTTGTACTACCTCTGACCCACTGCATCGTCGGCAACGATTGGTATGGAGTAGGGAGAGACTTGAATGGAATATGGAATGGAACTCAGTCGTGTTCAGCGATGAGTCCAGATTCTGTTTGGGCACACATGATGACCGTGCAAGAGCAAGGAGGAGACGTGGTGAAAGACGGAACGTCGAATATTCCATCGAACGACATATGGTATTCATCGCACTGTGGGCGTTATGGTATGGGGTGACATTGTTTACGGCAGCGGGTCACGATTGGTGTTCATTCGAGGTAGCATGACTGCCCAGCTCTATATCCACGAAGTTCTACATCCACATCTGCTTCCCTTTTTGGAAAATTTTCAAGATCCACTTCTTCAATAGGACAATGCACGACCTCATGTCGCACGTGTTAGTTTAGACTTTCTAGAAGCGTACGGAGTAAATCTGCTTCAGTGGCCTTCTCGATCTCCAGACCTTTACTCCCATCGAACATGTATGGGACATGATGGGAAGAACATTCACCGCACGCTCCACACACCTTGGAGGCTCTACGAAACCAAATTCAGATGACCTGGGATACAATACACCATCTGTGCCCTCAAACAGGACAAGAGGCGCGCAAATGTGCGAACTGTGGAGGTTACCATCCGGCCAACAGTTCTACCTGTAGATTCACTCCTATGAGAAATCTACAGGTCATCGCACAAAGGCGAGTAAAAGCATACGCAGATGCAGCAAAGGTTGAAAATCGAGCTGCGCCTGCTGCCCCGAGCTCACCTTCACTGCTCAAAACGTGGACCTGGCAACAGCGCTAAGGTCCTTGCAGCAGATAATTAGTCCACTGATAAGCGCTACACAGGCCTTGCAGGCGATCTTTCCGATAAATGGCTAGGTACAATAGTACATCAAAATTCTTTTCTGGAATTGTTTGGGTCTTCCCAAAAAACGGGAATTTCATCAAGTACTTTTGGATGGGAATATAGATGTGGCTCTGTTACAGGAAACATTGCTTAATCCGGGAGATCATCTAGCTTTCCCGAATTATGATATTATCCGAGCTGATAGATTAACTGGACGGGGTGGAGGCTTGGCACTCCTAGTGAAACGTGGTAATGACTACCATAGAAGCACAAATGCCGACATGCAGAGCATTGAGGCGGCTTCCGTGGAGGTCAATATGACGGGAGGTGTACCGTTGAAGATCACATCGGTGTATGTCAGATGTGGTGCCAGGCTGCAGGAGGCGGACCTGGAAGTATGGACTACTCTGGTCCGCTTATTGTAGCAGGGGACTTCAACTGCAAACACAGCTTGTCATTCTAGGTTGAATTCCACCAGTGGGATTCGACTGTACAACCATGTGATACGAAACGGCTACCTCATACACAGTACTGAAGAACCCACGCACCACCTAAATAATCACCTTCAGGCACCAGATGTCATCGACTTTGCAATATCTAAAAACTGTAGATACAGTATCACTTGTTGAATCATGTATGAAATTTCTAGCGATCATCTTTCTGTCGTACTGAAAAAGTGGGTAATGAGCAAACCTTGGAAGAGGGAACTTCTACAAGGAAATGGGTTGATTGGGAACTATACAAGTTGTTTCTTAGAGAGTTCCCCGATATCCCGATCATAGATAATCAGAACGGTATAGATGCGGATCAAGCGGAATGGACAAGCTTCGTTCAGCAAGCTCTGCAGCGTGCAGCTGTACTTCCTGTACAACAACCCGGCAGACCTTTTCTCCTTGCAGACATTCGTCAGAAAATGTCTGACAAAAGGGCTGCAATTAAGCAAGCGAAAAGGTCTTGTCATCCTGATGACATTCGCAGAGCAATGAATCTTGTTCATGAAGTAAGAAATGCTCTCCACGAATTCCGCAATGAGCAATGGAACAACTTTCTGGCGGGAATGCTTGACTCAAGTACTCCTCTTTGGAAAGTGGCGAAGTCGCTCAGAAACGGAAAGCGAGGACAACTCCCGCAGATTCACCGAGGCATGGTCTTCAGGACAGAGGACAAGGTCGAGGTTTTTGCTGATGCTATGGAACGACAGTTCTCTCCCAACTATGATCTTGATAATGATCTCGACGAGGAGCAACAAATTGTAAGATCCGTCAGGAGATATTTTAGGGCCAACGGCGTCAGTGATCCCGTCGCCGCCATTAGTGATTCTTCCTCAGAAGATTCTTCAGCTGAAGAGTTGCACACCACATCAGCGGCTTCTCCCGAGATCCCGCATTGCACACCAGCAGAGCTTCAAGGTCATATTAAAGACCTCAAGGTGCGTAAAGCGCCTGGGGAGGATCAAATCACTAATAAGGCGCTGAAGTTGCTTTCACGGAAGTCCTTGACTTATCTCGTGGCTATTATCAATGCCATGCTAAGGACCCAATACTTTCCATCGGCGTGGAAGACTGCGGAAGTTATAACGATTCCAAAGAAGGTGGGTTCGATATTTCTCTAAGCTCGCTGAAAAGGTGATTCTACGTCACCTTGCGAATTTCTCGTTAGATCACCATGTGATTCCTGACGTGGAATTTGGATTTCGGTCTGAGTATAGTACGGAGTTACAGGCGGTTAGGCTTGTGGAGCGAGTAACCAGCGGCTTCACCCTTGACGAAAGTACTGGCATCTTGCTTCTGGATGCCTCGAAGGCATTTGATAAGGTGTGGCACAAGGGCCTTCTCTATAAACTAATTCAAAAGGGCTTTCCATTTTGGTTCCCAAAACTTTTGAAATCCTTCCTTGTAGGTAGGAAATTTCGGATCATAATTAATAATTTCTTGTCGACAGTACGGCCCATCAGTGCCGGCGTCCCTCAGGGTTCGGTTTTAGGGCCAATCCTTTACTCACTTTTCACGCAAGATGTCCCTTGCCCTAGCGACTGTGAAGTCTATCTATATGCTGATGACACTGCACTGGTTCACCACAAGTTACAAAGTGCGGTGGATGAGGTATCGGAATGGGCAGATCGGTGGCTAATCAAAATTAATTACACGAAAACGCAGGCTATCTATTGTACTGAAAAACGTAGCGGCGCCCCGCCTGAGGTTTCAGTGAATGGAGCTCGCGTACCGTGGGGAAATTCTGCTAAGTATCTCGGTGTCACTCTTGACAGGGGGATGATCTGGCAGAATAACACTGAAGCGTTAAAAAAAATTCCAAATTACGTTTCGGCAACTCTACCCTTTACTATGTAGAACCTCAAAATTAAGTGTATTTAACAAAGTTCGGCTATACAAGATGGCTATCAGACCAGCAATCACCTACGCATGTGCAGCATGGTATTTTCTTGCCAAAACGCATATGCGTAATCTGCACGTTTTACAGAACAGAACCTTGCGAACCATCACTAACACACCATAGTATGTCTAACACGAAACCCTTCAAAGAGACCTCGACATCTCTTACATCAGGGACTACATCAAACATCAGGCGCAGTTACGTTACAGTCAAGCGGAATCGCACAGCAACCCTCTGTTGCGTGAGTCAGTAGACTACACAGTCGAGCAAGTTCGCAAGCACACAAGACCGCGGCTCGCACTGTGATCAAAATCAAATCGTGCAATTCTAGATCCAACCAAAATTACTATTTTTGCCACACATCATAAATTAATTTTTGGATTAATTTAAAATAACCGAATACCAGCTAATAATAGCAAGGCATCCCCTTAACCGGCGCACTTCACCCTCTTTGCTCTTACCCCTTCCTTCCTTTCTTTCTCCCTGACTTCGTCTGGTATCTGGGCAACCAGACCTGACAGACCTACTGACCTGCTATACTTTCACAAAGAGCGAAGGTCCCACGGACCGCTCTGACGGACAATGATGAATAGAACAATACACCAAGAAAACATCAATCACCTAATCCAATCAATGCCGCGACGACTTAACGAATGTGTATGCGAACAGAAGAGCTTCAACACATTATTAACATTAAGGTGGGATATCTCAGCTATTTTGTAAAATTTCAAGTTAAAATTTTAATCACTTTCTATTTATCAGTAGACCTAAAACTTGTAAAAGTATGCTCAAAATTAAAGCACTCCTAGTCGGTGTAGCATTTTCTGTCATTTAATATAAATAAAGTAGGTTGATCTAGATCTGTTTGTTTTCTGTCTCCGTGAGCATGGCCAATGTTATACGATGACGCCGTTGCTTGTTAGCAATCAGCTTGCAGTACAGGTCTTGTGACAGGCAACGGAACGCAATCAACGGTGGATGTGAATGTTGACACCTGAAACTCATCCTGTGGTTGTCTCGATGGTGAATCTCCATGTTCCACTGGCTGTCAAATAAAGCCGCAGATGAAGAATTGAAGGTTTACTACCGTGTCTACCATCTCGGTGGACTTGTTCAAAGTTCGAATGACAATGACATAGATCTTATAGTTATTGTAACTTTATACGAGGTTTGTCCGGAAAATACGTATAAAAGTGCAATAACTTTATTTTACAATTGTTCAGGTATTTCAATATGGTCTCCTTCAAAGTACTCCCCCTGAGACAAGATGCACTTCTGCCAACGCCGTTTCCACTGTTGATACGATCGCTGAAAGTCTTCAATTGTGAGGCTCTTCATTTGCCGTGTCGTTTTTGGGAGCAGGAAGAAGTCGCAAGTGGCTAATTCGGCTGAATAAGGCGGGTGTTCTTTCACGGTGATTGAGCTTCGGGCCAAAAACTCACGCACAAGAGACGTGTGAGCAGGAGCGTTGTCGTGATGAAGGATCCACCTGCACCTTGTACCAAATCCGATCGAACTCGGGCCACACGAGCTCTGAGACGACGCAAAACTTCAATGTAGAAATTTCAGTTCACTGTCTGGCCGGGAAGGACAAATTCCTGGGAAACAATGTCCCGAGAATCAAAGAAAACAATCAATATTGTCTTAGACCTTAATTTTTTCGACTTTTTTGTTTTCGGTTCCCCTTCTTGCTTCCACTTCATGCTTTGAGAGAATTGTCTCCAAAAGCTTGTTCCAAACACTGAAAAATCTCACGGCCATTCTTGCCTAGCTTTGAAAGAAACTTGATGTTGATGCGCTGTTCCTCGATCAGATAGAGCTCCATGCCGACGGCAGGTGAAAAACTGTTACATTCCACCAGCACACGTAAATCCTACTTACTCGCAGAGCGCTCAGGCTCGCACTGAGCATAGAAGGAATTGCATAGAGAGAGGGAACTACCGGACCAACCCTCCACAACGCCTTGATACGACGCGCCGAATTTTTTATGCGTATTTTCCGGCAAACCTCGTATTTATCTGTCTTCCAGGTTACTAAGCAGTTGGTTTCAATAATAGTTCTAACGGTCCCATAATTACAAAGTTGAGGGCCGCCTCTGCTCCCAAAAGGCGTCCAGCGTCTCCAAAGCGATGTGCGAGCATAAGGGTATCTGTTTCTGACACTCCGATATCATCCAGACCAATAAATCAAAATGATAAGTTGAATACTACTACTTTTTTGCTAACGTCAATGAGGATTTTCAATGTACTAAAAAACTCAGAACCATATTTTTTGGCTTGTGCTTTTAACACTGAATTCCAAACTTCAGTGAGGTAATATATCCAACATCTACAGTTTGACTGCGGCGATATGAAAATAATTGTTTTTTTTTTCTATCCATGTATTCTAATTGCGGAATTTTTCGATATTTTATTCCCGGCTAATCGCAGCAGTGGCTACTTTTGATGAAGTAATATGCTCTGGCGCCGTAGTAGAAAATTATATCCTCGAAAATCCAATGATTGACTGTGGAGTAAGCAACAAGCAATCAAGTCATCTCCAAATCCAGTTTTATGATGGATTTTTTCTAAATCGGCGAATATCTAAAGAAATAGTTTGTGCATCTTGCGAATTTCATGAGTAAGTTATGGTTTACACTAGAAAAACTGAAAGAAAAATGTCAAAATATTTTTATATCTCTAAAAACCACCGCTGGCCTAGAGATATTGCACAAACTTTATCACAAAATTCATTAGAAGTATGATGCAAAAAGAAGTTTGCACTGACAAAATATTTAAATTACAATCATTGCTACGATGGCGGTCAAATCAAAGGTTATTGTAAAAAACATCAATTCATTCTTCAATTGATATCCCGTTTTCATAGGGTGTTGCAACTGCAGCTTTATATTGGTTTTTGTAGAAGGGATCAAAACCAAGGAACTTCTTCCTACCATAGAAGACGAAAATAACTATGTTTCAATCATGGTTTGCCAACACCTCTAGCGGGGAACTCTAAGCGCCACTATGACACAAAGGATAAATTTTATTCACATTTAATACTTATTGAAGTACTTACCACTGTGTACAGTTAGACAGATCAACCCCTGTGAGTGCTTTGCATGTCCTGATAGCAGTTTTTATAAGTACGGCTGGATCCTTGTCTGGATTAGCACCGTCCAAAGACGGACTCCACGGTCCACCAATAGCCATTGTCTCGTTTTTACCTCGCAATCCAACCAAGAAGTTGATCAGCCTTGTCGGGTGGATGTAATCGCGTTCCTCACTGTCCCTGTCTTTGTCACGTTTTTCTTTGTCTTCCAGGACTCCGCAGCACTTTTGATACAACTCGTCCATACCGGGTACACTCATTAACATAACCTTGACAAAAATACGACAAAAATAGAACCACAACAAATATAGAACCTATAAGTTTTTTCTTAACAGGATTTTCTAGGATTCTTACAAAATGCAATAGTCATGAAAAGGTATTTTACGCTTCCTACTTAAGCGTGATTTCTTAGTTATATTGGGACAGTGTGACACCTGGTATAAGTGATTGAAAGAGCGACCGTAACTTGGGCCTGACATATTTAATTTAGTTGTTTACAAATAATTATAGAGTTACCAGTAGAAGGGGCGCTGGCGAAAAAACCTTTGATCTTCTGACTTCTAAAGATGCCTACATTTTTTATACTCCAGCACCACGAAGGCCTAAACACCCATCGGGTATCGTTAGGCCATGAGATACAGGGGAAAGGGGGGAGCTACATGGACTCCAGGGTGGGAGCACGTGTGCATGCAAGATGCGCACATTCTGGCCCCGCCTACGCGATCTCCCGAGTGGTACCTCCGCGAACGACAGTCAGAGACCGTCTACCATCTACGGACAATCACAACATCCATAGGCAAGAGAAAAATTTCTCTTGGGACGGGATTTGAAACCGCGCAGCACCCGACAAATGATTAGGGAGACCGTAGCTCCACCGCTGCTGTCTCTCTAAGATAAGATAAATGCCGTTAATTATAAGCAGAATTACATTCATTTCCAACAAGATGGTGCACCGCCGCTCGATAGACACCTATTTCCCGAATCGCTGAACTGGAAGACGAGGCCCCATCGCGTGGCCGCCGAGATCTCCTGACCTAAGTCCTTTAGATTACTTTCTTTGGGGGCATTTGCAAAGGAAATTTCTTAGTACGAAGCCAGATTCTTTTCAAGATCTTCGTCAGCGGATTACGGCTGAATGTACACAAATAACTCAAGACATGCTTGGAAATGTGAGGAATAGATTCGAACAAATTCTTTATTATTGAATGGAGGTAAATGAACACCACTTTCAGAACTTATTATCACATTCACCTACCTCTTTATAGCAAATTAAATTTTACTTTTAACTTTAATGCTGATGTTCTTCAAGAAATGAGATAAGAAAGACCCCAATAATTATCGAGCAATAAATCTGTTAAATACAACACTCAAATTGACAAGAATAATAGCGACAAAAATAAACGAACGAATAACTCTGCAAGAGGAACAGCAAGGATTCCGGACAGGAAGATCATGCACGGGTGCAGTTTTTGTAATAAGACAAACAAAAGAAAAATCGCTGGAATACATCAAACCAGCATATATGTCCCTGATAGATTTTAAGAAAGCGTTTGATAGAGTGAGAATTCGGGACGCGATATATTTATTCTATGACAGGGGAATACCACTGGATTTAGTACAAACTATTGAGAATATATTTAAAGATAACATAGCTATGGTAAGATGTAAAGAAAAACTCTCGCAACCTATCAAGTATGAAACTGGCATTAGACAAGGAGATTCGCTGAGCCCACTAATATTTAATCTGATAATGAATGAATTCTTAAAGAAAGTTAAAAAAAGAAGAGGATATAGAATGAGAGAAAAGGAAATGCAGATAATATGCTACGCCGATGACGGCATAATAATAGCCGAAAATGAAGATACCTACAAAGAGTAATTAAAGAATTCGCAGATTTGACGCTCATATACAACATGGTGATTTCAACAGAGAAAACTAAATCGATAGTAATATCACCGGAACCGAGACGATGTAAACTGGTCGTAAGTAACAAAATAATAGAACAAGTGATGGAAACGGAATACTTAGGAATCAATTTGTCAAGCTATGGAAAAGTGGAAGAAAAATTACAAAAACAAGTGAACATGGCGAACAGAGCAGCAGATGTCTCAACAATACAATCTGGAGAAACAAATACCTCACAACGGAAACGATAACTAGGATATATAAATCAACCAATAAGACCGATAATGACGTACACAGCGTTGGGAGCAATTTGTTGGCTAAAGTAGAAAATTGCACAGCAAAACAACAAGGCTCGGGTTTGTTTTATAAACGTTACCATGGATGCCACAACACAACCATTTCGACTAACGTGCAAATATGCCGTATAAAATAGTTGTATAAACGTTTATGCAACAGTTAGAAATTTGCCCTATAAGGTGTTGTATAACTATGCTATAAGAATATTTTAAACACTTCATTTTAGAGCAAATCTGTTTCAGAAAGCAAATCTGCATTCCACACAACATTAAGCCAGCATTTTTGTGTTCAGGCAACAACAATAGAGAGATTTTATGGCTGAACGGTTCTTTTACCAAAAGCTATACCACTACTTTGCTAGTTGGGTACTTATATCGGATATCTTTAAAAAGTCCTGTTTACTTTGCGACAGACCTCGAACAAACGAAATCACGTACTCAAGTTACCTTTGCTGAAAAGGAGTAATCAGCATCCGGCGGCTCCAGCACGGCAGTGTTTTCTGTCACAGGTTCTATATCCTTGCCCATAACATGGAAAGAGCATGACTTGTTCAGGGCGAATGGTTTGTCGGGAGGGAAAGAATCTACCCATTTCGTGCTTGTGAAGAAGAAATCGGACGGAATATACAGATTACTATAGCGTCTACGTAGCTCCAAAACGTCAGCATTGGCGCTGAAATAAAAAAGAATATGTTTTACTAAACATGCATCACGAGAGTAGAAGTTCTTGGTGATATTGGGCGGGAAGAGACCTCTTCAAATGTACATAACAATAAAACCAAGGGCCCTTTTCTGCATTCCAGTGACGCACAAACCCTATATACCGCGAGAATCGACGAACGAGAAAAAGTTGACCCCAAAATGCAACTTGATTTTAGTCTCAGCGCACATTTCTCCAAAACAAAAGTTGGTATATAGTATGACGTCGAAGTCCTTAGCGGCCGTATTATCAGTCGTTCTTATAATTGTAGGACGCCTTTATGGCCTCCTTGATTTTCATAGTCTATCTCCTTCAGAAAGGCTGGGGTATTTCTTTTTGAATTGTAGGAAATTTCAGGCTGCTATAAAAGACGATATAAATCGAAAGCATGAACAATTTGATGCAAATAGATATTTGTAATACGATCTCAGAATGGTGCGCTGCCACGGAACATTACAAAACTATGAAAATCAGGGAGGCCGTAAAAGCCTCCTACAATAATTGTAGAAACGACTGACGATACGGCTCTAAAATAAACATTAATTTTACGTGTGAGTCGCTGGTAAGTTGGTTCAACCGCGATAAAAGCGGCGCGGTGGCACACAGCCAAAGGTGCACCGAGTGTGTGTATAGCCGTACAATACAGGGTGATTCAAAAATAAGATATTGCAATACATCTTAGATTATTGAATGAAACCCCCATTTTTTTAATCTTTCGATTTTCAAAGAAGTTTTTGAGTTTATAATAAAATTCTAGAAATTGTGATAATAAGGGGTTAATTAAATAGTAACAAGTCTCCGAGTATTAAAAATAAAAAAACAACTTACACTTTACACGCACATCAAAGTTAATGTAAAAATTAATTTACTATAAAGAGGTAAGTCGATGTGATAATAAATGATGAAAGTGGAGTCCATTTAACTCCATGCAATAATAAAGATATTGTTCGAATCTATTCCTCACATTTTCAAGCATGTCTTGACTTATTTGTCTACATTCAGCCATAATCCGCTGACGAAGATCTTGAATGGAATCTGGCTTCATACTAAAAACTTTTCTATTCAAATTCCCCCAAAGAAAGTAAAGACTTACGGGGATCTCTGCCAATCCACTGACTCGGGAAATGGGTGTCCAAAAACTGGAGCCACATAGTGCGGCAGTGCACAATCTTGGAAATGAATGTAAGTTTCATTATAATTAACGTCATTTTCTATTATTTTGGTAACTCGTGGTTCTATTGTATTTTGTAATATGTTCCAGTACTTCTCGCCCGTCAAGTTTCCAGGAATGAAGCAAGGTAATACAATACGATTTCCGAAAATTCCATTTATTTTTTCAGGATATTATCGTCTTCATTAAGCTCATCGACAAGTTTTATCTTGTACTGGTGAAATTTATTGTATTTCAAAATTATTTGTACTGTTGAGTAAGTAAATGCTGAAGAAGTAGCCAGTCCAGGAGTGATTTTGGTCTTGTCATGTGCTACGTTCGGCTCCATTTCTAACTGGTCTCTCGATGGTTTTCTCGATGGCGATTACGGCAAATGTTAGACACAGATCCAATTTCTTCGAATTTTCTTATCAACTTGACCACATACTTATCGTTAATATTTTTGTCTGGATGTAATCCATTAAACAACCGGGCAGTAACTCTTGCAATGCTCCCATTTTGGTGGAATAGGCCAGTTAAATAGCCGAAACTGAGACAAAAGTGATAACATGGCCACAAAGTTATTTCCG
The DNA here is from genome assembly GCA_963669975.1 of Acanthoscelides obtectus. Lineage (NCBI taxonomy): Eukaryota > Metazoa > Arthropoda > Insecta > Coleoptera > Chrysomelidae > Acanthoscelides > Acanthoscelides obtectus. The sequence continues at coordinate 105,795,560 of CAVLJG010000005.1, read as the reverse complement.
CTGGCGTAATGGTGTAATAAAGGATTGCGAATATTGTTGTATGAATTTGGTTTTCCGGAAACCAGCCGTTTTTTGTAAATCAGCGAAAAACCCGAAAAACCTCTTTTTCGCTGAAACGGCTGAGGATATCTGGGATTTTTTTACACGTAAATTTTTCTAATTTTTGGGCCATCAATAAAGGTCTCTACAAATTTTTCGCTAAATTGCTTAGTTTTCGCGCTACAGCTTGCTGATGGCTTGTGGGCGAGGGGGTTTGCGGGGACAGAGGCGGCGTACCTGCATACCACCAAGCTGCCGCCACACCGCCTACGCGTTGACGACGCAGACGATCACTTACTATATGGTAGCGGTTATTCAGTAATAGTAGAGTTGAATTTCGAACCCTGAGCTCGCTTGTCAGTTTGGCGTTCACCGACTTTTACGAAAGAACTAATTTTCGAAGTTTATGCGTTTAAGTATGTGGAGTAATTTCTCTTCAATTGCTTGTCGATTGACTGGATAAGTGAGGTAAGTATGTGTACATTTTAGAATTGAAATTAAATATTTTATTCCGTAATTTCATTGGAGACAAGGAATTAAGGACAAAGCCAACCTAAAATTCGAAAAGTTATCCGCCATGGATTTTTTAACGAAATTTGTTTTCATTTTCCAATGTTAGTATAGTATTTTTTAATAATAAGTAGTGCAGTCCAAATTCAGTATATGTTGTCCAAAATTCAGCATGTCTTGGAATTCCATTAGCACTATGTTCTGATATTAATAACAAAAATCAGACAAATTAGACTTACTGGATCGAAAATTGCATTACACTTACTGGATACCGATTCTCACTGAAATTGTTTCTGTTATTCAATAGGAATAAAATGCAGCAAAATAGTAACTGCGCCATTTGCAGTTATCCGATGGCGCGCGGCAATTGCAGGATCGTGGGGAAGAAGGGAATTAGTACACTGATCACACAGAGCAAACGCGTGGAACACAAAAAATGGTTGGATTGGGAAAAAAAGGAAAAACTGGACTGCCATGAGAAGTGTAGACTTTCATACTCGGTCAGTGGAACGTATACTCAGCATTTTGCGTTGAATGCACCAAATAACAATGTCGTAGCTGCAAGGGATGAGGTTCCTGATTTCCATTACGCTGATAATTGCTTCATTTGTGGTTTGAGTATAATAAAAGATGCGAAAACAAAAATCTGTACAGTCACACAAAAAGAGACGCGTGATAACTTGATTGCAATGGGAAAGGAAAGAAATGACTCTTTGGGAATTAGCGTTGTTGAAAGATTAGAGAACATTTCTTGCTTAATTCGCGTACAAGGCAGATACCACCGGACATGCATGTCTCATTTCAATGCGTATGGTTTAAAAAAAAAATATCGATGATCTAAACTGGTCTAGAATCGATTCATTGTTAGAACCTGTGTGGCAAGTTCTTGAAGAAGACAAAAATGTTATTCATTATTTGTCGAAGTTAGTAGAACTTGTGGATGATGACTCTATAGATAGAAGGACTGTAGCAGATCACATTAAAAAACGTTACGGTGAGGAAGTTGAGTGCAGTATAATGGGGGGAAAAGATATACGTGTATGCTTCAAAAGTCATCATGTTTTTAATGTGTCAGCAGACCCATCAACTTTCACAGAAGGGCAGATACAAGTTATTTTGCTTCAGGCCTCAAATATAATGCACAGAGAGATTCGTAGCAAGCAATTTGTAAGCGATAAGTACCCACCGTCCAATCAATTTGTAAGCGATCTTTCCTCCGATTATCCACCCCACTTTTCGTTCTTTATTGAGCAGTTTCTCCTTATCGCTGACGAAGAGGAAGATAAAAAAGCAAGGTTGTGAAGCGAGACATGATATCTCAATGCATACTTTCATTCATTCAGCCACGTACGTTTTTGTCCACCCTCCACTTGTCGATTGGGACATTGATTCTGAGAAAAACAGGTTCCAAGTACATCATAAATCTTCTGCATGCATTAGGCGTTTGCACTTCTTACTACAATATTGAATTGTATGAGGCTTCAACAATAGTGAATCCACCCAGATTGATCATCGAAAAACCTTTCGTACAATTTGTATTTGATAATACTGACCACAACGTCAGGACCCTGGACGGACGGGAGACTTTCCATTGTTTAGGCGGAATACAGGTTTACACTCCGGAGCACGAAATCACACAATGTGGAAGTGTCGAAAAACTTACTGAGATGCCTTCCGCAAATATCCTGGCAAAGCAAGAACAAATTCCAATCTTCCCTTACGTCGAGCCGCCAAAAGAGGGCTTGAAACTTATAGAATTCATCGATACAAATTTACTGACCATGGTCGACATGCCTCTATTCCCCCCTACTTACTCAACTTATTTGTGGGCTAAATACGTTGATCCTGAGAATGTACCAGCATGGCGAGGTTTCATGGAGATATGTTCGGAAAATGAAAGTTTCCAAAGGTCGGGGGTGCAATGCCAACAATTCATTAACGAAGTTCCATCTAGTCTAACAACCATTTATACATCAATCATGCATGCAAAGAGCGAAACCTGTAAATGTGGTCAAAAAACCACTATCTTAACTTACTACTTGCCGTTGTACATGAAATGTCGCGATATTATAGCGAAGTTAATGTTGCCCGACGTTTTTGTTCGCTTAGGCGGATTCCACATGTTAATGTCTTTTTTGGGAGCAATAGGTATTATCATGGGAGGAAGCGGACTTGAATCTATGTGGGAGCTTGCTTACGCTAGTGAATCCATAAAGAAAATGATGGACGGGCACAATTATTCAAGAGCAGTCCGAGCACACATTTTGACGTTTACAGCTTTAGGCATCGTAATTTGTGATTCAATCGAAGAAAAAGGCGAGATCAAAGGGGTTATCGCATCATTGATGCGTGTCTGGCAGAAAAATCCTCTCAAGCTAGGGGACAGTGACTCTGATAAGGACCTGAAGAAAATGTCTGATTTGTTTTATACAAAGTTGAAGCAATTGAAAAATAACGGCCCAACAGCCAAGTTGTGGGTGCAGTACATTGAAGCCGTGCTTATTGTCTTGCGTTTTATTGAAGCAGAACGTCTTGGAAACTGGGACCTTCATCTTGATGGCGTTCGAAGAATGTTGCCATTGTTTCATGCCGCGGGACATTTTCAATATGCAAAAGCAGCTCAGATTTATTTGCAGGATATGGTACTTCTACAGGACATCATGGATCCTCAAGAGTTTCACCAGTTTGCCACGCAGGGTTATTTGCAGGATATGGTACTTCTACAGGACATCATGGATCCTCAAGAGTTTCACCAGTTTGCCACGCAGGGTTATTTCACTATCCACAGCTCGGATAACGCTTGGTCCGGAATCTGGAGTGACATGACAATCGAGCAGACATTGAATAGGTTTTTTGGGACTGACTTGAAACACGGAAGAGGTGTTACGCGGAGTGTCGTGTCTCGATATTTGCTGGGGATGCCTTGCGCCGTGCATGTGATGCAAGCATTGGGGAAGAGTATTGTAACCTGGAGACGAGAAACAGTGCAGCATGTTGATTTGGGCAAAGGACGAAAAGCATGGGACGCAAAGGACATTGCCTCATTCGTTACTTGGTTGAAGGGGCATGAACCATTCAAAGTCCGCGAGGAATTAATTTCGCTGTCAACTGGAGTTGTTGGTGGTGTGGAAATAAATTGTCATATGGCTTTCGAGCGTGGCACACAAGCAATGTGTCATATAGTTGGACGCACTTATGAAAAGGTGTCGCTGTCAAAATTGTACAAGATCAAGAATTTGGACTTTGCACGGACACAATCTCAAAAAGCTATGTCTTCCACTGTCACTGTTGATACCTCTCTATTATTTCAACGTCTGTCTGTGGCTATGCGTGGAAGGAAAGAGTTGAGTAAATCTTGCTTCGACTACGAAATGTCTCCTGTTCCACTTAGTTTGTTCGACGAGAAAGGATCAATGCGAAAGACCGACAAGTCACAGTTATATAAAATGTTCACTACTACCCTATCCTCACGAGCATTTTTTGAAGATTCTCAGTTTGTTGTAGACGGAGGATGGTTGCTTCACAGCCTCGTCTGGCCTCATAGTAAGACATACCGTGCAATCTTTGATATGTACAAGAACTTTCTTGTTCAGCGGTTTGGTCGGAGCGTCATTATTGTTTTCGACGGATATGAAGATGAACATATAGGTGTCAAATCATACGAGCGAGACCGTAGACAAGAAAGAAATTGTGGCGTGGACGTTGAAATTGAACCAGACAATCTCGTCCCATTGAACCAAAGGACATTTTTGTCCAACGTGAAAAACAAGGCTCAATTTGTTTATCACCTTGGTCAAACTCTTGCAACATATGAGGGATTCAGTTTTACCGTGATCCATGCGAAAGAGGATGCGGATGTTGAGATTGTGAGAACAGCTCTGAAGACTCATAACGAATTGTTTCGTCACGGGAAATCACGAGTTATAGTCGTCGGCTCGGATGTTGATCTCTTAATATTACTTATTGGACTCACTCCAACCTCAGAGAGCATGTACTATTACAAGATGGGCCAGGGGGGCAAGGCGAACCAATTGTACGATACTCGGGATCACAAACATTTGCAACCATTTCTACTTTTTGCTCATGCCTTTGCGGGCTGCGACACTACTAGCTGCTTTTTTGGGAAAGGGAAGATGAAGCTGGTGAAGTTGCTGCTGCAGAACGACAGCATTAGAGCGCTGGCGCTGAAGTTTTACGAGCCGGACTGCTTGGAAGACGAATTGCTGCAATGTGCAGAGACGATTACTCTCGCACTATACAAAGACAAAGAACAGTCTTCTTCTCTCGGGACTTTCAGATACAATTTGTTTTCTACAAACTTAGCAAAGGCAAAAAAGGAAACGCCCCTAGAATGTCTGCCACCAACATCTCCTGCCTTGCTTCAGCACTGTAAACGAGTGTACTATCAAATCCAGGTGTGGCTTCAGCATAGATTAGATCCCGCTTGTGGGGATGGACAAGACAGGGTAATATTCTCATTCCGATCATGTCTGAAGCAGATCCCGCACCAAAAGAACTGTTACAAAAGGTATGTGTGAAATGTATTCAATTTGAAGCAATAAATACAACTTGCTACAACTAATTTTTACTACACTTTTGATCTCATGTACTGTCTGACCGGAATTAAAATAATTTTTGAACAATGTGAGATCTAGTTTCAAGTTAAAATAACAAATTCTTAGACTGATCTATGGAGCACTATAAAGGGCCTGTCATTGATTTCCCTTACAAGACAACTGATATTTAGATTATAATAATTCTTATGATAACCTTTTTTCAGGTTTCCTGTGGATGCCAAGGGCCCTGCAAATCGAAGCGATGTAACTGCCGAAAAGCCGGTCTAAAGTGCAACCCTGCTTGCAAAGTATGCCGAGGAAAATCGTGCAACAACTCAAAGAGATGGACTGCTACAGAACACCATGATAGCGAAACTCAGACTACTACAGATGCATGTGAGGAGGACGGTGGACAAACTACCGTAGAACCCGATAATGAGGACTTAACAGAAGATGATGAGACCTCATCAAGCAGCCACGATGCAACGACCGATGACGAGGAAATTAACGAAGGACTTTAATGACTTTGACCTTCAATGATTTATCCTACTTGTAACAGATTGGGGTGGATATAACATTGAACTGTATATACTTTCAATTCCTCTTACATGCTATTGTAGGTTTCATTGGCTCAAGTGAGGGTTTTTGTACAACTATATGTGTGAAATGTAAAGTAACAAATGTAAAACAAACATATTTGAACACAAAAATAATTTGTTATACTCTATCAAAATAGAAAATATAAAAAATTGATGCAACTTCCAATTAATGGTTTGTACATAATTTCTTATCTCGATTAAAATATAATGGAGTAATGTTTTTCCACAGCGAGTGTGCAGAGAAGATATCGTCAAATACTCATCACCATCGGCCATTGTCTATTCTTTACATATTTGCGTTGGCGTAGGTCAGACCAACGTATAGATGCGGCTCAAAAACTGCTAAATCTCTTATCATGATTGTAGATTAACAACTACCGGTGATCAAACTGATTTGCGAGGATAACTATGAAAATAACGTGGAGCCTCGAAAGCGAGTCTTTTGATGACTCATTGGGCTTCTACATCCTGTAATGTATTCTTATCATTGCCACTCATTTATATACACGTTCGCACCTTTTTTGCAGCTGTAGGTTTTTTATTGTTGTTCCAATTCTAAATGAAAATATTATACCTCACTTATCCAGTCAATCGGTAAGCGGCTGAAGAAAAATTACTGCATCTTGTACTCTAAACGCAGAAATTTCAAAAATTCATTAATATGCATAAGTCGGTGAACGCCACAACTACAAACGAGATTATTATTCGAAATCGACTGGCCTATCACTGAGAGAGAGACACTGAGGACGTCGAAATAAAAGAGGATTGTTCCGCTTCAACGGTGCGGCGTCTGGCGACAGGTGTACGCGCGTCCCTTTCCCCGCAAACCCCCTCGCCCACAAGCCATCAGCAAGCTGTAGCGCGAAAACTAAGCAATTTAGCGAAAAATTTGTAGAGACCTTTATTGATGGCCCAAAAATTAGAAAAATTTACGTGTAAAAAAATCCCAGATGTCCTCAGCCGTTTCAGCGAAAAAGAGGTTTTTCGGGTTTTTCGCTGTTTTACAAAAAACGGCTGGTTTCCGGAAAACCAAATTCACACAACAATATTCGCAATCCTTTATTACACCATTACGCCAGCGGAAATAACTTTGTGGCTATGTTATCACTTTTGTCTCAGTTTCGGCTATTTAACTGGACTAGAACAGTTTTGTTATTTCTATCCTTTCTTGAATTGAATAAGTCATTGTTCAATCTTTATCACAACTAGGTAGGTAACTTAACAATTTGAAATGAAAGACGAAGTTTTTCTATGACACGATGACACTGACTGATGCTAAATGTTCTTGATGGTATCTATGATTATTATTTTTTGCCGTGCATTCCACTATTATCAGTATTAAGTTAATCGAATTTTATTATACACTAAAATAGCTTCGCAACGATTGAAGATAGGTATTAACTTTATTATACAAAAGTTACTAAAAACTTCATGGAAAATCTAAAAATTAAAATGAATGGGGGTTTGCATTTCAAAATCTAAAATGTAATGCAATATCTTGCTTTTGGATCACCCTGTATTGTACGGCTATAGATGAAAAAAGCCCCCCTAGAAATCAAAATTGACGTGTCCGAGAATTTTTCCCAAAATATACCAGGTCCCCCCCCCCACACAAATGGAGGGGCGACCTTTTGGTTGGGCCACCCTGGATAAACATAGGAAGTAAAATGCTCCATTATCAAGATACAGGATATTTTGAATTTCTACGCCACTAATGAGACTGAACAAAGATAAAACATGACTATTGTTCAGATAATACTATGGAGAATTACTCTCATAATGCACTCCACATGATTTTCAAGGGAAAACTTCAGTGTATTTTCAATGCAGAATGGGTGGAAGTATTTTATGCGGGTTTTAGCTCAAATATATAAACCATTTTTTTCCAAAAGAAGTCTCGTTCATTAGCGCTCAGCGCAGCAAAACACTGTCTAGAGACCGGTTTAATTGAGCAACTAAATTTATTTAGATGATGTCATAGAACATAACCTGTTAAATCTTGAGCAACTATTGCAGTATCCATTACGGTTGAATAACAGCTGATTATCTAGTAATATTTCAAAATTCTCCATATCGACAAATGACACATAATTCTAACGGATCCGTCAACGCCAGGTAGTCAGAGCCGTATTTTGTTTTGCTTTTTTGTACGTTACAGATTCATTTTTTACTTGCTAACAACCCTTTTATTTGGAAAAGTTCATTTGCATACATAAAAACGCTACAAACAAGTTTTACTAAATTTACATCCGATTCATTATCGCCAACGTCACAGACCAATACAAATATGTCACTTACTGATCAGCTATTCACCTCAATAGACGTCAAAACGTGATGGATACTCTTGAAATAGGGTTTAAGCACTTTGCTACATCCACCGAGTGCTAGTGTACATAATCAACTTTGTCAAATAAAAACAAGTATCTTTTTTTTATTTTTTATAGACTATTTTTAGTCCTATCAGTTTATTATAACTGCTATGTTATATGAATGTTGTGTTAGCATGATATACACATGTAAGGATATTTTCCTTTTGTGGCATATCAATTTGTAATTGATGTGAATAAATTATTATTATTAATTAGAGTTTCTAATACTCCCAAGCGATATTTTGGGACCAGTTCAATTTAGCACGTAGCTAGGCAGCATTATACCATTAATCTCTTCAGATGAATGTATTTGACGGCTGCTGATAAGCGAAAACTCATGTTGGTTGAAATCTGACCGTTTCTATAATTTTGTCGTATTAGGCATTGAAAGTGAGGCTAATTTTGGATCTCAGTTGGCCATAGTTGATTTTGGCGAACTACATGGTCTGTCGCAGAGTAAACAGGACAAAGATAAAAATTGACAAATATTTTTTGTTTCGGAAAATCGAATACACTTGAGTATGTCTTGAAAGGCACTCGCCACTTAAGTAACATTATTTTTATTAGCTTGTGCTAAGGATAGCTTCCAAAATTTAATAGGAAACATTTTTTTAGGAATTGAGATATTTTCCGACAAACGTTCTTCTTGATTCATCTACGGCATATCAACCTTGGTTAAGCAGTAGGGGTAACAAAATTGGGCCATGAGGCAGACTGACAAGACCCGGATGATTATTTGGCATATTTTTAATATACAGGAAAATATGAGGTACACACATAAAACCAAAAAAACCGATCTACAAGGTCTGTCGCAAAGTAAACAGAACAAAGAAAACAAAATGTTGTTTGGAAAAATTGAATTTATTTGATTCAAAATAGTCTCCTTCAGAGTTAGTACAGCAATTTGCAAAATGGTCGTCGACGCCTTTTGGATGGCCTCTACCTCGGCATACCGCTGTCCCTTCATGGCCAAATGTAGTGTACCGAACAGAGAATAGTCACGGGGTGCCTTATCACGATGTTATGGGGAGTGGTTAACGGTTAAAATGCTATTTTTTTGTAAAAAAAATCGGATACAAGCGTCGATCGATGAGATAGTGCATTATAGTGTAACAAGCGCCAGCTTCCTTCTTCGCGATATTGAAGCCCAACACGACGAATACGCGACAGCAAGCGCCTCATAATACCAAGATAAAACACAGCATTAAAAGCTTGCCCCGGTGGAACGAATTCTCTGTGAATAATTCCCTTCGAATCTTAGAAACAAATCAACATTGTCTTCACTTTGGACTTTTCCAGACGGTGTTTTTAGGATTTGGCTCGCTTGGGCACTTTGACGCTTGGGTTCGGGATCGTATTGAAAACACCACGTTTCGCCACCAGACACAATGTTGTACAGGAAGGTTTTGAATTTTTAGTCACATTTAAGGTTGTCTCTCGAATGTTGAATTCGAAACAAGTTTTGGTTATCCGTGAGCTTGCGCGAAACAAACCCTGAACACACCGTTGTCATGCCCAAATTCTTGGTCAAAATGCGATGGATTGAATCTTTAGAGATATTTAAATCCATTTGTACGTATCTCAATGAAGATTTTGGATGATTTTTGATAAATTCACGCACTTTTTCGACGATTTCTGGCGTAATCTCAAATTTTGGTGGCCGACATGTTCGTCGTCTTCCAGCGACTCACGTCCCTCTTTAAACCGTGTAAACCACTCGTGGACTCGGCTACGAGATAAACAATCATCACTATACACTTGCATCAACATCTGATGCGTTTCGGTAACAGAATCTAATATTGGCTCTTTGTTCGATGCTCATTTTTCGACCGATGCTAAAAAGGTACTGTCACTTTGAGCGCGATAACTCCGCGTGAAGTGGTTTTGACAGGACATCAATAAAAGATGCACCTATCCAACGCTAGTCTCCTATAATATATGGCGCTACTTGTATCGGATATCTTTCAAAAGTCCTGTTTACTTTGCGGCAGACCTTGTACTTATAACACTAACTCTAACCCTAACCCCGCTAAAAAGCAAGAGCGAACTTACAGATCTAATGCAATTTTAGGTATTTGCACCATATATCTAGGCACGACCCTGGAGCGCCTTCTGGCCTTCGGCGAGCGAGATCTCTTTCTGACAGGCGATGCCTTTTTCTCCTCCTTCTCCCTCTCTCTTAATCTTTCCTCTCGCCTACGTTTCCTCTCGATCTCATCGTCTTCTTTGTCCTTCTCCCTGGAGCGTTCCCTACCGCGACCTGACGTCGCTTTCTGTCTGGCATCTCGCCCGAAATTGTCGTTTCGGCCGTAGTTTGAGTTGTCAGATCTACAAATAAATAGTGAGCGTAAGTTAAAGTAAGCTTCCCCGCAAGAGCTATTGAAATACATTATCAAAGTAGCATTTCATCAAAACCGTTACTTCATAACATCGATAATAAAACTGGGAATAATGCGTACAATTCTGAAACTGTTAGGGAAAATTTCCGTATAGCTCTAAAATCATCTCTTTCTAGAATGAAATGCTCAATGTCGATTGGGCATTTCTACAGCTTGCCCATAGAACGTCAATGACACTAGTGAAAATAAATCTCGATCACAATACAGTAGAATTCAATTCTTACGAGAAAAACTGCCTGTGTTATTAGAGGATATGAGGATATTCCGCTGCAGAAAAGACAACAGATGTGGTTACAGCATGACGGTGCTTCGCCCCACAGTGGTAGAAATGTGACTAAGTTTCTTGGCCACCCCGCTCGCCCGATTAGAATCCCTTGGATTATTACTTGTGGGGACATATGAAGTCTTTAGTGTATGCAGAGAAATCGCATAACAGGGCTGAACTGCTCCGTAAAATTACTGATGTCGCTGACGACTTAAGACGTAATCGTCTTATTATTGGGAAAGCCACCAGTCTCATTATTAAACGGGCTAGACTATGTTTACAGTGTGAAGGTGGACAATACGAAACACTATTGTGAATAGTTATTATTGTACTTTGTGTTAAATAAATTTTATTTATTATTTAATTATTGTATTTTGTGTTAAATAAAACTATTTTTCCAACAATATTGTGGTTTTCCCACCATTAGCACCGTAAAAATAAAAAAATCATTATCTCGATAAGGAAGCATTTGCGGACCCATGTTCATAGGACTTTTTCCACTCGAATTGACCTGACGAACACGTAGAAAAATGTTGTCCCTTACCTCGCGGGACACCCTGTATATGTAAAGTTTATAATATCCCGCGAGTGTACTTCTCTTCCTATTGATTTATTTAAAAAAACGTATCCGCTACTATATTGCAGGTAATTGCATGGTATGATTTTAGGGTCATTATATAGTATCATTTCTCAAATTAGTCTGTAGTGTCCATCCGTTGATACTGCTTATACTTACATTTATCTGTTTGCTCATTACAATTTAGACCTAAAACCAGCAGTTAAGTGGAAGAGCGGATGTGCCGAACTTCGCCTCTCCCACTATATGTTGATATGAAACTGGTTTCCTAACTGTTTTATATACAGTGTGTCTTCATAAAGTGCACATATCAAAATCAGGGAAACTACACTCTATTTCATCGACGGATAAATCATCAAAAAAACATGAATTTGATTTTTTATGAATATATGAATATTTTAAAATTTTTAGTAGCAGCTTCTAACCATATTGCAATAACTCGTTTCAACCTTTAAACTAAATGTCCTATCATATTGGAATACATTTTGTAGTGATTGCTGGTAAAAGGACGTGCCTGAAAGGTGAAGAATTCCAGGAAAAGTAATGACATCCATTTAGAATAAAGAAAATTTTGATGAAAACCTGTTTTTTTTTCATCATTTTTACAATAATTTCAAATTTTCTATAAATGTCGTCCCTTGTACCCTACCTTTTTTATTTGTAAGTTATTCTACATGTTATCAGCTTTATAAAAGTAAAAATTGCACGTTTATTACTCAAATGTAACAGTTTCTATGAGTGTTTATAAAAAAGCCCATGCGCATCGTCTTGCTAGGCACCATTGTTTATCATGTAGATACCTTTTTTGGTGATTCAATGTAGAGTCACGCGGGCTGAAGTACGAGTGAGGAGGCGGGCCCAGTTGAAAAACAATTGAATGTTGGGCAGTTAGGCAGCTATTTGTGTTTCTCCTGCCAACTTTATCAGTTTCGTTTGCTACATATCACGCTTTCGCTTTTTGGTCGCGATGCCACGTATAAGTGATTTCCCTCCGGCACACATTGCCGATATCCATTATTATTATGGAATGTACCCAGGGAGTGCTAGAGCTGCTTGCACAGCTTATCTAGCTGCATTTCCAAATCGACGCCCTGTTCCATCAGCCCGTAACTTCCAAGAAGTACTTAGAAGACTGGCTAACACTGGACTTGGTTTGCCTCGAGATCGCCGCAAACCAGGTGTTATTATTCATGTTGCTATCGAAGAAGCCATTTTGGATAATTTGTTTGCTGACCCGACTACTAGTACGAGACGTTTGGCGTTACGTCATGGCGTATCCCAGAAATCGGTTTGGCGCATCTTGAGGAAAGCAGGGTTGTGTCCATACCATTATCAAAGGGTGCAGCACTGGAATGAAGATGTGGATTGGCGTCCAAGGTGTGTTATGTCTACATGGATTTTAATAAAAACAAGAGACAATCCTGAATTCCCGAAAACAATTCTGTGGACAGATTAATCTCAATTCACGAGAGACGACATCGTGAACTGTCGTAATTTACATAAGTGGTGCCCAAAAGATGAAAACCCTAGGCTGAAAAGGGCTTCAACATTTCAAGTGAAATTTTCTGTAAATGTGTGGGCCGCACTGATTGACAACTTTTTGATTGGTCCAATAATACTCCCGAGGACATTAAACGGAGAGAGATTTCTGGAGCTTTTGCGGACTGAACTGCCCTTGCTGTTGGAAGAAGTGCCGCTGCAAACCCGTCGAAGAATGATGCTTCAAATGGATGGATGTCCTGCCCATTACTCGCTGATTGTCAGGTCTTTTCTTAATGAAAATTATCCAGGCCGCTGGATCGGTCGACAAGGACCTGTTGGGTGGCCGGCACGTTCCCCAGATCTCACACCTCTCGACTATTTTTTATGGGGGACAATGAAACAAAGGGTGTACAGCAGTTGCATAAACAGCGAAGCGGAACTGGAAGAAAGTTTTGCGTGTTGCAAACGAAATCAAAAATGATCCCGAGATGATTCGTAGGGCAACTCATCAAATTTCACTTCGCGCTACAATGTGCTTGCAGCAACGGGGTGGCCATTTTGAACATTTGATGCATTAAGCCAAAATGATTATCCTATAGACAAGTCTATTTGATTTTATTTGTTAAAGATAATGAATGATTCATGTAGGTTAATACTGTTGTTTTATTCCTACTCTGGCGTTGAACTGAGTTCACTGCTTTTTGAAACTTAACATTTAAAAAAGGTAGGGTAAATAGGACAATTTTTATTGAAATTTAGCAATTGTTTTAAAAATCATTGAAAAAATAGTGAGTTTCAGCATATTGCTCTTTATTTTAAATTTATAGCATTTAATTTCGTGGAAATTTTCACTTTACTGGTACGGCCTATTATTTGCAATCACTAAAAAATTTATTCCAATATGATAGGACATTCAGGTTAAAAGTTGTAATGATTTATTTAAATAGGGTTAGCAGCTGACTCTAAAAATTTTAAAATATTCATAAAAAATCAATTATTGTTTTTAATTTTTTTTGATGATTTATCCGTCGATGAAATAGAGTGTAGTTTCCCTGATTTTGATATGTGCACTTTATGAAGACTCACACTGTATACAGGGTGACTTCGAAGTTGAGTCATTTATTTTAACAGTGAGTAGATCTGATCAAAAGAAATGTTTTTTCCTTTACCATTTTTCTAGTAAAATTAAAGTAACAAAGTTATAGCCCTTTGGAAGTTTGAGTACCGCCCTGCCTATTATATGCTCGTGTTTGGCGACAACGGATATAATCCGCTTGACCGGTTCATCGCATCGGAAACAAAAAAGCGAAAGAATTTGAAACGTTTATCACGATGTTTTTCGTCAGTCGATAACGCGTAAGTGAATAGTAGTGTGTTGCGTGGCTCAAACGAAATAAAAAATGGCACATGTTTACGAAAATGCTGAACTTGTGGACATGATTCTTATTTACGGGGGGGGCAGTCTTTACAAAATGCTCCCGGATGCATCACGGATTTATGCGAATCGGTTTCCCAATCGAGTGCAACCAACCCCTCGTGCCTTTGTTAATGTAGTGCAAAGGGCTCGTGAATCAGGTGACTTAAGACCTCACAGGTGAGGGCATGCTGCTCCAAGACCGCACGATCAAATACAGGTCCGCACTGAAATACTTGTCGGGAGGATACTTTATTAAACAAGGTAACATTTTTTTTTATTTTTTTTTTATTTTTACACACATATTTTGGTTTATCTTCCTTCTACAATCATTATCTGAAAATTAATGACTCAACTTCAAAGTCACCCTGTATATATATATATATATATATATATATATATATATATATATATATATATTATTATTATTATTATTATACGTGTAGCAGATTTTAAAATAAAATTAACGGTTTGCTATTAGGTTGTTCGGAAACAAAAACGACCCTCCTCTAGAACAATAGGCGACGTTGGACAGCGACGAGGCTCCACAACACTTCCCAGAGCCGAAACTCCATCCAAAGAACTGGTGGTATGCATCCACCAGAGCTTTCTAAATCCGGGCGAAACGATTACGGCGGAGAAGTACTGCCAGCAAATCGACGAAATGCATCACGTATGTGGCCTAGATTAACTATCTAATGTTAAAAATGTGAAATTTTATTCTTTGGGCTACAAATGCTCTAATATTTGAAGCTTTGTTAGTTTCAGATGTGGGCGCTAGAGGGCTTTTCTTCGAAATTCCGACAGAAATGGTTTTCCTAAAAAAAAAATTAAATGCATAGGTATGATTTTTTTTATGAAAAAGTAGCTAAATGATTTTTATTATTAAGTTGTGGCTCTAAAAAGGAACGATTTTTAATGGCCCCATGGATGCTCGAAATGCTGTCCATCACACTCTATGCATTCCTGAAGCCTCTCATGGGTAGGCAAAACTGCAGCTTCAACTCCGACTCTAAGTATGTTACGTACTGCATTACGAATCCGGTTTTTCATATCTTCTCTGGCCCAAAAATTCTGCCTCCCAGTATGCCACACACACATTTAAACTCCAAAGCCCTTGGTGCTGAACTTCACGCAGCCAATGCGGATTTTCTGCAGACCAATAATGCATATTGTGCAGATTGACTCTCCCGTTACTATTAAAGGTGGCTTCATTGGTCCAAAGAGTTTGGAATAAAAATTCTCTATTTTTGCGTATATGCCTAACATCTAATGGCAATAGTCCAAACTCCGATCAAAGGTTTCCTCTTTCAAGGCCTCATGCAAAACGACATGATATAAGTGCAAAAGTAATTGAAAAAAAGTTAAACTTAAATAAATCCCTATATTTTGATGGCCATTAGAACTTACCTATGATCCTTGAAAACATTTGAACCGTTGTTCGTGATTTGCCCAACTCAAGGGATAATGCCCTTGTGATAACATGAGGATTTCCTTCAATATATCCAAGTACGTAGTTAATATTTTCTCGTGTTCTTCCAATTCTTTGTCATTGAAGCGTAATCCGAAAACTACAATTTGCTCGTAAGTTCGCCACTAATCGGGGAAAACCTCGCAAAGACGCCCATTTGGATATCGAGTCACTTAAGCTCTTTTTGCTACTGCGGCATTCTGAAGACATTCACAATGAACAGCAAGCATGTCAACAGCTTCATAGTTCGTAAAACGCGTTTGCTAAGCACAAAAATTGCTCAAAGTAACGCGAACTATTAGCAATTTGAGGATTATTTATGTTTTGATTAGGTATTTGTTTTGTTGTATGCCATGGTTTCGTATATACCCTTAGTAAATATGTATTTAAACAAAAAATATGCTTTTTGTTATTAGCACTACTTACTTACCTTTTAGCGATATTTTGTAATATTTTCAAAAAGGGTGATTTTATTCTGATGGATAAAAAAGGATTCCAGAAAAAATAGTTTAAAAAAATCAAAATTTACGAGATTTCCGCATAAAATTTTCTTTGGCCTAAATTCTGGTTAGCTACAAGATATCAAGATACTATTTTCGCGAGCTTATTATTTAGACATCATTTAGCTACTTTTTCATAAAAAGATCATACCAATGCATTTAATTTTTTTGAGAAAATTAACCATATCTGAGGGAATGTCGAAAAAAACCTTCTAAAGACCACATGTAACAAAACTTCTAATATATTAAAATTTGTAGCCCTTGAATAGCTCTGTTCAACTAGCCCAAGTTTGTTAAAATCGGATCATCCGTTTCGAAGATACAGGGTGTTCTTTACGGAAACCTTTGAATACCCCCATCACTTTATTTTTAGAGATACTGCAAAAATTGTCAAACATAAAAGGTTCACATTGTCCTCGAATTCAAAGATAAGGTATTTTTTGTTAGGTTAATATAGCGGAATTCACAGAAACATCACTTTTTTAGATTCAAGATTGCAGTTACGCCCCCTAGCGACCATTTCACAAACTTGAAAATAATTTCCAGATTTTTCTCTTGGCCGTTTTAGTAAGAACTTTTTTCGCCGCAAGCCTCTTCAGTTGATAGGTTCCCAGATACAGTACTTAGTTGGCCACCCTGTACAGGAAGTATTTTCGGATCTACTAAGAAAAATATCGTAATTGTTTTTTCGCATATTTTTATTGAAAAACGCCGGTTTTAATGAATCTGCCAGCCCTAAAATTGCTTCAATTTTTTTTTATTAAGGTATGCAAAAAAACTGTTTTTCCGATCAGACGCGAAGATACTTTCTGGACTGTTTTTTCGCCGGAGTGGTTCTTCTACTGGTGACTATGTATTATTTGCATTAGACAACATACCTGCCAAACCTTTCAGGTCTGGAAAAACTATCCGGCCTGGCAAAGTCCCTGCCCCCATAGCTGTCTCCTCCGCCTCTGCTAAAGTTGTCCGGCCTGGAGTATCCACTTCCTGCACCGTTATCGCTCCTGCCGTACCCCGAGGCCTCCGAGGGCGGCGGCGGTGGAGGTACCGCGTTGTACCCACCTGATGAGCCGTTGTAACCGGATACGGAGGATGACTGGCCGCTGCTGCTGGTAGGGCTAGTAGCTTTCACTGATAGCACCTGAAGACGATAAATTAATAATAATGAAAGGTCTTTATATGAATAAAAATGTACATAACATCTTATTCCTGATAGGCGGAGTCTAGATAAATCTATTCCACTGAACCTACTCCAATAACAATATTGGTAACTATACCCCATTCGTAGTCCATTCACGCCCAGCCAAAACACAACATACCCAAAAGCGAGATTGTACAGGTCTGTATTTTCCTCAATGGTCTTGGAATAATCTAACAAAATGCATGATTATTTTTATAGAAAGAAGCGCACATATTTTTCACAATTCTTTATTCGCTGGAAGTACTTGAATCATCGTCCGAATGGTTAATATTAATTATTACAGGTTCAACTTGAATATCGATCATATTGTCAAGTTCCCACATCGCTGTTCCGATTGTCGCTTGAACGTGACAGATGGAATCTTTCCAATGGTTTACCGTCACTCTCTTGACAGCTTCATAAAAAAATATCACTTCAGAAAATTTGAATGTTCTATTGTTTGAAGCCACATAGTTTTTATATTTGCTTCAATCATTTCAATGGGATTTAATTCGCAGAGATAAGGGGTCTTCTTTTGGTTTTTAGCCATTTCGTCAATAACATTAAGATTATATTTAAAATTGTGCTGCCTGACTAGATGAATAAGTTCTGCTTTGACCATATTTTCATTGAAACTAATGTCTTTTGATAGGAGCCATTGTTGAATTTCTGCCGTTCTTATGGACATTATGGGAATATTTTCTCGTTTTCTAGTGTGGTATGCAGCATTGTCAAGTGCAATGACGGCCTTATCGTCAAGCTTTGGGAGCCTTTCTTCAAACCATCGTTCAAATGAACTCCCGTCCTTTTCCGTTCAATAATACAAGCAGAGTATCTAACAGGTGTTGGTTCTAAATCTACCAGATATAGCTAAGTTTAGTGTAGCTAAATTTTCAGCGTGGGCTCATAGATTCAGTCACTTGACACCATTTTTACAACACAAATAACGAATCTAAGAAGGCTTGTCTTGCTGATTTAATTGTAGAGTCAACACATACTTCAGGTTTTGTATGTCCTGCATTTATCCAGGTTCCCTCCAAGTAATAAATCTCCCTGCCTTGTTCGCGGTATTTCTTTATTGATGTTAAATAATTTCTTCTGCATAAAATAATATCTTGACTGTCCATCAAAATACTATTTCTGGTCCGTTTTATATACTCAAAATGGAGTTCATTGAGTAAATTATAGAATGTGGTCGTTTTGAATGTAGGTAAGTCATCATCACTATCAACCTCCTGTCTATGGTGGGAAGTTCCTTTCAAAGAATAAGAATAAGAAGAATATTGTAACATATAAGCATTGTCAAGCGTATAAAAAAGACGCAAACAAAAATTTTATAAATATGTTTGAGAAATAGGATATTATGAAATTAAACCACAATAAATGAGTGAAAAACAAAATAAGGTAAGATAAAGAATAAGAATAAACTGAAATCAATATGCTAAGGTAACGCTAACGATGTAGAAAAAGCTGTTTGGCTTGTTTTTTCATACTATACACCGACAGAGTTTTCAAATGTTCACTTTCATTGTATATTTTAATAGAGTTATAAATAAACGACCCACTGAAAAATGTACTACGGTAAAGAGGGATTTCTAGGCGATTCTTAAATCTGAAGTTGAATTCCGTCCTACTACGGTAAGATAAAAACTTTTTATAAAGACAGGAAAGAGATTATGTAATCAATATTTTATGGGTAAGAGTGAGCATTTGATATTTGTAAGCTTCGTCTATACAAAACCAACCCAGCTCACTAATGTAACATGATATATTATCGTACTTCTTTAAACTAAAACCAAATCTACTGTTTTGCAGCTTTTGCATCCTGTTCTTAGTGGCAGCATCGAAACACGAGTAATAAACCACACAAGCAGCAAGAGAGTATAGGAAAGATGAGCGTCTCACAAGGTTTTTTCCTAGTTTTTAGATTCAATATATATTTATTAGTATAAAGGCATTTAAGAACAATATAATCTTTTTTCAAATTATTAGCAACATGCTCCTTAAAACGTAAAGATTCATCAAATATTACTCCTAAATTCTTTGCTTTGTCCACCACTGGAAGAGCTACTCCATCAATATGTATATTTAAGGAATGGTATAAAGTTGGACAGAGATTATTAGAACAAAACAGCATGAGATTACATTTGATGTGTAGATTCGGGGATAAGAGACTTATATAGTTGCGTATCATCGGCGTAAGTTAGTAGAGAAGGGTCAGATATAACCGTATGAATATCAGTTGTATACAGTAAAAACAATATTGGACCAAGTACTGACCCTTGAGGAACACCGGATGTAACAAGGCAAGGATTAGAGTATTGGTTATCCAAGTGCACCACTTGCTGACGTTCAGAAATATATGTTTCAAAGAAATGTAATTCTGTAGTAGGATAATTTAGAACATAAAAGTGAGTGGTCGAAGGCTTTTGAGAAATCTAATAAAATGACAAGCAGCTTTACACCATCCTGTTCTCTGATAATGTCATCTGAGCCATAAGCCAGAGCTGTTGCTATAACTCGCTCTAAATCCCGATTGGCATTCGGAGAGAATATTATTGGACATAAAATAATCACATATTTGAGTATAAACAGAGTGGAGCTAGGTTTCCTTGGAAACAATGGATATCAGACATCTCCCTGGAAACAGTGAAGCAACGCTTCCTTGAGGAACGTTCAGGGGAGAATTCAAATTTTCTTTCCTCAATAGTCTGTAGCAGTTCGGATCACAAGCTGTCATCGATGTCAGAGAAATTTTTCTTTGCTGGCCGTATCTATTTAGCATTTTTAAGATCAAATTTGGACGATTTGGTTTATTATCAATAAAAAACACAAAACAACAATGTGTCTGCTTCCTCAAAATACTAGTCAAATTTAAAGGGATCATTGGAAATAAAAACAGGTAGCTCCTTAGTAACGTTGAAGAACAAATTTCAGAATCCTTTAACACGCAAAATAATACAATACATACATAATAACATGCAAATAACTCAAAAGATTATGGGACAACATCAAACAAAGGTAAGAACTATTTTGCAACATATAGGTGAAAAACAGCAGTCTCTATGAATTAATTTTTACAAATGCATCTTTCTCAATTGGTAAGGCTCATAGAATGGGCTGTTCACTTCCCTTTGTTTGATATTATCCCATAATTTTTTTAGCTGCTTACTCATACTTTTAGCTGTATTGCTCTCATTATATATTTTTGTTAATTCCTCCCAAGCATTGTGTTTTGGATGTATGGATGAGAGGTCAGTTTTCTTATTTTCAATGATAAATTTTAAGCACCCGGACACGCCTATGGGAAGAGTGGTTTCCGTTATTTCGCTGAATTTTTCATACGTAATGCATCTTGGCAACCTGAACAAATGTTTCAATGAGCGCAGGGCCCCAACCTCAGCGGGTCCCAAGATATAAGCCGTCCCAGTCAGGGTACCGGTTCTACTCGAGCATGTTTTTTGTTCTGTGTCTCGGTATCCTGAACAAATTTCTTAATGGAGACATGCTCCAAATCACAACTGGTCCCAAGATATGGGCCGTCTAATTCGGTATGTTGGGAGTATGTTCCTACTGAGTCATCTGCTCTACTTGGAAGAGAGCTTTCGGTGAATATCACTAAATTTGGGAGATGATATGTGTCTTGGTGTCCTGAACACATGTCTCAAAGGGAACATGACCAAAAAGTCAACGGGTCCCAAGTTATACGCTGCCCAACTAGATATCTGTTCTTCCCACACATCTGCTATACTTGGATAAGTGGTTTCGATTAATTTGACTGAATCTGTGATATGTCGGATATCTTGGCGCCCTGACTACATGCATCGATAGACACAAAGCCAAAACCTCAACGGTTGCCAAGAAAACAAGTCAGTATATGGGGGTAATGGTTCTATTCAGTACCAGTAGTCACGATAATGCTTTCTCTAATTTTTGGTTGCACTTTTTTCACTGCATAACTTCAGTCTTCACCATCAACTATCAATCCTCCTATTTGAGCACAATTGCCATTGGCATCCTTGTTGTATCGCAGAAGCATTGTATTGGGGTACTTTATGTGCTGTTGATGCAGAGCAAGGGTGGATTCAGGATTTCGTCTAGGGGGGGGCGCAAACGATATTTGGGACTGGTCATTTTTCAACCTCAGTGGAACTTCTAGAATTTATCCTATTATTGCTCCTTAAATCCATTGTGTTCTATCTTGTCAAGGCCCGCTTGACAAAAAAAAACATGGAAAATGCTCAGAAAGGTAATATTTTATTATATGATAACAAAATAAGTACGTGGCATTTATAATTAACTAGTGTGATAGTATTAAATTAAAAAACTGCTGTTAACCGAAAAAAAAACATTTTGAGGGATCCCGAGACATATCCCAGTCACATTATCGTATTGGCGCTAGACGAGACAAATAAGGAAGTCTATAGACCATCTATAGATCGTGCCTTGAGACTGTCTCCAGACTTCCTATAGACAAGTTGCGCAATGGGGTCTACTAGTGTGTACTAAACTTAAGGATTAAGGCTCTGAACTGCCCATTAAACAAATCAAGTAAATGGTGCAAATACTTAACACAATGACGCACTTCCATTATATCAGCAGGTGGTAAGAATATCAATAGGTATAGTCAATTATTTTTTGGAATTCAATATAGATGTTACAGTTATTTTTCTGACTTTCGTTGTCGAACTTAAATTTACGGCATAGTTGTTTTCTCAGTTTTCGAATCGGTGTTGATCGCATATAGAAATGTTATTTTGATAATGTATGTTTGTAAGAAGCAAGTACATGAATACAGGGCTGTACATATTCATGTGTAGTGCAGAAGCTCTGTGATTTAAACGAATTCAATATAGCAACATAAATAGACACATACGCGGGACGGTGGTATTGACTTTGAGCATCGATTCACATATTTTCTGGACAGGCAGCATGCGCACCGCTAAACAAATCTCATAAATGTCTATTTCCAAATTAGGTATTCATCTAACATAGTGCTTCGCTGCAGCACCAACCCCTAACAAGATCAGTCAAGCTTTACAAACTTTTCAAATTACACTTTTTAAGTGCAACCTATATAGCTAATATTTTAGTCAGATTTGTCACAAGTCACAATACTCGTATATACAGGGTGTGAAGTTAGTAGTGGATCAACGGAAGTCAGGTGATAGAGGGCCTCAAAACCTATCGAATGAACCCCTATATCAAAAATTTTATAGTTCGGGAGATATTTGCAATTTTGTGAAATTTTGAAAAAAACGGGATAATGAACTTTCAATCGCAATTACAACTAAACCATCAGGTTTAGGGCTGTGATATTTTTTGAGTTGAGTTAAATGGTTAGTTTTAGCAATAGTTATGCCACTTGTTAACAGAGCTAATTAGAAATCAACTCAAAAATCCAAAAATTGAAATAAATGGTGGTTTCCACTTGAAATTCTAAAGTGTATCGCAATACCTTATTTGTGGATCACCCTTCCTTCATTGTACGGCTTTATATGATAATACATCCCCATAGAAATCAAAATTGACGTGTCCGAGCATTTTTCCCAAAATATACAGGAGAGTCACAAATGGGGGTGCGACCTTTTTTATCGGGCCACCCTGTATGTGATATGATGAACATCAATATCTGCACAATGTTAAGGAAACGATATTCCTAAATCATTAGCCTTTTTATACATTTTGAGTGAAAATAATCTAAGCCATAATTGGCCAAAACGCAAAAATATAAATAATAGTAAAATCTGCAAAACACATACATAAATTTTTGCCTGAAAAACAAGGTTTAAATCGCTTTACGATAAACTAACCTCAAAATACATTCCACGGTTTTAACTTACAACAGATACTTGGCGACCTCAAAAGTTATATGTTTAAACGATATTTATAACACCCGCCCAGGTAGATTTTTTGGGTTATTTAAATCACTCCGAACAAAAAAAGCTTCCATCGACTTTTCTCTAAAATTGGCCATTTTCAAGTGATAAGCGATTTAATACCTGAAGCCTTATAAGAGGGTTTCAAAGCTTAAAAGCTTTTTTATTAATTCTAATTTTTGAGGTCGACAAGTACCTAATCAAAGTTTAAACCTTGCTTTACAAGACCCCGATACGTATTTGGAGATTATTCTAAAGCGATTTTGAACATTGTCTGTTAGGCCAAAATTGCCGAACTTTTGCTTTCCGTAGACTGTACTCATTTTGACAAAACAGCTGGAATAAATCTCAGATTGTTGTATCGCTTATGTGAAATATTTAAGAACATGTAGCTTACCTGGATCCTAGTAGCATTCCACTTGAAATGCATGTTGGGGGTATATGATGCTTCCACTAGAACTCGATCACCCACTACAGGATTCGATCCCTTCACACATGCACTCATCTGAAATATCACCTCTTCATCAACCAAGCCAAAGTTCTCATGGATCTGAGTCACTTTACCTAAAAGCAATATTTTATTATCAGGGTAAAAGTAAACCAGGCGATTAAAAAAATAATGACAATACGTCCAAAATTCTAGGTAAAGAATAACAAGAAAAATTCTTATAAAAACACAGATACATAATCATGTAGGTCAAGAAAAAATATATCTCTGGACTAAAAAGGTATAATCTAAGGGTACTGACTTAAATTTTTTTGTAGTACAAAAATATACAAAAATTGGAATATTTTAGCCCAGCAGAAGGAAAAAACATTTTGTACACAGCTGACGTTTTTTAAATGTCTTTCTCATTTTTGGATAAGGTATTTGACATTTATCATGAATTGTCTCTCTTGAGAAATTTTGGTGACACCATGCCCTTTATAGAAATATAGTTTAAATATTTGAAGTAAAATCCATATCAATATTAAAATTGGTGAAGTTTGACATAGAACAGTATATGTAGTACATTACATTATCTGGAGGTCTAAATTTATGTTTAGTCCTCAATTTACAGTCTTATCAGTGGCATACAAAAGACCCCACAGAAACCTTATGGGGAATGGCTTTCAGTTAATTTCTTTAAAAATTATAGTCTCAACATGAAAATGACCATGGATCCAAAGTTTTTTCCATAAGTAGTTTCCGAGATACAAGGTGTACAAGTTGGGCAGTCCATACCCTACTTCAGCATAATGTGGCTTTGTAATAGCTGTTTAGTATTTATTACGTCTGATCTAAATATTGTCGAACACGTAATGCGTAATGTGGTGGGGCACCATCCTGTTGGAACATCAACCTATTCGCAATGTACCGCCGATCATTCTGATTTTCAATTATGGCTGTTAATGCAGCATCTATGCCGTCTTCCAGTAATTCCAAATACAATTCACCGGTCAAATTTCCAGGTAAGAAAAAAGGATCAACTAAATGATCGCAAAAAATACCAGCACAAACATTTAATCTTTGTGGCTGCTGTGTATCAACCTCATGATAAATTCTGGGATTAGAATCGGACCAATATCGGCAGTTATGACGATTTATTACGCCATTTAAGAAAAAGGAACATTCGTTGGAAAAGCAAGTGTTGAATAGAAAATGTTCATCGTTTATAATTCGTTCACTCATATCTTCACAACATTGTAATCGCCGACCAAAATCGTCTTCATTAAGTTCTTGTACCAGGTAAATTTTATACAGTTGAAAACTATGGGCCTTTAGAATTCGTTGGACAGTACATCGACTAACACCACACACAGTCTCCAATTTGCGGGTACTTAACGTAGGATCTACATAAACTTGTCCTAAAACCCCCACTTCTATTGCTTCGTTTCTTATGAGTAGATGTCTTATGGGGATTCGGTCTCAAAACTTCCAAAATCCGCCACCAGAGGCGCTGGCGTCGCGCGCCATTGACAGGTTGTTGGACGGAATCTGTAATCATGAGTTGGGGATTCCACCGCTAGATGGCGCTGTCAAACCTAACGGAATCTATGTGTCATTGGACACCTGTCATTGATGGGTTGGGCATCTCGCGCATAGATGGCGCCGATTTGTTTGGCGCTGTACAAACCAAACGGAATCTATGTGTCATTGGATAGCTGCCATTGATGGGTTGGGCATCTCGCGCATAGATGGCGCCGATGTCGCACCTGTCTGGTGTTGGCGTGGGCATTCAGAACGTGTATACAGGGGTGCATCGAAAAATAGCGGATCGATGGACCGACGGTATATCGTTAAATCGTATATAGCAAGGCGTGACCTAAATAGCGTGGTGGGCTCCTCTGGTCGGTCGGTCGGTCGGTCAGAATGTCTCATAACCTGTATACGATGTACTGTTATTATTATACAGGATGATACCGTTCAAAATGAAAATAGTATAATGGATATTTTATTGAAACATATAGTATATATAACAATAAGGTTGATTGGTGTGTGTGTGTGTGCCATGTTTTGAATACCCGCGCTTGAACAACTTGCAACAAGAAATTCCGACAATATTATTTCGCAAACCAGAGGTATTTTCAATAAAACTACATATCAGGGAGTACTTTAGATGTTGATACTAATCGACTCAAATCATTGTTCGACAACTGATTTGGTTCATGACAGACAAGAATCAAATTATGTATTTCACGGTTCAGTTCTGGTTGTTTTTTAATTTTTTCCCTAAACTTCAGGTAACCCAGGAAATATGTCTCTTATCCGTCCTCTGTTCAACACATCAGTAAAATCGTTAGAAAATTCTATATATGACATATTATTATAAAAGGTATAGGACCGTCCTGCGTTTGATTGAAAAATAGCATTGATTCGAGCCCTATCGGGTATATCAATTGAAAAATTATCAAGAAATTTAATGGTAGGGAATGATGCTGAGAAATAGTTGTTTGGAGACACAATGGTAATCAAGTCACCGTTTGTTGATTGGAAAATATGTTGTAAAGTGTATTGACGTAATTCTGTAGGAACATAATCGACAAGAAGTTCAGGCTGAGATGGGATAATCATTTCGTTTAAGTCTAGTTTCCATATAAACATATCATGTGCAATATATAATCGGTAATTTGAAAACTCTGGAGCAATAGCTAAAAACATAAAATCTGGAATAATATCACACAAATTTTTGAGGATCGGCTGCTTACGAGTTGTAGATCTTATAGTTGTTGTTGTTTTTGGTATTGCTGATGCGGTGGTAGACGTTGGGATTGAATCATATTTGTTTTTTCTTCCATATAGATATTGTACTGCATTTATATCATCAACATCTAGACCACGAATCTCATGCTGATAGAAGGCAAACATAATAGCATTCGGAGAAGCACTATGTGCTATGCCGAGAGCATGTCCAATTTCATGAACCAACACCTGATAGAGAATGATGTCAAAAATCTCAGATAGCAAATATAAATTCGTTTACCCCCCAATCAAAATCTTGACTGAAAAAAAATTAGGCAGCAAATATACAATAATCATACACGAATTTACTATATTTCTAAATTTCTACTCTCATGTGCAACTTGTAATTGGAATTTCCGCCGGACAAACGATACATTCATGTATTACTAAGAAATTATATAAAAAATACTGCAACCGCAATGAATGTTGTTTTCTCGATAAAAATGGTACTGAGAATATGATGCATATAATATGCATATTTACGATACAATTATCTCATGCACGCGTGTGTTATCTCAACCACGTATTTATATTTAGCGAGCGCATGCAATAGTCATCATTGTTTCACACTTAACGCACAACGCTGCAAGCTGGATACAATAGTGCTTCGAGAGAGACGAGATAGCGAAAATTTTAAAAAAAGTAAGTGCTATTTTATTTAATATTTTTCTTTTTTATGTCTCTAAATGCAACTGTTTTTTTTTCGTGTTATGCTTCAAAATAGTTAGACGACTCAATTTTTTTTATAGATGGATTTATCAAAAATTAATGCTGCGTCTTCGATTGTAGACCGCAAACCTATCAGAAAATTAAAGGACCTACCAGTTGGGACACCATTTGCAATCCAAGCAGCTAAAGTGGTCAAGTCGAAATTTGGGGAAGCCGTGCTACTAGATTTAGGACCGGAAGTGCTATTTCTACCACAGCGGGTGACGGAAACGTACCAGCCGGTCATCGACGAACTTTTTCACGGAAAATACTCGATCATCTTCCAAGGGGAAGTGGACGTAGGGAAAAGCCGACCGCTAGCATCATTCAAAATAGTGGAAAATTAACAAAGCAGAGAACAGGAGGAGGAGGACAGGGTGAGCATTTTTATATATTTTTGAGTAATGTGTTTGCTTGAAAAAAAAAAATGTCGTCTTTTCAAATGTCTTCAAATAAGGTTAAAAAGATCATCAAACAAACAGACGGTGTTCTACTATCAATTGTTAGTCTACGGAAAATTTTATTTGATAATTTTACAATCAGAGACGCGGAAGTGTGGCTGAAACGAATAGAAAAACAAATTAGATTATGTAAACGGGTAATTCGTAGTAGAAGGCAAAATAAATTATCTGTAGGGACCTGTAGAAAAGTAGAAACAAATTTGGGGCATTTTAAACATTTTAGAAAGTTGATTTTAACTAGACATATTGGGGCAGGACTTCACTTAACATTGGGTCAGAGGGTTAGATGGGAAAATGTAGAATCGAGCTTTCAAAGTAGAATAAAAACCGGTTCCATAGCTAATTTGCGTCATAAGGACTTGAATCAATTTTTAGCAGATTGTGTAGTTGTTTTTAAAAGGAAAATTAGGAATATTTTGAACACCCATTGTGCGCTCAAAGTAAATACAACATTTTGCGGGGAGTTTATTAGGAAATCGGGGGATAATGAAATTTTGGGAATTAAATATATTAATACTAAAAATCATATTATTGATACATCAACTCAAATAGACGAGTGGTTTAAGATATATGTGAAAGATAAACTTTTAAACGAATTATCGGAATTTGCTGAAAAAGATTCGGGATTTGCGTTAAATAAAATTATTTCCTTAGTTGTTAATATCAGTAAATATCAATTGGGAAACGGTTCATCTTATATTAGACTACCAGAACCGATTATAAGGAAAAATGCTTGTATAAACATTAAAAATATAGATCAAAATTGCTTTTACTGGGCCATTGTAAGCGCTCTTCGGACTCCTAGCAAAAAAAGACATGCAGAACTAACCTCCTCATATCCACACTTTACTGACGTTTTACAAACAGAAAATTTAGATAGTCCTATGCTGCTAACAAAAATTTCAAAATTTGAAAAGATGAATAACATTTCAGTCAATGTTTACGCTTTAGAATTGATCGAAACAGAAAAAAAATCATTTTACATAGTAGTACCAGCAAGATTAACGGAAAATAAACGGGATACGCATGTTAATTTACTTTTAGCTCAAAATAAATATTATCCGCGTTTAAATGATTATGATGCTCCTCCACCAGCGCCAGCAAATGAAGATAATGATTCAATCGATGAAATTAAATATCACTATTGTTGGATTAAAAATCTTTCGCGTCTTATTAGTAGCCAGTTAAATAAACATCGTGAGAAAAAATTTATTTGCGATAGATGTCTGAACTATTTCCATCAGCAAAATAAATTAGTTGAACATGAAAAACTGTGTTCTAAATTTAATAAATATAAAATTAACCTTCCTAAAGAGAGCTGCGTTGAATTTAAAAACTTTACATACCAACAAAATACTCCTTTTGTTGTTTATGCAGATTTTGAATGTCAATTAGAAAATCATAAAGAAAGTAGCGTCGTAAATTTAACTAAAACCATAAAATATCAAAAACACGTTCCGTATAGTGCTGGTTTCTATGTAAAATGCAGCTATGATGATAGCCTTTCTTATTTCGAGAGCTTTCGAGGTGCAGATTGTATGGATTGGTTTGCAAATCGTATGGCTGGTGTTGCGCAATTTGTAAACTCAAAAATAAAAACAAGCGTACCTATGATTGAAAAATTAGACACATGTAAGGCAACATCATGTCATATTTGCGGTAAGAGATTTTCAAAAACAAAAAAAGACATAATCGTTAGAGATCACAACCATTTCAGTGGAGAGTTCAGAGGTTACGCACACCAAGCATGCAATCTGAACTTTAGAAAATTGTTTGTTGTGCCGGTTATATTCCATAATTTAAGTGGGTACGATAGTCACTTTATGATTTCGAATTTATGTAAAAAAGGTCGCTTAAGTCTACTTCCCATCAACAAAGATAAATACATCTCCTTTACGCTGCACTCAGATGAAAATAACATTAAATTGCGGTTTATAGACTCTTTTCGATTTATGGGGGCGTCTCTTGATGAATTAGCTTCAATTTTAGCAGTATCAGAAAAGAAAATTTTACAAAGGGAATTTCAAAATTTAGATGAAGATAAATTCAAATTATTAACACAGAAAGGAGTTTTCTGTTACGATTACATTGATTCGTTGAAAAAATTAAATGAAACGACTTTGCCCCCAATTGAAAAATTTTACAATAAATTAAACGATGAAAGTGTAAGTGACGAGAAGTATGCTCATGCGCAATCTGTTTGGCAACAGTTTAACATTAAAACATTAGGAGAGTATTCTGATATATATTTAAAAACAGATATTCTGCTTCTTGCCGACGTTTTTGAGCAATTGCGTAAAAAATGTTTCTCCACCTATGGTCTGGATCCTGCGTGGTACTATACAATGCCCGGATATACGTGGGACTGTATGCTCAAATACACTGGGTGTAAGTTAGAACTACTAAAGGATCTAGATATGGTGATGTTTTACGAAAATGCTATAAGAGGTGGAATTTCGGTGTGTAGCAACCGATTTTCGGAGGCCAACAATAAATATATGCCCGAATATGATCCTGAAAAGCCGTCCAAGTACCTTATGTACCTGGATGTGAATAGCTTATATGGGAAGGCTATGCAGCAACCCTTACCCTACGGAGGGTTCAAATGGGTAGATGATGTAACATCGTTTGATGTGATGTCAATACCCGACGACTCTGACGTAGGGTACGTGCTACAAGTCGATCTATCGTACCCACAAGAACTGCACGATAAACACAAAGATTTTCCGTTTGCGGCAGAACGTAGCGTACCACCCAGCGACGGCGGGGTAAAATTGCCGAAATTAATGGCAACACTTACGGATAAAAAAGAGTACACGGTTCACTATAAAAATTTAAAACAAATGCTAGCTAATGGGTTAAAGTTAACGAAAATCCATAAAATTTTACAATTTAAACAAGCAGCCTGGCTGAAACCCTACATCGAGTTGAATACTCGATGTAGAGCTGCAGCCCGGAATGATTTCGAAAAAAATCTTTTTAAATTAATGAATAATGCAGTATTCGGTAAGACCATGGAAAATATACGTAAGCACCGCGTATGTAAAATCGTTAAATCTTGGGGTGGTCGCTATGGGGCAGCAAACTTGATTTCGAGTTTTCGGTTCCACAGTCGCACAATTTTAGAGGAAAATCTGGTGGTTATCGAATTGAACAAGGCTGAAATAACGTTTAACAAACCTCTGTATGTAGGGCAGGCAATTCTAGACCTATCGAAACTAGTCATGTATGATTTTCATTACACCTATATGCTACCAAAAATGGGTGCAGAAAGGTGTAAGCTCATGTACATGGACACAGACAGTTTTATCTACGAATTGCAATGTGAGGATGCATATGAGGAGATCATTAAAGCTGATTCCAGTAAATTTGATACTTCGGATTATCCTGAAAATAACATATATAAAATACTGCGTAAGAACAAAAAGGTGCCGGGTCTAATGAAAGATGAAAATAACGGTAAAATTATGACACATTTTGTTGGACTTCGAAGCAAAATGTATAGTTACAAGGTGCAGGGTGGGAAGGTGGTTAAAAAATCTAAAGGGGTTAAGTACAATGTTGTTAAAAATAAAATTGCATTTGAGGATTATGTTGAATGTTTGAAAGAATTTAAGGAAAAAACAGCTACACAACGCTGTATCAGGTCGTATGCACACAACGTATATTCTGTTGAACAGTCAAAAATTAGTTTAAGTCCGTATGACGACAAACGTTATTTAATTCCGAACAGTTTTGACACACTTCCGTGGGGGCATTACAGTATCTTATAATAGCGTTTTTTTTTTGTTATAGATGAATGCCCCAACATTATCAGAGTTAGCTGTTAGAAAAATTTGCGAATCAATAACATCATCAGCAGTAGAATTCATGGAGCAGTCTCCACTACCATGGAAATTAACTACGGAAATTGTGAAACAATTTCCTTTATATAAATGGCACGCTATGATTAAAGAAGCCAAAAATGATCTTGATTCTTCATATACAGGAATTAACTTTATTAGATGTCACAAAGAAATAGATCCAAATTTAATTCACACTATATTAGGAAAATCAGATTGGGGTTATGTTTTTGAAGATTATTCTAGTTACTGTCTATGGACAAGTGGATATTGGCTGGACCAATATTACCTACACGTATGTAAAAATTGTTTATCTAAATTTAAAGAAATACATAAAACTTTAAATAAACGTTTATTTGCCTGCTATGACCATTCTCACGAGGTTCACGATGCACATGACATTATTTTGAACGTATACCAAAAAAAGTATAATTGGTGTCACAGCTGCTTTAAAAGCGTAGTGTTTGAACTAAAAGACCAGGAATCTTGCAGAGATGCCTTACATGATAGGTCTAGAAATAACATCCGAATCCGATTTGATGAATCTGATGTAGACAGCGATATTGAGTTTTAAAAAAAAAACATCACAGCAAACAAATTACAAAAAAATATATAAAAAGCGTTCATCCGTCCTCCAGTTTCTCTCTATCTATTGTACTAACATTTATATATATATATTTTTTCAAACATGTATGTAGTACTAACATTTATATATATATTTTTTTTCAAACATGTATGTAATTAGATTTAATAAATGAATATTTATAAAAAAATGTTTTATTGATTTCGTTAGATTTTTCTAGTAAGAAGAGTTCACAACAACAACAACAACAAGATGTCCTGATAGCTTGAGTCGTCAGAGGTGTGCAACATCAGAAGCAATGTTAGTGCGTGGTTGGAGTTCAAAACTTAGCGTGTTCAAAAACAAAAAAAAACACGCACACACATAATACTAACATTACTTCTGATGTTGTGGCGCGGTTCTTCGGGCTATCAAGACATCTTTTTGGTATTTTTGAACAAAGTGTGCACGTCACGTGCGTCACGTATCACGTCACGTGCGTCACGTATCACGTCACGTGCGTCACGTGTCACGTCACGTGTCACGTCACGTACGTCACGTGTCACGTCACGTCACGTGTCACGTTACGTGACGTATATCATAATGAAACGACAGATATGCATTTTTACAAAAACTTTATTAAAATCGTTCAAGATCATTAGCGATCCTATGTCTATAGAAAAATATATGTTGTCCTAACGCTATATGTTGTAAAGTACAGCCTACGAGCTTAAATGTATACAATTTTTGAATAGCATCTGAAAACGTATAATTTTGATCATTAAAACTAGCTCGAACAATCTTAAGCGCATTATAATAATAGCTTGGAAATTCAACAGTTTCTAGCATAGACATATACGGTACTAAAAGTTCATTATTTGCTTCTAAAAGAGCGTTCACGTCCATTTCTGAGAGGTAGAAACTAATGTTGTGCTTGGTTATTTCGAGAATTTTCGTACTATCATAGATTAGTCGTCGAATTCTGCAATAGTCACCGCACTCGATTTCGACAGGATCATACTTGTCAGGAAGGTTCTTCTCCTCCTCCTGCTCCTCCGTCTCCTTCACCGTTACCACATTGAGCTGGGTGATTAATTGTTCCCACTCATAGGAACTGAAAGATAGTTTCAACCGTGATGAGTTCCACACAATTACAGCAGGAGTAAATGATCTCGCTGGGCTTAGACCGCATCCAATTTGGTATGATCCATTTGGAAACTGCGTGTACAGCAGATAATGGTCCTCGTTCTTGGCCGCTTCTTCGTACCTTTCCAGAATAGCATCCAGCTCACGGTCGTAGTTTACAGATGATTCGTGTGAGCTGCTGGTGGTGAGGTCAAACTCGCTGCAACTTGAACCACTACCACTGGTATCCATTTTTTTTTTTACTAGCTGCCTGACTGACTGACTGACTGACTGCAACCGACTGAGAACTCACTTTTAGCAGAAACCCCCCCACCCCATACACCTAGACGATCGCATCATTGTCAATCCAACTATTATGTTTTGCATCAAGGCCAAGCCATTTGACGTACATTTTTTTACCTTTACGACGTAAAACTTTTTCAACTAAATAAACATCTGGATTGGCTGTTTTCTGTAATTCTTCGTCATAAAAGGCTCCTTTGATCGGTGCACCTTGCATATCTTCGAGCATGTACGTTGCAGGGTTGGTAATATTAATTTTAGTAACTTTAAATAATTCCGTTGTCCAGCTTGGAACGTATCCCTTGTCGAATAGCATTTTGGTTTTGCTGATGCGTACAATGTCACCAACTTTAAACTTACGCGGGCCCGCGATTTTTAAATGAGTATATTTTCGATTTAAGATACATTTTTCGTTGGATTTATTAATTTGTGATGGTTTACATCCGATGGTTTGATGACGTGTTCCATTGTATTCATTGGTAATGCTTTGTAATATATCAATCCATTTATACGATCCCATTAAGCTAAAGTATTTGTAAAGTTTATTTTTCAACGTCCTTATGGCTCTTTCAGCAATGGCCGCTTTCTTGATGCTATATGTACTATAATGATTAATATCATGCTTCTTCATTAAAGTTTGAAATTTACTATTGTAAAATTCTTTACCTTGATCAGATTGTAGATTTTTCGGCGTACGTTCCGTATGTGCGAGGATATCCGAAAACGCACGAGTTATCTCCTCACCCGTCTTTGTCTTTAACGGTCTAGTCCACATAAACTTGGAAAAGAATCGATTACGACGAGAATTAATTTGAAATTTTTATTTTGATGAGCATAAGGTCGCATTTCAGCCAAGTCCGTCTGCCATAAATCGTCTAAGCCTTTAATGATGGTACGTCGTCTTAGATAATTTTTTCGAGCAGGCTTGTGCAGCTCGTTAACTAGTTGTAGCTTCTCCTTGGCGTACGTCATCATGTTTTAACGCTTTAAATTGTTGTTCCATCGGCTTTATACGCTTAGCAAGATCGAATGTTTTCAATGATATATATGATGTGCGTCCTTGCAAAAGTTGTAATTCATTCAATGATATTTTTCCGTATTGGAGTCAAATCGGTATGAGACTTAATTGTAGCCAACTCCTGTTCTATTCTTGTTGTTATATTTGCAATAGAGTCATCTACATATTTTTTTGTTGCCATATGTTTACCAGAAGTAGGCGGATTTCTCGAAATAAACTCTGTTATTTGATCTGTTTTTGCTGTTATTTTTTTTAAATCAATCACTGAAGTATCTACGTATTTTTTAGTTGCGCATT